>OX104063.1:64641518-65053125 GCA_944474145.2 Dicrocoelium dendriticum
GAATTAACCACTGAGGTGTTCTGCGGAGAATGCGTCAACATATTTAACAAGCTCGTGGCAAGGACATCTGAAACCAAACTCTGCCGGCCTAAAAGGATGAAGTCTTTCGTAAGGAGCAGGACACGTAAGTGTATGACATTAAGGATTTGGCATGGCGCACTTACATAGCCTCCCCGAACGACCATACCTGCGATGTCTACACAATGCAAAGAAACCACTGTGTCAAACTCGTCCGGGAGGATAAACTGAAGAACCAACAAGGTCTAGTGGAAAGGTTTTGCTCCAATGCCAAACTGCTATACAGACACGTAAACAATTTGCGTTGTGTTAAGCGAGTTATTCTGCTCTGCACACAACATGGGGGTTAGCCCAAACTGCACAAGAGGCGGCCAACGTCATTGGACAACAATTTGGCCGTACGTTCCAAAGTGTGCAACCATCATGCATCCTGCCAAAGCAGATAACGCCGTCATCAGGGCTTAATCACATTTCGTTCACCTCCGCAGTTGTTCTGAGGAGGCTGATGTCTCTGCGCGAGTTCAGCTCCTCGGGTGCGGACGGCATTCGCCCGAAGGCGTTGAAAGTTGCTGCCATGAGTTTGTCAGGACCACTAGCAATTTTCTTTCAACGATGTCTGAGCGAGATGCACGTCCCCACGATATGGAAACACGGAATCATCACGCCAATCTACAAAAGTGGCAGCCGTGCTGAACCAGCAAATTATCGCCCGATAACACTACTTCCTGTGATCTCCAAGGTTATGGAGTCCATGGTAGTTGAGGCTTTGATGGGGTACCTGAAAAACAAGAAAATTCTCCTTCCGGAGCAGCACGGATTTCGCCAAAATCGCTCCTGTACAACTAATTGTTGATTGCTCGTGCAAGCTGGACGGCATCTGTGGACGCTGGTGTAGGAGTCGACTCGGCCTACGTAGATTTCTCAAAGGCATTCAACCGTATAGACCATCGCATTCTACTCCACAAACTCCAGAAATATGGAATCGGCGATTCTGTTCTGGCTGGATAGGAGACTTTCTCGTGCATCGTCACCTGAATGTGAGGGTTAGAAGCAACCTATCGGAATCCATCGAAGTTCAGTGCGGCGTACCTCAAGGCTCGGTACTTGGACCCCGCCTGTTCCTGGTTTTCATAAATGATCTCGCGAACGTGCTATCTTATAACTGTTTGCTATTTGCTGATGACCTAAAGGTATGGCGCACTATAGCTGCAGTGGAGGATCACACAGTCTTACAGGAGGACTTGGACAAAGCATACGCATGGTCCATCGAGAACATGCTGCATTTCAATGTCACCAAGTGCAAAGTTCTCAGTATACGGCACAAGAGTATACACAAGTACCGCCTAGGACCACAGATTCTACAACGGGCTTCTCACGAGTGCGATCTCGGCATGCTAGTTCAAGATGACCTCGGTTGTTTGAGGCAGACTAAAAAGGCAGCTAAGAAAGCAATCCAGTACCTCGGCCTTCTTCACACAGCTTTCGGGAAGTTTGACCCTTCGATCTTTCCAAAAATGCTTAGTGCGTACATGAGGCCGCACGCGGAATACGCTATCCAAGCGTGGCAACCCTGGCTCAAGCACCATCTCACCGCGCTCGATACTGCACAACGTAGGGCAACGAAGAGCATCAGATGTTTGACCAGCATCCCCTACCCACTCAGGCTGAAGACCCTCAAAGTATACAGTGGAGGTTATCGGCGTCTAAGGGGCGATCTCATAATGGTGTACCAGATCCTGAGAGACCCCAACCACCCATGCCATTCCCTTCTAATACTCAGTCAAAACACCTCGCTAAGAGGTCACCAGTTTAAGTTAGTCACGCAGTACAGCCGCTTGGAATGGCGGCGAAACTATTTCTCCCTTCGAGTGTCACAGCCTTGGAACGCCCTCCCGGAACATGTAATTGATGCACCCAACCTATCCCTTTTCAAAAAACGCCTTGACGATACTCTGTCACATTTACACTACGTGCTATAGCTCATGACCACCAGATGCTGGCACTAATGCACAACAGACAGTGGACGTTGCCATAACCCTACTCGAGAATGAGTCACTCCAAACGCCTTGCACGAAATTTGATAAAGGCTACTACTATGGGAACTGGATTTCTGTATCCTGTCGACCAAAGATAGTTGCACAAGAGTAAGCGTTGTCCTTGCTATCTATATTATATTTTTCTCACCCATTATGTGATCAAAAACCACTCCCCTTATTGCTTTGTGTGCGTACATTCTCATTTCAAACTCCCTTTATACGACAGTGCAGTTAAATCTGTAATCGCCCGAACTGACGACTCCATTATCCCTTCGCTATCTTTTTTTTCACGCTATACACCCTGAGGGACATGTCAAGCACCTGCTTTTTTACCCACTATAAATCATTGTTCATTGTTCGCTGAACATACCGCGAAGTTCATGGCCTGGAGTGTGTCCGGAAGGTAGTTGTTTAATAGTACCAATGCCTGACCTTTCTTAGCATCCTCATATATGGAAATGTTGTAGAGCAGTGTCATCTCGCAGCTACAGTCGAAAAGTTAAAAGGAATAATAGTTGGTGTCAGCAGGATGGCGCACCTACACATGGCGCAATCGGTCCGTGCTTACCTGAACAAGACATTCGGTGGACGTTGAATCAGTGTCGGAGGACCGACAGAATGGCCTGCCCAATCACCGGATATAAATCTAATGGATTTTTCCCGAACGCAGAGTTAATAGAAAGAAATACAAAAATCCGGATGAACTGAAAAAGAAAATTGTGAACGAATGTATGCAGAATATGTTGGAGACATTGCAGAAAGTGCTGGCTAACGCCATCCGGCGGATGCTCCTCTGTAGCCAAAATGACGGAGGGCAATTCAAACATGTAATTCAGGTGACATTTACATGGCACAATGAGTTTCCACCGCAAAAAGGTTAGTGATTAACAAGTCCCATACCTGGTGAGGGTGTGAACCACCATTACGCATACACACATGCCACGATGTACTGTTGATTTCCTATCCTGTCCGCGCAAAATGACGGTCAGCTGTTTTCTCTGGGCGGATTTTTGGGTGCTCTCAAAGGCAAACAGTGAATTTGACCATAAATGCGTTACCAAGAGCAAATATGCCGTTAGACAATGTTTAACCTCTTTAACACCTCTGTTGCTTGCCCATGAGCTATTATATATTTGTGCAACCCTAATTTCCTTGGGCGTACGGGAAGGTTAGAGCAGCAGTGACCGATTTGCATGCCCCCGGCGGCCCCAATTGGACACACGTGGCCCCAAAGTGTTGAAAGTGGTGCTTCAGTGCAAACGTATGGCGGAAGAAGCACTCGAGAAATGTCGCAAGTGTGATGACAAGCTCCTATTGGAGAACCGCCTGAAGGAGTGTAAAATCCCGCACCAGTCCATAGAGGTAGAGCGAAATCACTGAGCCTTATCAAGTACGGCAGCAAACCTTTCTTTGGGGTCGTAAAGCCAAGATGTAAGACAGCCTCCCGCAGAAACAGCCATCCGTTTAATGACCACTTTAAATGGAAGTTCATCACGTGAGCCTCCTATTAGCCGACATGCAGAAGCTCAAAGTCCAATACCTAACATTGATCAGACCACATAGTTGAACTGAACCTCGAATCACCGAGGAATATACTGTTTATTTATTTAAGTATTTACAGTTCACCTCAAATACAATTACTTGATGATCTCACAAAGAGCAGCTTAACATCTCACCGCACACCTATGCCTCCAAACATGGGTATAACATTGGCAACACTATTCTGCTTTACGCAATTCACAATGCCTTCTCAGCAAGTCTTATGAGTTTAATGGTCGCAAAGCCTCGATGTCGATGGAGTACCACCTACCGGCGCCTGTCGTCTCCGCAATTGCCGCTTCCTTTCTGAATGTACGAGGGATTTTTCCAGCACCTCGGTAAAGTCCTTTGTGATCAGATCGTCCCGTGCATGCCGATCAACTGTCTTCGATTCCCATGACCTGCAAACAAGATTAGAATGTGACAGGCTCAATGTGATCATGTCCTGCTAACGAAGCTTGGGTTACCTCGCATGCCGCTTCCCAACCCTCAGCTGACCATATAGAAGCTGTCTCGGTATCCGCGACGATTCCAAACGCTATACATGACCTAGCCGCCGCATGTGTCTCAGAAAAAGTATGCAGTCCACTGCATGCTTTCCACTACGGCACAACACTTCCGTGTCCGCAACTCTGTAGCACCAACCAGTGCGCAAAATACGTCGCAGACACTGTTGATGGAACCGCTCTAGATATCGAACATCCCGCAGGTACATCGTCCACGTTTCGCTGCCGTATGGAAGAACGCACAGCACCATGGATAGTACACCATCGGTTTCGTGCCAACGGTATTCCGGAAGCTGTTCCACACTCGGTACTCTAGCTTCCCGAATACCGCTGCTGCCTTCGACACGCTGATACGAAGCTCACTGTGTATCTGCTAGTCAGTAGACATCACACTCCAGAAGTAGCAGAAGCGGAAGATAGTTTCCAATACTTCAGCACTAATGCGGCTTCGCAGCACCATTGTAGGTTGCACCTTCGGTGAAGGCTGAAAGTGTCAGGCAATTTTGCTTGTGTTGATGGTGAGCCTGAATTTGACGGCTGTTGAAGTCAGAGCATTAGCCATGTGTTGCAACTCATCTATGCTGTGTGTAAACAACGCACAGTCGTCAGCGAACTGCAACCTACGGATAGTTGGCTCACAAACGAGGGATATCGCACCGAAACGACGGATGTTCAGCAACCCACCATCAATAGGGTGCTCCACACGAACACCGTAAGCACAAACGGCATCAAAATTACAAGATATCACTGCATGAAGATAAATATTAAAAAGGGAAAGAGCTAAGACAGAGCCTTGCTTCACACCAGTGCCAAAAGCAAAGTCATCCGAGGTCTGTCCACCCAGCTGCCCCTTCGCCGGCATATCACTGAGCAGAATTACAAACTTACCCGGACATGCAAACTTACCCAATACCAGCCACAATACCTCGCGGTTCACCGAATCAAATGCCTTGGTGAAATCAACAAAAAGGCAGTACAACGGCTGGTATCGTTCTCTACACTTCTCCTGCAACTGACGAGCCGCAAAACACCATATCTATTGTGCTGCAACCAGAAAGGAATCCACATTGCTCTTCCGCCACGCTCGGTTTCACAACCTGACTGACGACGCGGTTGAGCAGGATTCGGGCAATCAGCTTGCCCACACAACTCAGCAAGTTGATGTCACGATAATTCGTGCAACATTGCTTGCTCCCGTTGCCCTTATGCAATGGTAGCACAAGCGCACCCTTCAGCTCAGGAGGCACCTCCTCCTCAATCCACACGCGTTACACCAAGTGGCGCAGCGCAGTCACCAACGCAGGTCCGCCGTGTTTCAATACTTCAGGCGGGATCCTGTCGACATCGGCACACTTGCGGTTTCGCAGCTGAGCAAATGCTTTCTGCTTCTCATACAGTGTTGGTGTGTCCGCCAGACGCAGCTTTACATCGTGCTGCTTGATTCCGTTCAATGTAAGCCAGTCAATTTCTGAACGGTTGTTCAATAGGCCGTCAAAGTATTTTTGCTAGATCTACATTAGATCTGCAGTCTCTGTGCACTTAGCGCCTGAGCTACCATTGATAAACTTCCTCAGCGATTTCAATCTCGGTCCATACATCGCCTTCAAGTAGGCAAAAAATTCCTTGTGTTGGCGGCGTTCGGTGTGGCATTCCATCTGTTTCGCCTTCTCCGTCCACCATGCCTTTTTTATGCGAAGCTGGTTTTGGGTCAGTCGCCGTTGAAGTTTGCGAAACTGACTCTTCTTCCCCAAGTAACTGGGGTCGGCCACATGTGCTGCAAATGCGGTATTCCTCCGACACCAATGCGCCAATCGTCGCATTGTTCTCATCAAACCAATCAGGCCACTTACAGTTTGCGCGCCAGATGGTCTCCTCCGCAGCAGCTGTCACCTGGTCGCGAATGTGGTGCCACAGGTCGCCCACTGTGGTCATGCAGTCCACATCACATAGTCGTGCAGCCATCGCCTTCTCCAGCTCAGTACGTTTCGCCACAGTACCGAGGGAGAGAATGTTAAATTTACGCCGATTCACGGCGGGAGTGCAATACATAGATTTACGAAAATATATGTACAGTTTGTTCCGCACCAAGTTGTGATCAATGCGACGCTCAGCTCTACGCAGTACATGTGTCATGCGTACTTCACGCATATCATGCTAACGTACAATGACATAGTCGAGCAGGTGAGCGTGACCACTCCGAGGGTGCGTCCAAGTTGCTATATCACTAGCACTCAGGGCAAACCGAATGTGCGTGCTCGGTAGGCCGTGAGTGGCACACAGTGAGAGCAGCCTGTCACCGTCGCATTCGCTGAACCAATGCCATGCGCACCGATAATATCTGTCCACGTTGATGCATCACGCCCAACACGCGCGTTGAAATCACCCGGCAGAAATAGTCGGTCGCTCTTCGGCACAGACCGCATCACGGAGGATAACTGCATGTAGAATTGATCAAACGTGTCATCGGAATAACACATCCTCAGACCCTACGTGCTTATGAAATTGGCAAACTTACCTCTTCCGAGTAGTAGGCGAACAGTCACCAGTCGTGCGTTGATACCTGTTGGTTCTCCCACCAGGTGGCCATTTACGCGACCGGATATTGCAAATCCGACCCCATGTTCACGTGGTGCTGAGGTGGCTTTGCCCACTCAGTAGAACGCTTAGCCAGCACTTGCTTCATGCAATTTGCCTTGCTTAACGAGCCCTCACTGAAGGTCGCAATATCGATGTTGTAGAGCGCGACTTCGATCGCGACCAGCGTAATGCGTCACTCGGCGCGCTCACTCGAGTTCCGGTCCAGTAGCGTGCGCACGTTTCAGCATCCAATGCTGAGTGCTTTGCGCACAGGCATACGATTGCATTGGTGGGCAATCTCATGCGTGATGTCGATTGTGCTGCGGAGGTTTGCTTGAGGTACTACGCCCGGAGCTTTTCAGTCAATAACCTGACCCACAAGGCAGTGGGTGCTTTGAAGGTTCGCTTGAGGGATTCTACCCGGAGCCTTTGGCTCATTAGTCTGACCGACAAGGCATTGAGGTGCAGATCTAGCTCGGGAATATGATTGCTTAGACAGATTGGGATCTGCTTGAGGTCAGTCACACGCAGACTTGGAGATACTGGAACTATTCACATGTGTTTTGCGACCGTAGTAGAATACGTATTTGCGACCACGGCCAGACGCAGGTGGGTTTTGGCGGGTTTGCACCAATTTGACCAGGGGCTGCCTGGCTTGAGGCTGGCAGTAGCAAACCATCGAGCACCCGCAGGTACCCTTCCACCGTCAGATAAAATGCATGGCGCTCGTGCTCTACACTAATCGAGCTGTGAGCTTATAACCAGTAGACCTATTGTCTCCCATGGCTAGATTTTACTGGAAGAGAGCCATCGACCGCTTCCTAACCTCCGATGAGGATGGACTAAGATACTGGCAGGACGCCCACACCTGACAGGAGGACGTCTCGGGTCCTCAGCCAAAGCATTCGATTAAATGTACACACGAAAGGCAGCGGCTCTAGCACATGGTCACTTCACTTACTCATGCGGATTGATGTCCTGGTTCTTAGCGGGGCGAAAGATGCAACCCAACTCCCACCCAGCGGTCGCCACGAGAAGGCGTCCAGGACATAAGCCAATGGTGCAACATTAGCAGCAGTGAGTAGACCATCTGTCAAGATCTAGCTACCAAAAACCTCAGCGCACCATAGGCTAAGTATGAGCAATTTTACTTACATTATTGCTAGACAGGTCACGCCGTTTATTTTCCTAGTACACTTTTCCCTCTTTGAATGACCTAAAACATGCCCACATGTGATGGCTGGACGTTCATTTGCGCGGTTAAATCTTGCCACAAACCTTTGCGTGGTGGGACTTTGAGGACACTACTACTGACATAATCTGACCTTCTTTCTCTTGAGATTAGTTACAACACATGGGTAATGAAACGCTTTGTCATTCACTTTTTCGAGCCATTGAGCTTCGCGCTTTGTGCAATACGTGGTTCACAGTATCCGCAAGGATTAGATATTGCCTTGAAATGCAGCTTCTCATTTCCGTGCTAATGGAGTATAGCCACATCAGTGAAGATGTTGGAATTAAGGCTCATGGTCCCGCGTGAAACAAATTGGGCAGCGTAACCACACTTGTTTCCTGCGGCGGCGATCAATACTGCGTCGGGAGAATAGGCTATGGGGCAGGCAGTAGACTTTAGGTGGCATAGCTTTTTAAGACTCTTTGCTCAAAACCTCACATTTCATATTTGCAAGGCCTAATGGTAAGGAATGCATATTTTGCTAAGGTGTGTTATTGGAAGCTTACTGTCTACAAGAGCTTTGCCAGTAACACTTTTGTCATTAGCTGGGATAAAACTAGGCACCTATCGAACATTCCTTGCTCAGGCCAGTTACGTCTGCGCAAGCCCCACCACTATTCTACCGCAGTAGCCGGGTAATGAGGCACCCTTGTTTCGAATTTACACACCTGTCTCCGTTACAACCAGCCATACACATCGTATATATCGAATGGTGAACTTGCCTTGTGGCGTGCCGTAGTTGACTCCAACTCAACCATTCGCGCATGATCCAGCCTTTACACGATGGACGAGACTGGCAAGTACACCTGTACCCAGAAGCAGGCATACGGCTATCACCGGTCATTCACACCCATGTGATCGGGTGAGGCAGTTTGAGATGGAGTAACATCTACTTTTGGACAGTTGGCAATTTTGCGCGCTCAACCTCAAACCCGAAGGAGGGACCCTAAATCCATCATTAACAGAGTAGAGGGACCGGACTTTTGGAACTTACAAACCGTGGTTCTTGAAATTCCCGTTTAACGTATGAAGTATTTCCTACGGTCGCTCGATCCTTGAAGGGCAATACAATCTTGACAATCAGATTTTGTGCATACGGTAGTCTACCGGTGATTCTGAAATCCAGCATTCTTACAAGTGCGACTTTTTTAAACAAGTCTAATCCGTGGCTAACATGTCACAACCACCTAGTAAGAGGCCACAGTAAATGAAACTTGTAAGGGGAGAACACGTAGTGTCGAATTGGATGCAGTCTTCACAAATGCCCAGGTTAGCGAGCGTGAGCCGAGTGGATGGTGAAGACAAGAACGGTTGTTGGGTGTAAGCAAAACGGGAAGGTAAGAGGAAACAAGGAAGCCCTTTTACTCGAGGTTTAACGGTCTTCGTACCCTATGGATCGCTACAATGTCATGCACGGACTTGTTACGTCGTCTATCCCGGTAGCTCTGGTGAAACTTTTTCACTCGGAGGCATGAATACTTCAAAGTATGATGTGGAAAATGACACGTGTATATGGCTGGCGGCATCCGGTTTCCGATTTGCCTGTCACTGTGGCCAGCCACAGGACGCCTGCGCCTACAGAGGGACCATGGATGGCTTGCGCTGCACCACCCACAGCTCCAACCACACACCCCATATCCAGTGTAAACCCGAAGGAATAAGACCGGGAGGCATGTGGATGGGAGCCACGTTTCATCAACGGAGCCGGCCCACACTCCTTCACAGACAAACACAAGCACGCTGTATTTGGGGTATCAAGCGCACATAAGGCGGTGGCTGGACCGTAGTCCGCTCCACACTGAGTGCATGGAATCACTCTTCGAGCATAGCACGACCACAAGGACTGTGCACCCCGTCCCCTCTAACAACGACTAACTGTCTCCTGGAGCCAGTATGGACGAGGTAGTAGGTAATTGACAGGTAGGCACCTTGTCAACATGCACATCAAGCGCAGCCACACCTGGGATGTCAAACAACAGCCACTCACTCAAAATGCCGATATGGAATAAAGTAAACGCATATGACGACATAAATACTCGCTAAATGACCATATAGAAGAAGGTGGTTAAATGTGAATACGCGATAAGTAAAAATGTCCGAGTTATTTAAAAAATACCACGCTATACAATTAAGCAAGATTACCACGATTTTATCCACATATATATATGTATATATATAAACTTTGTTGTATATTCTACTACCGGAGTTGCCCATGAACTTTGTGTGTAACCTGGGTGAGTCGTAGTTCCACCATGGTGGTGGGTCACGGTAATGATCCATAGCCCTCTGTTTTTCTCCTATTTCATAAGTATTCTTACTAGGTTGTTATTCACAATGTTTTTATGTTCAGATCCTGTTTATTGCATCCTTCATGGCTACTAAGAAAATAATAGTAGATACCCAATGTCAGGTTTCCTTGGTCTATTTCCCGAGAACTTTCTTGCTGGCTTGCAACATTTATGCATATTGTATTCTTCAGCCGACGACAGTCACTTTGTCAGTTAACTAACGCGCTTTGGAGACTCCTGCCCTAAGGGTTTGTCTCCTTCGCGACATACCTGTTGCGCTGCATTTATCCTCTTTGGTGGAACAAGCAGTATCATTGTAAGTACTGCTGCTTCACAAATTGTGCAACCTACAAAATACTGCCACTTAACTCCAGTAAAAAAGTATTACATGTAACCACTGCTTGCACCGGTTGAGCCCCAATTTCATGTCGCCTCATTCAGTGTCGTGTAAGTGAGTAATAATTCTCTCCTCTCAGAATCCTGGCTACGCTGGTAGACAAGAACTACCGGAAAATCTGAAAATCAATTTTCGCACGGTGGCCATGATGGTGCCCGATCGGGCCATAATCATTCGGGTCAAGTTAGCCGCGTGCGGATTTTTGAATAACGTGGATCTAGCCAAGAAATTCTTCACTCTTTACAAACTGTGTGAGGAACAGCTGTCAAAACAAGTAAGTCACACGACTGAGCAAGATATTACCTCTTTATGCAGCTGTGACTGTTTACTAACCTTTATTTAAAGTAATATCTTTAGGATGTCCACCGAGAGGTACTTGGCCTACACGATTATCGAATGCCCTGACTACGCATTCCTTCAGTGTTTACTTCCTTTGTGTAAAGCTATTAACCCTGAAATTTGCTTATATTTCACAAACGCCTTTCCCAACCTCTCATCCCGTCACTGCGGGAAACGGTATGCCTATCTTAAGTTGAGTACCGTGCAATTTCCTATTAATCGATTTAAATTGACCTTCCTTGGGTGCACAGTTCACTTCGTCATTCCACGATCTTCATCCCGTGAATCTACATCATATTCCGAGTAGGTAATTATCGTCTGTTCCGCATCTATTACCATAGTTTGTTTTCCCCTAATTCACCAGTAGTGGATCATTGACCATTGCAGGTTCTTGCATCATCTACCGTGTGTGTGAATTGCGACACGCAATCACGATTGAGGCCACGGTTTAGTTTGGAGCAAACCCCAACCGTTTTAATCACTAGGGCCGCGTCCGAAGTGGAGAGTTACGGAGATGCTCTCTCCCAACACTGAACTCCATGGCAGACCGTCTTCGTCGTGAGTTGGACACTTGATGTTGTTATAGCCTGAGCTGAGAGCAGGACCCAACCCATACTGGTTGACGACTGGCGCCTTAATCATTAAACCATAGGTTCGCGAGTATTGGGTACTCCAAGACCATCATTTCAGCAAACTTGGTAAACGACCGGTTAATGTATTTATGGTGATACAAATATGGTGATACAAATATGTTCCAATATATTGAGTACTCCAAGACCAAACAATGTACTCCTAGACCCTCTGCCAAGCACGGCTGACTAAGCTTTAGTTAAGTGGCCAAGACGTAAGCTGTCAACCACTATGGGTCGGGCTACACTCGCAGAACGAAACTTGTCTATACTGGAGTGAAGTGTTGAGAGTCATTCCGAAACTCTCCACCTTAGAAAAGTGACTATTTTGCTGAATACCTCAAATAGATTGACTTTGGAGCAACAACTTTCACACAACGCGAGCTTTATCCGTGTAATTAGTCAATCCACACATTTCCCCAACCGTATAAAAACGCTGTGCACTTGTGTGTCGTCACATTTCACCTTTGTAGCTCTGAAGTTTAGCTAATTTGCTCTCGGACCCAATTTTCTGCCATTGTAGCTGACTCGAGTTGGAGGCACTACTGTGGTGGTTCATGTTGCTAATGCTCGATACTTCGTCTGTAAATAGTGCCGTTGTCCTGTTCCGGCTTTGTTGTTGATTTGGTCCTGGTGCAAGCGTGTTGCTCGAATCTTCCAAGCGAATTCTGATCACTTACACTTAGGAGAATACGCAGTCCAAAGCTAATACAAGTTGACTTAGCTGGCTATCAGTCACTCCCATTTATTGTGTGGATAGGCAGTTCGAACACCGTCTGCCTCTGAAGAGTTCAGATAAGCGGGACGCTTCATCACGTCACTTTTAAAGATAACTCCGATTTATACTTTTGCTTTCTTTAAAGTGTTGAGCTTTGGGATACTTGGCTACGTCGATTAGTGAGGATTGCACTGGCCGTTGGTAACGTGTCCCTTAGGCCAAGGAAAAGCAAACAAGCTTTCACGCCAGATTAAAGAACTAAACATATATGGCAATTTATAGTTTGGCACACAGGGTGATATATATTGTGCGGAATTAACTCCGGTCCTGTAATCATATGTATAGTTAAAGGAATACATTGCGTTCGCTAGTGATGTAGAACTCGTATAACATTTCAGTTGGTATCACGTATGGAAAGTTACTCAGCGCAATGCAGTAAATTAAAATGTTTAGATAATATTCAGATTAAAGCCTAATGTCACTTAAGTAGAACCGTTAGCTACTTAGCACTGAAGCCTAGTAGCAATATCAGCAAACGGCACGTATGGGATTTTAACGGCTAGGCGAAACAAATAAGGTGAATTGGGTTGAAATTGTCGAGATAGCAGTGCTTCATAAAAGTGAGAACAGTCTACTAGGTTTTTGCTTCCAACACTCCATCACAACTACTCAGACTGCATGGGTTCCGGGTGTGAATGCCCGGATGCTATTGTGACTGCTAGTGTCTGAATGTGGCATGGAGGACCAACGTACATTAGCTGAGTTTTGTGATAGCCTCACCAGCTCCGTTAATGCGGGCAGACTTACAAAACGTTTGTGCTGCTTGCGGCAGAATCAGTTACCTGCATCACTTGCCATGGCATGCACTGTCACCGCCATCATAGCTTATCTAAGTTTAATATCCAACACATCCTTCTGTTTTCTTTTTTAATACATCAGGTGCATTATGATTTTGGGCTACGAAACATTCTGTCAGTGCTGCGTACTTTGGGTGCTTCCAAGAGAGCAGCCCCCCAGGATTCAGAGGTCATGATTGTGATGCGTGGATTGCGGGACATGAATTTGAGCAAGCTCGTGGACGAGGACGAGCCGCTATTTGTGTCTCTCATTCAAGATCTTTTCCCTGGTATCAACTTGGATCAAAAGGGTCATCCGGAAATGGAAGCTGCCTTGCGACGCCAAGTAGGTTTCCGCCCCTGCGCCAAAGTCTAGCTGAGGAATTTTCCTTGACCTATGTGGATTAGGGTGAAGCGTGTTCAATAGTGTATGATGGGATAAAAAGCATTGGCTTTACAAGACCCATAGGATGGTAAATGCAAAATAAATAAAAATCATTAGATTCCGACATGGAACTGAAATGCCAATAGCCTAAACCTAGTACATCACACCACAATGTGTTGTTTGTCACTCAGATGAATGTCTGACAATTGTTTGAAGGCTGTAATGTTCGGAGCGTTTACCACATGCGTTGGCAAGTCATTCCATTGTGAACAGATTCTAAGAAAGTAAAAATATTTTCTACAGCCTAATCGGGAGTGTTGGATTATCAGCTTGAGGTTATGACCTCTCGATCTTTTATATGAGGCTAGGGTGAGCAGCGATTTGCACGGGTGATCGCTTTTCGTTAATATCCGGTATGTGAGAGTGAGATCTCCGCGTAGTCGTCGGTATTCGGAGGAAAACATTCCGATTAAACTGAGACGCACTTCATAATTGAGACCAGATAATCCGCGTGTTGCCTTCGTAGCTCTTAGTTGGGGCTGCTCTAAGAGATGAATTTCCCGTTTTAACCATGGGCACCAAGCCTGGACGGCATATTCGACGTGGGGACGGATATAGGAGTTGACAAGCATGGGCACCAACCGTCGTTCAAAAACACCAAAAGCTCGCCTCAAAAGTCTCAGATTCATGTTCGCCACGTTTGCTGCTCTCAAACATTGGAGCGAATTCCCCAGACTTTCTTGCACAATGATACCTAAGTCTCTTTCTGCGGTCAGGCACCGTAAAACGTACTGCCCCAAGAGGTATGTGTTGGTAAGATTGCTGTGCAATGACAGTAGGTGACACATGGCTGGATTCAGGGGGAGGTGGTTTATATCTGCCCATTTATTGATTCGATCCAAATCATTCTGGAGGAGGGCACAGTCTGATGTTGAGCGAATAACTCTCCAGATTTTTGCGTCATCTGCAAAAATTTGCATCGAGGATTGAATATTATCCAATTCGCGTTAACTTCTTATCTGTACCCTTCTTCTCTCCGCGACACAACAAATGTTATAATGAAAGATGTTGCTTATCCACTTTTCTCTCCTGTTGCCCGATAACATATTTGTCACAAACCTACAAGCGCCTATCAGATGACTGTGATGCTTAGAAATAGTAATTGACTTTATTAGCACGGAAGAGAATAGCGTCGGCGACGGCCACATATTGGTGGTTTGTAGAAGCGAGCGAAAGCCAAGTTCAGCCGTATGGTTTTTAAGTAAGTAGTAGGAAAACCATGGATGTACAATTTCTAAGTATACATCGAAAGCTGATTGCGAGTAAAGACATATTCGACCACCGTCGGGTGTCTCATGAATGAGCGTTCTCACTACACTCCAGATGTCAACATGCGCACGAATAACTGTGGCACGAGTCATTAAGGAAGCTGTTGAAGCGGACACCAGTTTTATTGCTCTGCTATTTTAGCTCCTGAAAATATTTGCCTGTTTGCTGGAGCGTTCGTACTATCAATAGCACAGTCACATCTACCGGCCGTTGGACGAGTGGCCTGAGTGTCTCGTTTGCAACCGTAAGGTCACCGGTTCGAATCCGCGTAGGGGCGGGCGTCATCGCGATGTACTGAACCCACGCGCGACCGGTGGTGGTCGCGCGGAAGAGAAGCGCCGTTAAGGCGTGCACCTGGCACATTAGATTTCTTCAAAACGATCACTCAAAAGACCGACGAAAACTGGTTGCTTTTCACAGGTGGTCGCCGTAGACAGATTCATTCATAGGGACATTACTCATTTGAGAAAGGGTTAGGGTGCCACTTATCATCCGATACATAGCTGTTCTATTGCTGTCAAGTTGGTTTGATACCCATAGCTACCCCCGCACATGTAAGCCATGTCGCGCCGATGCTCAACAATTTTGCATATTTGAGTCTTATCTGAACCTTTGTACAGGTTGAGGAAATGGGACTCATATATCACCCTCCTTGGGTTCTGAAATGCGTTCAGCTTTATGAGACGTTGTGTGTGCGGCATGGTGTGATGACACTTGGGCCCTCAGGAGCAGGAAAGACCAAATGTATCCACGCCCTTATGCATACAATGACAGAGTTGGGTGAGCCCCATAGAGAGATGCGAATGAATCCAAAGGCAATCACTGCGCCTCAAATGTTTGGTCGCCTGGATGTCGCTACTAATGACTGGACGGACGGAATATTCTCAACCTTATGGCGAAGAACGCATAGATTGAAAAAGAATGAACACATATGGTTGATTCTGGATGGCCCTGTCGATGCAATTTGGATTGAAAACCTAAACTCCGTGCTCGATGATAACAAAACTTTGACGCTTGCAAATGGGGATCGCATTCCCATGGCTGCGAACGCAAAAATTTTGTTTGAGGTCCACAACATCGACAATGCGTCCCCTGCTACAGTGTCCCGCAACGGTATGATTTTCATGTCAAGCTCTATAATGACGTGGGAGCCAATTCTTAAAGGTGAGTAGGTCCCATGATATTTGTTATGGTGGTATGCTGCGCTTACGTAGTGAATACAGCGGTAATCTCTTAACATGGATCGATAACTCCTAACCTCACTTAAAATATTCTAAACCCTACAACCTTAACTCCATCTACCGCATCATCACGGTGCTGTAATTGAGTCAGCTGGAATTTCAGTAGCCATCTCTCTGCATGCATTCCACTTCGTTCTCACTCTCGCTTCCAGAACGCTGAAACACGTACTCTTTGAAACAGCAACTAGTTATGTAGCACTAATTGAAACACCGTGTTCTACTGAATCACGACGATACTACTGCACATTCGCGCTGAGTTGATTGCGTAGGCTTCATTCCTAAAGTGGGTATGTCATGATGGCTTTTTCTACTTAGCTTTAAATTCTTCAGTGTGTCCTGTTAAAGTATGTCATTTGTTGGGCAATTACACACGTTTTATTTAGCACGAAAGGTTTCTAGTCGTGCTGATTTATAGACTTTGCTCCCAATCACCGTGGACCACTTTGGTTCTCAATTAATTTGCATATGTACGCCAAAGGAGTACAGGCACCCATAAAGACACGACTGGTGACAGCAGTTTCGCACTGGAACACAAGCACATCATTTCAGAAAGCTTGGTGAACGACCGGTTAATGTGTTTACGATGATACACCATGTATCATCGTAAATACATTAACCGGTCGTTCACCAAGTTTTCTGAAATGATGACTTCCCGATCGGTTCCAAATATGTTCCAACATATTGAACACAAGCACATTACTAGACGTGACCCTGTTTCCATATTCGTTGGCCTGCAAAGAAAAAATAACAGAACATCGGTTTAAATGACGAGGGTACTAATGTACAATTTTTTCTTCGGTGCATACAAGGCAAACCATTTTTGTTTTGGTTGGTAGGAGAATATCATTTCTAACGGTCAGAAACGACACTCAAATACACTTAGTCACTATGACTGGTTACCTCCACTCCAAGCATGGCGTTTAGACAGATCAACATGCACTAATGTGCATCAAAACATGTTTGTGGTGTGTTGGAACGATTTTCAGACTAGTCACAGTGTAAAACATGGTCCAGACTCCTTATGTCATTTAACCCATCTAGAGGTACTAGTGGGTTATGTATAATTTCAGGACAGAATTATCGCTGATCATTCAAAGGACACAAAATGAGAGAACTTCACAAGGATAGCTTAATACTCCTCTAGCTGTGAGTTACTCTGCACTATACATAAGATTTCTTACCACTTAAAAAGTAGCTCACACCTCCACAAGTAACATTTTAGCGACGGATACAACATTTTATCGTGACTGCGGCATAATTTCGGTCCCGCGCGTTTCCCACGGAAGGTTCACACTGGTGTTTGGTAGTCTGTTATATTGTGTGAAGCTGGTGATGTGACCAACAAAGAAGTTCTCATAGAATAGGAAATGATTTTACCAATTTAGGATTCGATCGGAAAGCATTGAAGACCGGCCTTGAACCGAACTTCCTGCATACTTGTTAAACCGGTAATATTTACGCAGTAACTCTCGTTTTCGTAGGCAGTGCAATAACAGGTTTTATTTGTAGAGCTTGTGGTTGTAGATGGTTGTTGGGGTGCACTGAACCCATACGGGATCAGCGAAGAGAAAGTCAACCAAATTTCACTCACACGAGCTATGGTTGCCCGAGTTAGGCGGAGAACACGGACGAGGTGCATTAATTAACTCAAGGTGTCCACAGGCGGAGCCAGTATGGGTGTAATTATGACAATGTGCGCAGATAGCAGGTATAAGGCATGCTGGTAAATGTTAGTTGGTGAAGGCGACTGCAACGGAATAGGACCTCAGATATATATACACGGCATAACGGCCTTTATGCTTCATTAGCAAAATACATGTGATAGCTTTCAAGATACTTCTACTCTCTGGGGACTAGCCAGTAAAGGTTGCTTTCGTGCCATAGTATGTCGGGTTACGGATACTCCGAAGTTCCTCCCCGTTTGTTGACGGCGAAATACTATGCTTCTCATAGTTCTTCAGTTTAAACAAACATGAAGACCCAGAGCCATTTATGGAAGGCAGCAAAGCCTTTCTTTCTTCCCGATATCTCTAGTTATTCGATTTGTTCAATCTGTCTCAAAACAGAAAGGCACAACCTGGTAATAGGTACTTCATAGGACCAAGTATTAGTTTCAGTATACACAAATGGCCAAAAGCAAGCAATGATGGATAGCTGTGAGTATACAAACTGGATTGGGTGTGAATTGACAGCTTGTTAAGCCATGTTGTTTTTTGTGCTCAGAAGTGGAAGCAATCCATTCATCGGTAATGCATGGGATCCCGCAGTGTTTTGGTTAACTTCTTTGTTTTGCACGACAGGATGGCTGCGCACAAGATCGCCCTCTGTACGCGATGTGATTTACGACACGTTCGCCTCATTTTTTGGAGATGCCACTCGGTTCGTCACGGAGTCACTGGTACCAAAAATGGAGGTAAGCATTCGCCAATAGGAAAAGCGATTTCGTTGTGTGCTTTGATCTTTCCTCTGTACAGTGAGCTCTCATTATGGGACGCTTTTTCCTATGGGCGGACAAAGCACGATAGTAACGATTAGTAAAACTGGAGTTTATTTGAGACGAGATATACGAGGTTTTGTAATATGCACACTTGATGAAGAACGTTATACCTAGTAAATTGGTGGGTAGAGCATGAACTTTTTTAACCCGGATAGCCGATAGCAATGCTTGTCACCATGTAAACACTGGCTGCTACACTTGAATGGCATATTGATGACCTAAGCGGACGCAACGAATGCACTGGCCTCAAAACACGGTTTACTTTTCTTGCGCAGTTAATATGACAAATTAATCCCAGGGATGCGCATGTGATAAGATCATTGGTTATTTGCTGGTCAGTGATCCTTTTTCCTGTTGTCTGTTCTCAGTGCCGTACTCCAACATTGCTTGAAGCCCTCTTCCAGTTCAGATAAATGAATTTGTGTTTCAGATAGAAACTGTCACGGTTTCTTGGTAAACAACCTTATCGCTAGGTCACCGAGCTCCGCCAACGACGCTTTTCACATAGGTTAGGCACTCACTGTCTTAGATTTCGAATTCCTCACTCTATGTAAAAGGAACATGTTTCCAACAGCCAACATGGCTTCCCCTATGTTAGGGTGCGTGTCAGTTCGGTTACATTGAATTATTCAACCAATTTCATCAAGCGCTGATCAGTTTCGATCTTGTTTACAGTGGTCATTGGTGTGACCGACTCGGTCGAGTGAACAAGACGTCCATCTGGCATTCTTGAAGTCACAGTTTGAACACCCATACTCTACCTTCTCGCGAGGGTCCAAATCACGTTAAAATATTGGGAATAATAGGCATCACTGTTTTTATGGTGGGACAACCCAACATGTCTGTGAGCTCCACAGTGACTGCCTCCCTGCACCGCAAACAGTTCCTCAATTATTTCTTCAACCACGAAGCATATTCTGCAGTTGACGAACGGTGTGCTTATTTACGTTTTGTTCCGATTTCAGCTTCTTCACTGCAACTACATTCAACAAGCTCTCGACATTCTGGAAGGACTATTGCTGGAGGCAGGAGAGAAGGAAGTTAGCCAGGTTTTTGTGCAACGCATGATCGCTTTCGCAGCCATGTGGTCCCTAGGTGCTGTACTGGAGTTAGATGATCGTTTGAAACTACAAAACCACCTAGAAGCCAGCGGGACACTGCCCCTACCCACTTGCCGAACGGACGATACGATATTTGAGTATGTGGTCAACGCGAATGGGGAGTGGATGCACTGGGAGGCTCTTGTTCCGCAATACGTTTATCCAAAAGACTACACGCCGGAATACACTAGCATATTAGTTCCAAATGTGGACAACACACGGACTGAGTTTCTGGTCCATACCATCGCAAAACAGTCGAAACCAGTGCTGCTGATTGGAGAGCAAGTGAGTCAAATTTATTATCGACTACATGAAATACAAGATTTTATATCATTTTTAGGAGCACACTTCTTGCCCATAAGTAATCGGATTAAGCGCCTGTGTATATTGGTCGAGAACGGAGTGATTTTATATTTCCTCTGATTCAGTCCCGTAGGTGCGCAGTCGCGGAATGTGTTGGAGTCTGTTGTCCGCAACGAAACGGGTCCTGAGTATTATATATATATATATATATATATATATATATATATATATATATATATATATATATATATATATATATATATATATATATATATATAGTCTATGTAGACAAGCATATCTTCTCGATAATTTTTCATCAGGCCAGCATCGTTATATCCAAATCAAACCTGACAGAATAATGAAATGGCAGAAAGATGAAACTACCGTTTTGAATTCATCGATAATTGACGTTGACTAGGTCAATATCTCGGTCTAGACACACAGTTCCACTGAGCAGATGTCCCGGGTCGATCGGGCCAGTCAACCGTCAGACCTGAAATAACCGCTTCTGAGTGCACAAATTTGATTCGTGCAACCGTGCCGCAATAGCTGCATCAGACCCTAATATCCGTCAGCGTGCATCCCCCGGGCGATTTTCGGGAATCTTGTAGATAATTGTGAATGCGTCAGCTGCTTTATCGTTGTACCATGTGTCGGCGAGGGGGTAGCTATGAAGGAGTTACAAGTCCTCCTGGTTCTAGCTACTGGACATGGCGGACGGTGCACCTTTACTTTCTCGGATAGACATTTAGTCGTACGACCATTGTATCCTGCTACATGGGATGAAGTAACGTTTACCGGCCAGTTTACTTATTGACGAAGAGATATACCGGCAGCGAGATGGAATGGCGATGAGTTCCTCACTTGGGCTGGTGCTCACCAGTGATTTCATGGTGAGGCTTGCACATGATAGTTGAACATCAGCCACTGCAAGTCATAGCTGTTACTTACCTTATCTTAATGACATCTTGATGTTGCACCCCTCAACTTATTAAAAATTTCATAGACAACATTAACCGATGGGATTCTTGGGTTGGCACTTCCAGGAGAAAACAACACAAACATAGCGAACAGGCTTGTTTCCAATTTCATCACAACAGAGCAGGCTAGAGTGAAAACAACTGATCCAAATGCGGTGAGTCACTGAAGCACAGTATCCGATCGATAAGGCTACGTAATTGGTTTGGTTGATGTGACGTCGCGTGAAGTGACATGACCGCTATCGTAAGTCATGCTACCCTGTGGCTAAGATAATGTGTGAGTTTGGACAAATATTTTCTGTGCCCACAAGTCTAGATTATGGAACCTAATTGCGATCGTCTCTGCTGTCGACAGCAGGAGGCATCTGATCGCTCTCATGTAACTTCCGAAAGGTCGTCTGGTCGCTTTCCCGATATACTTTGCTCGACACGAGCCATAGAAATTGCACGCATAGAAGGAAATCTACGAATGGGGTATCTTGTCCTTGAGTTGTTGGCACACAATCGGTGTTGAGGTGAAAGTTAACTGAGAAGATATTTTGCTGCTGATCTGTGTACAGTTTCTGTTGCTCGTGTCGAGCAAAGTGTATTAGGTAAACGACCAGGCGACTGTGCGTTAGAACTCTAGAGCATTGCACAGCTTGGCCCTACAGCTGTGTGAGAAAGAATCTAACGTGTGCAGTTCTATCGCAACTAGTAGACTCCGACTATCAAATCAATTCGCATGATGCCTTCACATCAGTCTACTATGTACCCGGAAGTTACATGAGAGCAGCCAGAAGTCTCCAGCTGTCGACAGAACAGATGATCGCAATTAGGCTCCAAAACTCGTATCTGTGTACACGGAAATTATTCGTCCAAACTCTCACATTACCTTAGCCACAGGCAAGCATGATTTATAATGGCGGTCACGTCACTTCATGCAACGGCATATCAACCAAACCAGTTACTTAGTCTTATCGATTGGATATTTTACTTCAGTAACTCATCGCATTTCGACCTCTTGTGTTCATTCTAGCCTGCTCTGTTGTGGTCGCATTAGCCTGATGATGAAACTCTGAAAACAAGCTCGTTTGCCATTTTGTCTTTCTGAATTTTAACCAAGCCCGTAAAACGATACATTGCACCGAGAAGGCCGCAGAACATGGTTGTTTTTACTTTCTTGACATGGATCTTATGAGACTCCATAGCGGTTGGCTACCTCATCACGTCTATGGATAAGGCCAGTACACCAACTTACGCAACTTTGTGATTGCAAAGTTGCGACGAAAACTAACCCATAATCTAGCCAGTCGAGCAGAACTAGTCTGTTCGTTTGATACACTTACAGAGTAACTGCTGTATAACCTTTACTCAGTGGAATCGTGTATAGGCCGAGACATTGATCTAAGCAACAGCATTTACCGAGGATTCAAAGTAGTGATTTCACCCTTTAACGACCTCATTAGTCTGTCAGATTGATTTGATCAGTATATAACTTTATTAGCCTGATAATGAATTGTCCAAAATATATACCGTTTATTGCCTTGAGCGACCCACCTGGCAACGAATGTGTCTCTTGTAGCTTTCCAGTAGTCCTCAGTTTGATGTCTGGTTTAAGAATATATGTAGCATCACCGGTTATCAATTTCGTCTCGCAAGAAATTGCGCTAGGATAAAGTTTCTAACATTCCTCCTCCAAGAAGTCCAAGTAATGTGTCTTATGTACTGCCTCAGTATACGTAACATTCCTCCCGCATGTGTGGTGTCAGTTGTCGACCAAGGTTTGCGCAACGCTCCTTAAACATCGACCGCCAGATCCAAGCCATCACATCTTACGCAGGCACTGGTATCTTGCAAGATTCAAGGACCTTTCGCTTGTACCAACCAGGTCACTGCAATTCGCTTTGTTCAAGAGCTCCGCCATTCCAGATAACTCGAACATAGAACGGGATTGGGCGTTGTCTGACTTGTATCCTAGAATGATTCGGACAGTTGTGGTGCGTGTCGAAATGAGGCTGATGTTTGTCAACACAGCCAGCCTGTCTGTCTTCGCTCCAATGGAAAGCAACAGCCGTGGTGCTGTCACCTTCATCAGTTCTGCTCAATATATGGTCACATCACCACGGACCTCCAATATTCCGCATGAGCAAAGCAGTTTCGCTTTCAGTTTCAAGTCTAGATATCATCGAAAGCTATTCAGGCCACTATCTGTCCTCATGGATTGGAGCAGCTTGTGACTCGAAACATATCTAGATTTCATCTGCTCACACCAAAGGTATTTTGTTTGACGGAATGCCACATTGAGAGGTCAGGTTTGATCTGGCTAGTATAGATTGCTCACCGGTCTTCCCATACGTTTAACTCATTCATAACTAACTGAAATTTATACCTAGGCGTCGTAAGTCACGTTCTATCGGTCAGTTAGTGTTCACTAGAAACGCATCATGCCCCTCACTGAACATTCCTCCATCATAGTTACCGCTACTGTCTGTTGCCCAGCGGAATTGTCTAAACAACAGAGTTCTTAAAGCCAAGCGGGTAGAACCGCGATGTCACCGGGCCCAACCACAACAAGTCAAGTTAGATGCCATCCGCTTCGCTCGGAAGCATCAAATGCGATTCACTTACAATCGTCTCATCATGCGCGGCAACGTCCATCAGTGGTTAAAAGTATAGTTATTCAGCGGGAAAATTGAGGACTCCTCAATGTGAGCAAGCTACAGTCTGATAGACCACTGAAAAACGGATGGATGCTCGAGGACAAAATTAACACAAGAGCTTTGGAGAGTAACCACTTCAAACGAACTGTGAGCCATAGTGTTTGGCTTTTATCTTTAAGATGCTGTTGTGGCTTGTAAGAAGCGTGAAGAAAGTATAATCTATTCTGCACGCTGCGTCGGTTAACCAAGCTCTCCCCCTGTCCCACACATATTTGTCCTCTTCCATCCCACAACGCACCATACCCAAGGAATGACTTTTTGTCACAGTAGTGCGTCATTTTGCCCCAACCTGATAAATCTTTACTGTCTGTTTGACCTTGTATCTTCGCTTCTGTAAATCGCACTTTGACTAGAATGGACATTTTTTAAGACACTTGAATTGCTTGGTCGCGGTTGCATTACGTGCATTGAGTTGCGCCTAGATGAACTGATAAAGGCGTTTTTGACTGATTTGTTGACCTTTCGACCAATAACTTCGCTGTTCCCTTTATCTCAGGCCTCCTACCGTTATTCGCTCGCGATCCGCTCTCAGCTCGTTCTGTGGTGCTTGCGTTACGCTGTTTAATTTCGCTCATAATACCCGTGCTTGTTTATGGCCTCTTTCGTTTTCCTAGCTTCCCAGTCTCCAGTGTGTGTGTTAATGTTCGCTCGGTTGTGTTTGTGCCAGTTTAGTTCGGTGCAGTTTATGTAGTCGGGAAACTGAAGTGCCACGGATCTAGTTATGATGATTCACGTCGCTAGGATAAAAATAAATGACAATTATAAGCAGAGCACTAAAGTAATCGCGATGGAAGGAGAATTAACAGCTAGATGTCAGAAAGCGAATTCAGTAGCGCTACTGGCTGCGTGCCTGACAAAGCATCCAGCCACAGGTGTGGGGAATTCCGAGGCCCCCCATCCACGAACATGACACGTACCTATCCTGACCAAATCTTTCGATCAGTTGCATCATGCTTTGAACAATGAACAATAATTTATCACGGCATAAAGCAAGTGCTTGACACGTCCAGTACGATGGTTTGGGGTGAATATGATGAAATCAAAATATATCTGGATCATCTATCAAACGTCTGCCGAGATGAATGCTTCGATTAATTACATCAGTGTAAAATTAAAAAAGATCGGAACTAAACGTTCAGAATTACACTGGGGTGCAGTGATCGTTGACATAAAGCTTGAGAAAACTGAAATATGATCGCTCACTTAGGTCCATTTGATACATAAATCCCGTACAAAAGCGTGCTTAGCGTAATCCATAATAAAGAAGTTAAGGTGATAAAATGCTGGGAGCTAAAAGCAACATCTAATTGTTTTTTAGAAATGTTCAAGATGGGCGAGGCTACAACATGGTCTGGGAGTGTGTTCCATGGTTGGCAAACCCGAAGGGAAAAGTAATTCCGTCGACACTCGTGACGGCTATATTGTTCCTTCAACTTTAAGCAGTTACCCCTGAGCTGCGTGTTGTGGCTAAGTTTCAGCAAATGGCAGTATACGTGTTTGGGGTCACTCAAAATCGCCGCGCAGCCTTCGATAGCGTCCTCTGAAAATTCCCAGCAACTTCAGCCTGCGGTGGTAAGAGTGATAACACAAACCCTTTATATTCTTTATTGCTCTTCGTTAAGGTGCATCTAACGCCTCTTGGTCGCGCTTCAACCGAGGTTGCCAAGCTTGGATAGTGTATTCAACATGCGGGCACACATAGGAATTGTGCATCACTGGGAAGATTGATGGGTCAAATCTTCCGAATGCCCTTCGCAGCATGCCGACGTGCTGCTTGCCTCTTTTCGCAGCTACTTCATACTGCTTTGAACAGTTGAGGTCGCTCTGTACGATCACACCAAGATCACGTTCCTGGATGCTGGTCTGCAATCCGTTTGTCCTAAGCAACTATGTGTAGTTATGTCTATGGCGTAATTGTACAACGTAACATTTGTCTACGTGGAATGGTAGGGCGTTTTGAAGTGACCGGTTGGACCGTATTAAGATCGCACTGGAGCCGTTCGTGTTCGTCCGGTCCTCTAATACTTCGCCATATCTTGATACACAGCGAAAAATAGGAAATCGGAAGCAATTGATCTCGCCAAATCGTTATTGAACACCAAGAATAGACGACGTCCAAGCACCGAGACTTGTGGCACTCCACACACCAGATCGATTGCATCGGACAATGATTCTCGGACTCTCACTGCTAGCTGCCGTTCCTGTAGAAAATTGCTAATCCAACTCAGGATTGGGTCGCCAATGCCGTAGTTCCGAAGCTTGTGAAGGAGAATTCGATGGTCTAAGCGATCAAACGCTTTTGAAAATTCCAGGTAGATGACATCGACTCCCATTCCATCATCAACAGCTTCAGTCCCGCTATTAAGTGCAATTAATAGGTTAGTCTTACACGAATGCTTTTGACGAAAGCCATGTTACTCTGGGGCTATTAAGTCGTGGCTTTCCAGCTCCTGCATCAGCGCATCTGCGATGAGTAATTCCAGCACTTTGGATAGTACAGGAAGTAGTGTTATTGAATGGTAGTTGGTACGGTCAGTGCGGCTATCTCCTTTATGGATAGGAGTGATTACCTCTCGCTTCCATACTGCTGGAATATGGTTCGCTTCTAGACATCACTGATAGAAAACAACCAGTGATTCTGATAGATCACTAGCTACCGCCTGCAGAGCCTTTGCTCGGATGTTGTCGACTCCAGGAGAAGTTTGGATACGCAAGGACAACAACTTCTTCAACGCAGCTTCTGCAGTGAAGGTGATGTTTTCTAAACCCAACGGTTGAGTAATAGAAACGGGAGGAATATTTGGGCTCGTTACCTGCTGGAAACTTTGTGAGTTATGATGCCGTAGAAGCTCAGCTGCTTCCATTGCTGATCGCGTGTACCCATCAGCCGTGACTAGTACTGGAATCCCCCGCTTTACCTTTCGAAGGTCGTTAACGTGTCTGTACAGAAGTTTGCGGTTCGTGAAGAATGGCTTCATTAACTCCTGCTGATGCGTGACCTTGTCTTCGCGGATCAGTTTCAAACAAAATTACGATGTGTCACGTATTCAGTCCAGGTTTCGGCATTCGAGCAGTCCTGGTGATTTCGCCATGCCAAATCCCTCCGGGACATACATTTACGTGTTCTGCTCCTCAGAAATCACTTACGCTTGTTTTTGGGTTGGCTGTTCCGATGCTTGCGCTACCTGTGTGCTCAACCTCTTTGTAAAGGTTTCCCAGGCAACATCTGGAGGGAAATCGGATAAGAAACTTCAAGGTGTATCCTTAACAAGCGTAAATAACGCATTATAGTGCGTGACAGTATGCACTTTATCAACCTCCTTTTCAGGATACTCCGCGTGGCATATATAGTCAAAGGTTAGAGTAACATGATCACTACCACCCATGGGTGTGCTTGTAACTATCCCGTCAACCATGAGTTCTTCGTTAGTGACCACTAGATCCAGTATCGACGGCTTGTTAGCAGTTCGAAATCTGGTGGGAGAGATTACGTGGTTGTAAAGAGGGTGGCTAGCAATTAGCTCTTGCAAGTAGGCTTTAAACTGCGTACCGTCGGTTTCCGGCATTTCTATGTCGTGCGCGTTACAATCTCCAGCGATAAGAATGTGGGTGCAGGACTTGTTCAAAGCAAACTGAAAAACGTGGTTCAGTTTGGTGTCCATTTCCAACATAGAGGTTGGTGCGCTTTAAATCCCGGCTAGTAGACATGTGTTCTTGTTTCGCAACCATAGGCGGTACCAAAGCGAATCAGGAGAGCGGATTTCCGGGTGATCGATAACTTCACATCTGAGGTCTGTATTATAGTGAAGAATCACGCCGCCACCCCTTCCGGCTCTGTTGGTCCGAAGCAGCGACGTACCGGGTAAGTTGATCTCATAATCGGTTATATTAAGATTTAAAAAGGTCTCTGTGATCATGACGAGGTCCCGCGGTTGTGAAACATGGAGTTCTCTAAGTTCGGTCAACTTGCTTAGAAGGCCTTGGGCGATTGTGTACACGCAAGATAGCGCTTTTGTTGCTAGGAGTGCGTTGATTTATGTTAACTTTGAGTTACTTTTTAAGCCGGCCATTAGGTGGCCAGCCATTAATCGTTTCTTGTTTTATGAATTTCCGTCATCTTGCATGGCATTATTGAACATTCCTGAACAGACGTTTCACTCGCGCTGTGTTCTGTCCTGTTGTGTGCCGTGGGCGTTGTTGTGTCGGTCCCTCCGCAGGACTGTGTAGATAAAGAATTTGCAGCGGTTGCAAGTTCCATCGATTTGCTTCCGACTTTTGCCCGTTCGCCTGTTGCCTTTAGCCGGATCTCTGTTGGCAACCTAGCTCGAAACTTTAACCAACTATCCAGCAGAACTTGCGTCATTCTCTCATTAGTCTTGGACCGCAGCCCTTGTAGTTAGGTGACGTCGGCAATCTTGTCAGGGATTTGACAATAACATGGTCAACAGTGAGTGCTTCGCGGGTTTAGCACCACTGCTCTCGGTCATGTGTTTGCGCATCGTGATCAGAAGAATGTAGAAGCTCGGGAACACCATGAACAAATATTGTTTTCTTGCTATCCCTATTAGCAATGCCGCGTTGCTCAACTGCTTCTTTTGGGCGATCTTTCCAAGGTAGATCGGGTAACATGCGCACTCCGCCTGGTGAGTTGGGAAGACGAACTGCTGAGAGCAGGACAGCGTCTGTCACATCTGTTGAGTTTAGGGTTACTCAAAGAATTCGAGGTTCACCAGAGTGCACTGAGGTCGGGTGACGCGCAACTCGTTGCAGCATAGTAGGCTCAACCCGAATACCAATCGCATCGCAGATGGAACTCCACTGGTTGCGATGATCTTGCACCTTGCCTTTATTCCACGACATCGAATGTTTACCTCACAGTTGCGTCCAACTTGGTGCAGCCACGGCGTATAGTTTATGTAGAGGAATCCGATCAACGGCATATGGAGGGCATGACTTAGCTACCGTAAATGTGTAAGCATTAGCAAAAATTCGAGTAAGGCATCAGAAGACTCCTTGACAAAAACCAACCAGCGGACCTCAGCGTTGCACACCGGGTGACCCCGCCTGACGTGAGCAGTTCATCGTAATCTTCAGTGGTCAAACACGGCACAGTGTTTAACGTGTCCACTGCGAACTGATCAGGTCTGTGATGCATACAGTAACATCGGCCTTATCGCAGCTTCATACATCCTACCTTTCACTGACAGGTTGATATCTCGCCTTCTCCATAGATGGTTGAGCCGATGGAAAGCCACTGCTGCCTTGCTGATCCGCAAACTAACTTCCTCAGTGATGTAGTGACCAGAGAGGCAACATCTACCAAGTTAAGTGGACCGATCTACCAGTTCCAGTGGTTGTTCGGTGATAGCTAGAACCGAAGGTGTGTTGGCCCAGCCCTGCAGTCGTAAGTTGCACTTTGTTCAAAACGAATGCTGAAGCACGCAGCACTTTGCGACAGACTATCCAGCAGTGTATGTATAGCCACCGCGTAAGACCCAAGGAGAGTAAAGTTTGTCAGTCGGTCACCTGCTAGAAGTTTCACTCCGAAAGTGCTTGAAAGAAAGGAATCCTTTATGGGCATTTCTATCACAAAGCTGAAAAGGAAAGTAGATATATGACCACCCTAGTGGACCCTACTTATTGTGGGCAGTTTAGGAGACAGCTTCCCGTTAACCAATACCCGAACGCGGGAGTTATGGTAGAGGGACTTCAGAACGTCAAGGAGTTTTCCAAGCACTCCGTTCTTGTGCATAAGGTATTTGAGTCTCTAAACCACTGCTGCAAAAACAGTGCCCTACCCAAGCAGCTTATCGTTCAATCAGTTAGTCGGTTGTTCAACTTCTGCAACGCGCATGGCAGTAGAGCGTAGGCCGCGCTACCTCACAACCAGTGACTTGGTCATGTCTTTTGCTGCTATCACCCGTGGCCTAGAGACTATCCGCTGCTCTTTCGCAAATTCAAGTCCCAAGGGGATCGAAGGAGTGTACATCGCTAACGCATCACCAAAGTACGTTACGGACGTCCGTACAATGTTTCATGTGAAGGAATGTCGACTGGGTCTGATTGCAACGAATTAGAGTTAAACCATCCGACTCCTCCCGTACTCCCTTCTGTGATGTAGTGGGGGATAAAACTAGGAAACATTACTTTTTGTGTTGAAATAAATTTTGTCTGCACGACTCTCTGCGCGGGTCAATGGTAGCGTACATGTACTGCACACGATCGCATGAATGGGATTCCGGTAGAAAATTTGTGGTGGGTGTTCATGTTGTTCATTTGAGCCAAAGTGATTATGCCACTGTGAAACAGCTGGTTTCATACTGCTCACAGCCCTTCAGAATCTCTAACGTTCACAGACAGTATGAAATGAACTAAAAAAGTATTTTGTGTGGCGTTACTTTCTCGTAGCTTCTCAATCGATAGTTTCTTTATGCTAAATCCTTTGCATCCAAACACTTACATTCTATACTTTATTTCCTTTTAAAGGGTACGGGCAAGACTGTGATTTTGCAAGGCTATTGCAAGAAATACGATCCGGAGATACATGGATTCAAGGCAGTGAACTTCTCCAGCGCTACCACCCCTAACATGTTCCAGCGCACTATTGAGAGTTACGTTGACAAGCGTATGGGAACTACCTATGGTCCACCCGCCGGTAAGAAGATGACAGTGTTCATTGACGACATAAACATGCCAGCCATTAACGAGTGGGGCGACCAGATCACAAACGAGATAACACGTCAGATGATTGCAATGTCAGGATTCTACAATTTGGACAAACCGGGTGACTTTATTACCATTGTGGATATTCAGGTGAGCAGTGATATCATCTAGTAGTAACTTGCTTCCAGAACAACCTGTATCATGAGACTAGAGCAAACACCTGTCAGGCAATAGAGAAAGTATGCGGTACATGTTAAGAAATATAAAGAATGTTCTAATGCTCCTTTGTAAGGACACCAGCAATAGATGGTTCCGTGATATGGGAACGTATATGAATACGTGAAACCGCATTTTCTGAGCAAATACTCCGTTGTTTGCAGATTTGAAGTGACTGTATAATACCTCTTTCAAAAACACAATGTAACAGCTAGTTACTTAATGTAAAAGTATTGTAGCCCACCTTTACATAAGAATGTACTCCACTGTTTTGCGTAGTACGCCGCAGTGCACACTTCATGTAGTGACACATCACACATTGGATCGAGTATATTAACCCACTTCATATAGTGACCGCATTCTTTTGTTTTGACACTGGTGCCAATTGATACCTGGAGCAAGATTTGCTGATTCTGTCTTGAAATTTTATTGTTTGGCTTCGCGTTTAAGAGGAATTTGTGGGATATTTATCTCTGTCAGACACAACTGTAAGTAGATTTTCACGATAGATCATTTGAAGGAAAGCATATCACGTCGCATTTGTTTATGTGTAGGTGATTTTCCCTACAGAAGCCAAGCATTGTTCATGACAGCCTCAAGGAGAAAATCCAAGAGCGGCCACCACCACATTTTGTTGCTTAAACTGATTTTATATTGACCGACTTTTGGTCAAAGTGCTGTACTTTCTAACGGTGCCAGATTGCGCAACAAGTGTGTGCTTTTTCTCCTTCACCGATCACCTCTTTACACTTGTTAGCGGATGTGCACCAGCAGAGTTGCTGGAAAGAGTCACAAAGGAGCTACCATTCCAAGACAAAACAAACACGTCATCTCGCCCGTCAAACCAGTAGTCAATAATACTCTTGTTTATTTTTCACATGGCATCCTTGTTGATGGGGCAGTTGCTTGTCCTATTTGCCCGAACTGTTCCAGTTGCTCTTATAGGTTAAAATTATGGTTAAATTATCGTGAGTGGCAAGCCTGTAAAAGATATGGTAGGGTCACCCGATGGGAGCTTGTCCACTAGGCCCATGACAATGCAATATCTTAAATCAAATGTGTTGTCATATGTGGACTGGGCTGTTTCGTGGTGATGCAGATAGACAGCATAGCCTAGAAGAGTTGAAATGACCCACTGTTTATGCTTTCCTCTGATCATTGTTTTAGTTCATGGCGACCGTAATATGGTAACATGCTTTCATCCACTCACGAATTTTCTTCCATGGGGGAAAGACCTCATAAATCTTTCATTGGAATGGTTATAAAGTGCACAAACTTTTGCAAAGTTGTCATAATTTGATAAATATTTCATCGAGGTTATAAAGTGGTCATACTTTTGCGCATTTGTTATTTGCTTAGAGATTGTTATTATTTATGATTGTAACAAATCCGCATCAATTCTTTGTTTGACTGATGGCTGCACTGTAGTCATCTCGTTCAGGATCCCAATACATGTGCCTTTTATCGCAACGGATTATAGCAATTAAGAGAAGAGTTAGGAATTGCACGCATTTCAGCCATAGCTATACTGTATGATGGATCACTTTTCGAACTGGTGTAGTCAATTGTCTGCCTTGTGTTCTCGATAATGGTGTTATCCAAGAAACTTTCAAATAATTTATGCGGTGCAAAATCCTCCTACAAAAAATCACGTGCACGTTCAGACCAGTTTCTCCGAGTCTGTGAACCTAGAGATAAGCTTTCTTTCCTCCATAGTTTGTTTGGTATCCTTTCGATGATTGATTGTATACATCTTACTGATTACTCCCTACAGCTCACAGACAAGACAGTCCACCCACTAATCCGGAAAAGCACCATACGGTCGTTTCGCTTTAGTAGGGATTGTCACCAGTGAGCATTCCCTCGGACAACTTCAGAGAACCGTAAGCACAACCGCTAGTAGCTTGTATCAACTGGCCACTGGGCCACTTGAGACCGTGGCATACCGTCATACATTGCAGGTCAACTTGGGCATTGAGTTTAGCAAGAGCCCCTATAGAGATTCCAAAAGCTGAGCCAGTGGCAGGGAAGCATTTATTTTGTAAAGCGAAAGGTTCCCAGTTGTCCTAGTTATAAAACAGATACCATTAACTTTGATAGATGGGGGTCGAAAAACGCACAGTATACGAAGCGATCGCGCGTCGCAACCAAAACGAGCGCCAAGCAAAGCTACTATTCGAATCAAGCAACTCAACATACACTGCAAACCGGGGAATCCTCAGACTGAAACATAGCCATGCTCCAGAAGAGACTGCGTAAGTAGTCCTTCGGTCTACTTGAGGACTGTCCGTCGCGGGCCAGCCTACTGCGATAACAGCCGGTGAAACCTGATGTAGCGGCTTGGGAGAAATCCATGTACCCGGTCCCTGGCTGGCTCCCACCTGTGTCTAACCTTTGGTGTGGAAACAAAAAGTGTTTGTGGTGGGGCACAGTTCAGAAAGATCTGGGTAGCATGCTGAACAAGGAGTCCGTTGTGCTCCTAGTTGAGGTGCGGGAATCCAGCGAAAATTGCAACCAAGGAGCAACTAACCGGCGGTGTGTATTTGGAATACAAAGGGGAAAAGAGCGACTTGAATGCATAGCTATCTACACATAAGAGGGTGCAGTCAGAAAATGCATGAAATAGTTTTCTGGTTTTCAAAAGGTTTTGTTATTTTTTAATAGTTTCAAAACGTTTTACTCTTCCGTTTTTGGGGTTTGGAAATCGTCCTTAAGGGCTTGGAATTGTGCGAGGCATGCTCTATAGGAAATTCCAACTAGAAGTTGCACTTCCCCATCATGTCGGTTTATAACAGGTTGAGTAGGGGTGCGGTCGGTGAAGGCTGTATGTTCCGCTGGAGCGGAGTGACTGGTCTGAGGTTGCAGTACTGGCAGTGTGGGCGCAGACTGAGTATGTGTGTGTTTCATCATAGAGTCAGCGTTGTCAAGAAATGTAGGCTTGAGTCGGTCAGTACAGATCGCTTCAGTTTTACCGTTGTAATCAAGGTTAAATGTTTTGTCAGTTCTGCGTACAACGCGGTACATGCCGGAATAAGGGGGATGGAGTGGCCAACGTACGCTGTCGGTGTGAATGAGCACGTGAGTGAAAGTAGTAAGACATTCATCCACGTTGGTATGCAGGCTCTGTGCTCTTGGTTGCACAGGTTAAAGTTGTAGCACCTGGTACGATAGGTGAGCTGTGTAAATGTCATAGTTCAAAGTTGTTGGCGCTTTTGGTGAGACAAGTTCATCAGGTAGATGCTGTGTTCAGCCAGAGACTATCAAAAAGTAGTGATGTGCAACCTCGCTTTCATCGCGTTTCTTATGCTTACAAGAACTAGCGGGAGTGCTTCGTGCCAGGATGGGCTAGATTGGGCGCAAAGTGATACCTTGAGTTGCCACTGGAAACTTTCGACCTTCCCGGTAGCTGCGGAATGATATGCGGCAGGTCCGTTGTGCTGGCAACCAAGTACCTTGATTAATTCGTCAAACTGTGCTCCTCAATCGATAACGACTATGGTAGAGCAGCCAAATTATACTACCCATCGTCCTAGAAAAGCACATGTAACTGTTTCCGATGAGCAGTACGCAATCGGAAGAGCTTCTGACCGACATGTAAACCTGTCGCCACAGTGTGGTACAAGATGCCTGTGCATGGTGGCAAAAGTCCGACCAGATCGACTTGAACGTGTTTAAAACGAGAGTCAGAAGGGGGAAAGACGCTGAAAGGGCTTTTAGTGTACTTGCACGCCTTAGCGCGCTGACACACAGCACGCCCATGCCCAGTTGCGAATATCGCGGTTAAGGTTGGACCAAACGAAGTGCTCGGTTATGAGCTTCTGTGAAGCACGTATGTCGACGCATAGTCATAAGAACTACGAGGCGGGAGAGGCATGTTAGAGGTCCCAAAATATGGCCGCGTCAGACTTTAGTGGAACTGCATGTAGTTTCAAAGTGGTGTTGCCTCGAAGCTTGACTTCTATATCAGGATCCTCTTGTTGGGCAGCAGCCATGACGGCTAGATCGATGTTGGGTCCCAGTGATAAGCTGCTCTCATGAATACTTGACACTCCTCCTGATGGGATTAAGAGCACCTGAGACACGTCGTTCATCTGTCGTGGACTGAGGGACGTAGTCCACACGTCTGGTTTGCTGTGGAGAATATCTGTCTCTCGCGCCACTGCTTGTGTTGATCAATGGCTTGTGGAAAGCGTCGACTTTCGAAGTAGTGACCAAAGTGTCGGATACCCAGGTGGACTGCGAGTAACTGTGTACTGCAAATGCTGTAACCCGATTCGGCTAGTTGCAAAACGTTTCGAGAAGAAGCGTATAAGGTATCCATCAATGGTCGATGAATTTTTGGTGAACTCCTCTGACTGCGATGTCCAATACGTTAGTCATCAGCGAGCGTGGCGTAGTTGATGCTGACTGGGCAAGAAGCGCTGTTTGAGATAGCATTATTGAGCTTCTCGAAAACCAACTGAGCGTCTTCTGGAAGGTGAAAAGTGTGTTTCTTACCGCGGTGCAAATCGCTCATTGGTTGCAGGATGCTCGCACGTCTAGGAATAAAGCGTCGATAATAGTTCACCAGGCCACAGAATCTGCGGCGCTGTTTGGACGGGCTATGAGCAGGATAGTCCTTTAATGCCTGGATTTTGTCTTGTAGAGGTGCAATACTAGTGGCTAATAAATTGTAGTCAGGAAAGCCAAGGTTGTTTTGACCAAGTTCGAATTTGTCGGGGTTGATAGTAATCCCACATCGATCAACTGTGTGAACAGAGCGTCAAGATGATGAGGATATTCGTCGTCAGAATAGCTAGCGATGAGAATGCCATCGAATTATGAATAAACGCCTTCGATTCCTCGTGTTACCTCATGAAGGAAACGCTGCAAAGTTTGAGCACCGATGCTGAAGCCAAACGGAGTGAAGACTACTGTTCTAGGAATGTGGTCTGATTCCACGGGTATCTGATGGTAGGCGCCCACTAAATCAATTTGGCCAATTTGGCTTACAACCCAATGCTCCTGGCAGTGGATTTCAATTTGCACACCCTGAGAGCCCCGACCAATCTCACTGAGCAATTCAAAGCGTAACTGCAAAAGCTGCTAGCTAGTTCTACACTGTACACTGCTTTTCAGAACAGGAAACAACCTAGCCATCTTGGGAGTGGTGTTCATCAACCAGGAATTCATGGTCATTGTAACAATGAACTCATCCTCCAGGGCTGTAGAGATCATACAACGCTAATGTTACGCTACATGTGTTGCACAGAACAACTTAAAAAATCTTGAAGGATTTCACATCGCAACCAGTTGTGATAACCAAGCTAAAATTCATTAGCGCAAATATTTGCTGCTTCACCGACTATTGGCCATATGGGGTGGACTGAAGGGAGTTTTTAGCCGCTTCAGCAGGCGAGTGGCAAGCAAATTATGAGTCAGAGTCTATGGAAAAGGTGAATCTGTTCCTAAGGAGTAGAACTTAGAATCTCATGACTTTGAGGGGCTCAGCTTGGCGCGCTCACATGGCGAGGACACCTGGGTTATCAATACAACTCCCGGAACTCAATGCGCCAAACTCGTCCGCGAGTATAGAGTAAAGTACCAACAGGACCTTGTGATAAGCTTTCGGTCTAACCTCAATCTACCTTACAGACACTGAACAGACTTCGTAGCTAGGAGCTGAAATCCTGCTCTACACACAGTATGTAGAGGCTGACGTTTTGGGATAGCAATTGGCAGCACCTTCCACAGCGTACCGTAATATATCACTCTTCTTACGTAGAGCAGACCGATATCATGGCTTAGGCACCTGTCCTTTATCTCCACGGGTATATTGAAGCTGCTTATGTCATCACTCGTATACAGCTGCCCTGGTGCAAAAGGCATTTGACCGCCCGCATTAAAAATGGCTATCATGTGTTTGGCTAAACCATTGGCCAGGTTCATCCAACGATGTTTTGATGAAATACTAATTCCCACTTTGTGGGAGCACGAGCAAGCCACTCCATTTTACATAAGTGACAGTGGTGCGGAGCCTCAAAATTATCGCCTAATAACACTACTTTTGGCGAGCTCCAAGGTTATGGAGTCCATTATCGCTGAGCACTCATCGGGTAGCTGGAGAGTACCAAACTTCTTGCTCCGTAGCAGCACGGGCTTCGCCAGAATCGGCTACACACCGCAAGCCTGCTGATAGGCCGTGAATGCTGGAAGAAATATGTCGTTGCTTACATAGGAGTAGAAGCTATCTATTTGGATTCCGCAAAGACACAACAATGTGGTCCATCACATCCTACTCCACTATCCACAGGATTACGAAATCGGTGATCCCATTCTTGGCTGGATAATGTTATGATGGGCTGTCAGAAGCCAATGTCCATCAGGAAAACATGTGACTTGTGGATAAAAGTGCATTTGATCAAACGGATTATGCATTAACCGCGTGTGCACGATACGGCAGTGTCTATTTACCTGCCGCGTTCGTGCAAGAGATAGGCAACTTTGTCATTAGACTTCATCTAAGCGCAAGGGTTTGCAGCACTCCACCCGACCAAATCGAAGTCATGTTTTGTTGCGCCTCTATGCTCAGTACTCCGACTAAGCCTGTTCTCGGTCTTCATAACCGATCTGTCGAGAGCGTTCTCTGCAGATTTTACACTCTTCGTATATGACCTGCAGATATGGTGGACTGCCGTTGCAATGGAAGATCACACAGTACTGCAAAGTGATCTGGATAGAAGTTAAATGTGGTAGAACTAGAACATGCTCCAGTTCAACGTTGCCGAAAGTAAAATGCTGATCATGTGCTATCAAAACATTGACGACAACCGGCTAGGGCCACGAAGTCTGCAGCGCGCTTCCTATGAGTAGAATCTCTGAGTGCCTGTGAAGGAAGACCTTGGCTGTTTGACACAAGCTGAAGGAGCGTCAAGGAAAGCAAATCAGCTTTTTGTCTTCTTACGATGGACGTTCGGAAAATTCCGGTCTTCACTTTTCCCACCATCGCTTGGTGCGTATCTGAGGCCGCACGTGGAACACAGATTGCAAGCCTGGCAGCCCTGCAGAAGCGCCATCTCATTGTGGTCGAGAGTTGCACAACACGGGGTTGTAGAGAGCGACATAAGTAGGTCCCACCCCTATCAGCGTGCACTGAACCGTGAACTTTATCAGATTCCACGGAGCATTCTCGTAGTGGCATATCAGACTCTAACACACCCAAGCCACCCTTACCACAGATCTTTTGAAACTCAGACTTAACGCATACCTGAGGAGCCGTCAGTGTAAGGTTTCCATGCGATACAGCCAACTGAAATGTCGCCGAAATTTTCCTTTCCAAATTTCAACATTTCAACTCACTTTCAATGCATGTAGTCTATGTTCCTACCTTATCAGAATTCAAAAGCAGGTTAGATGACACTGACACTCATGAATTACGTGATATAGCCCGTAACCACTTAGTGACGGCGTTAGCTCAGAACAAACGGTACCCTCAACATACTTCCCTTGAATTCCAGACAGGAATAGTTATATCTGCGCTACTGTAAACTTCTTGGTGGGTTTAGCAACAGTCGACTGTGTTAGCCACACTGTGTTTTCATATTGTATGTTTACGCAAACCAACCCATGGGAATTGATGAATGCTTGCCTTATTATCGATCACACACCGTCGCCCTATTGTTCCGTCTCTGGAGACAGCTTTATCAAGCGCACTGATCGAAAGTTAGGTGTCCGAACCGACGAACAGATCTTAACCTGGATTTGTAAACGGCTAAAACATACAACGTTTGTGTCGTGGATATCTGGAAGCAAGGCTGCTAAGCAATCATCAACAGGCTTTAATGTAACACAGGCCACCAGGTTACCTGATTACATCATACAAATTTTGCATGCGCGACCAAACGCCTCACATTATCAGACACCCTAACATCATTGTGTTATCAATTGAGATCATCAGCTACTCCATGTCCATAAAAAGCCACCAGTAACACTGTTTCCAATGGAAGCGTGGAGTGCATCAATTAGACTTCGGCCGGCCACCAATCTATTTCGTGTGATGTTTGTTGATTTCATGCTCTTGCTTAAAGTAGATGCACGGAATGATAGATTCATTTCACAATTTGTCTTCTAATATCTATGAACGAATTGTATGCTTTACACCGGGCACATGCAACACATGCCAAGCTACCACTTACGCAGGATGGCCTCATTTGACTTTCCGGATATGGGATGGCTCAATGTCCCTGAAGTCTACACTATCTGTCTGTCTGACCATATCCCCTTCCGGATTGTGTAATTCACTTAGCCCACCTTGGGCTTAGCTCAAAACTTTGCATCACCTGACTCGCAGTCTGCATCAGTGGTGTTTGTTGTCGTCGTCGTCGGTTTAAGGCACGTCTGATACCGAACCATCTATTAGGTGAGGCTGATGAGGACGCTGGGTAGCAGCAAGAATACTGTCTCATCACTGTCGCCTTATCTTTGCACGATGGTCAGCTGTTTGTGCCAGTATGCTGTTGACAAGGTGTAGGCCTCTTGAACATGAATGTTTACTTAGCTCATGTGGTGTACTAACTAAGTCCCTTTTCCTCTCATATTATTCTTCGTTCGCTAGGCAAATCTGGCTGTACGGTAGCGAAGTAGCATTTACGATTATTGTTGTTATACTCCTGGTGACTGTGGAAAAGTGCGACATTTCTTAATGAAGCTGAATATGTATGGACCAGTCGAGTCCGGTCAATAATGCGTTTTTATGCTCCCATGACCAAAACTTCATTATGGCACACTTCAGTAGCAACAGCTACAGACAAAACACAAACACTAAGTAAAAGCTACATTATCCGTCAGCTTGCTGCTTTAGCAATGCCTTGTGTTGTAACGTGTTGAGTTTCAAACGCCTAAAACTAGACTGTCCGTCGACAAATATTCCCAATGATAAGCGACAGAGATGTATGGTAGATCACCCTGCAAATGTACAATATGACACGAAAGGGAACTACAGTCTCAGTATCCCCATGCCAGAAGTACGTCCATTATTTGGTTTTCCGAAATGCATCCGTGTATCAAGCAATAAGCGACAGTTGCTCTTACCGAGTATTATCTACGCTTTCACAGTTTCGCTAGACCCACCTGTCGATATACTCACATTAGTTTAGTAGTACGCCAGCCCTATTCAATTCGCCCGTTTTCTAAGTCCATTGATGACGACTAGAGGCTGCTTTCTACTCCATTCATTTCGTCCGTGTGATACAAAATGGTGATCGCATTAATCATCTTTGAGTCACTGACTGATATTTTACTCCATAGTTTACTTGAAGTGATAGGGTTGAAATCGGACCACTCTCACCAAACACTGAAACTCCTTGGGTGGCAGAAATGTAGTTACTTACTCAGTCAGAAGCCGGAGCGTGTGCGCTAGGAGTGTAAACACCTGCGTCTGCAGTGACTTGACCATCCACGCATTCAGGATTTGGAACACACACCGCGCACAAACCGGGACGTCTGTATGCGTTAGAGTTCGGAGTTGAACACGAGCATGGGGCATAGATAATATATGGGCTAGCTGGCACCAGACATGAGATGGACCCGCAATCCGACAACTCCACGCATCGAGTTCTCACAAGATTAGCGAATATCTCACACAGGCTAGCTGATCTATAGTTGCTGACCTGTATCCCCACACATCTAAATGCACCGACACACCATGTCGAATTGATGTAACCAGCAGGCTTATAAAAACACTTGGTGGATCAAGCCGAAGGACAAGTTCCCTCCTTCGTCGCTAAGATACGTTGGCAGCGATTGATTTACTAAGAATAATCCTCCCCTAGTCATTGTATACTTGATTGGGCTTTAAGGTAAATTCTACATTTAGCATACTGCTAACGTACACATTCGGCGGTTTCTCTAAAATAACGATTATCTCACAGATGATCACTGCATGCGTAGTTTAGCTCACCTAATGGATAAAGAGATTACTCACACAGATCACAATTTTCACTGAATGTCCAACTCTCTTCCGATTCGCAGGTGTCTTATTTCGGAATGAATACATTTTGCAAGTTTCTAACCGATGGATTGCATGGTCACCAGATATGCACTTCCGCCAGCGTTGTCGATTATTCAGTGACCTGACTTCCGTAACTGGGCTGGGATCTATGTGATAGGTAGTTTGCTTCTCTTACGCAGTCGGGTTGAATGGGAATCATTCCTTAGTCATAAGTTATCACAAGCGTGATGGTTAATCCAGGATAAAAAGTCAAGATTTTGTAGGCAGAATACTGATGGTGGAAAAACAACTACCTACGAGACACTGCCACTACGATGGCTAGTACCGAGAGAATAGTAGTTATTACGGAGTGAACGTGGGGTGCACAGTCCTCATACACTGCACTACCGCGCTCAAATAGTTGCTCTGTCATTGGGCAGACTAGTACCCAGCTAGCTAATTGTTTTCCTCCGGCAGCCGCCTTACCCCCATTTTATATAGAGGACTGTGAACCTGTCATCTGCCCCGTAACGTATAGTGGCTTCACAGCTACGTGCATCGCGTCATGAAATGCAGTGCCCTCACATCTAAGTGTTTGCATAATTATGGGATTTTATCCAGAGTCGCGTGCCTATTGGTGACATGGGTGTAAGTGGATGGTTAATGGTCTTTGGAATAATCGCGACACACTTTCGCCCACTTCTGTGTCTTAATCCTTTATACCAACGCAGAGTATGAGACATGCGGGTCAAGTTGTGGGCGATGTAGCGCTATTGACCTATACTTACCATGTTTAATCTACTATGGGTACTAGTTTCTTTGGCAAATGAATTCATATACAAGTGCATTTTGTGCACGCCAGACGAAATGAATCACCCATTCATTTTGTCAAATGATTACTAGTACGTATTTATTTTACTTTTTATTCCCGACACCACCTTGTAGATAGTTGCCGCCATGATACACCCCGGCGGAGGTCGCAATGACATTCCGCAGCGCCTCAAGCGTCAATTCAGCATCTTCAACTGCACGCTGCCTAGCAACGCTTCGGTAGACACGGTGTTCGGCACTCTTGGCACGGGCCACTACTGCATCGAACGAGGTTTCAAGCCAGAAGTTGTTTCGCTAGCACACAAGATGGTTGGTCTTACCCGGAAGGTGTGGCAGCTGGTTAAGATCAAAATGTTACCAACTCCCGCTAAATTTCACTATGTTTTCAATTTGCGCGATGTGAGCCGCATTTGGCAAGGAATGTTGAAAGGCACAGCTGAGGTAATCCACTCACCACAACGCTTACTTGCACTGTGGCAGCATGAATGCACTCGGGTGATCGCAGATCGCTTTGTTGAACAGTCTGACTGTGACTGGTTCCAGAAGCTACTTCAGCGAGTCAGTAAGTTATTTGGTACTGATCCTTCCACGGATAAGTCATTTGAGTCTATCAGTGAAGCGCTTAAGGTCTGACTGGAGTTTGGGAGCAACAGATATAAAACAAACAATACATAAGCCAGGTCACTGACGCTGGTTTGTGAAGCCCCAGTGATCATGATGTCCCAACTGTTGCTTACTGACACCATTCAAGTATAGTCTTGTCTGCCACTGAAATAGTGTCGATAGATTTTCCAACTATATCCGAAATTTCCTAACATACAGGGACGTAACTATTCGATTCACTACTGCATTTTCGACAGTTTTCTTCCTGCGTATCCAAACTTTAAGCCTTGGGCTCATTGTCAGCCCAGTCACACTCCTTTAAACCCAGTGCAATGTTTAGGAAAGTCCGGCCTACCGTTTATGAACCTTTTCCTGAATCTGGTTGTTTCCTTGGTTTCACTTACAGTGAAAACCCCGATCTAACGTTACTTGCCAGCGCACACATCGACTGCTCATCTATTTGTTTGACTCAAAACGATGCCGACGTCATTGGAAGTTCTTCTACTTGTTGCATCTACGGTGGCACTTGGTGCAAGCAAGCTAAATGCACTTTAGAGGTATTAGGCGTAGTATTACAGCTTAGCGTCATCATCTCAGCAGAAACCGTCCCATCCGCATTCACCAAGCACTCAGTATCTGTGTATGGATGCCAATCTAATCCGCTGTTACATTACCTAGACAGTGTCCCAAGGCAACGTACAACAGAGAGGTGGGCCTGATCTATCTCGTTAGTTTTTTCATATACATACGCTGGGGAACTTGTCGTAGAATGGGTAGATGCTTTGCGTGACCCTTCACTCAGGAAATGATTTGGATAGCAAGCAGAAGTATATTTGGATGGTGGGCTTCTTGACATTTTACGTGCACCTGCAATTAAAAAGTGCTTAATTTGCCCATTGTGATTTACTTGTAGGTTCCGAGGATTGTCCCGAGGTGATTAAAGATTATGATTGGTCGGAGACTTATTTCGTTGACTTTCTGCGTGACGCACCTGAGGCGACGGGAGAAGAGGCTGACGATGCAGAGTTAGAGGCACCGAAGATCTACGAACCCGCACAAAGCTTGGAGCAGCTCAACAGCCGGTTATCCATGTTTATGCAAATGTACAACGAGACGATACGAGGAGCGAAGTTGGATCTAGTATTTTTCAAAGACGCCATCATTCACTTGGTCAAGATTACTAGGGTGATCCGAACTCCAAAAGGTCATGCACTTCTAGTTGGGGTTGGTGGATCGGGCAAACAATCGCTTACTAGACTGGCATCATTCATTGCTGGCTATAAAACCTTCCAGATCGCACTGAGCAGGTAAGTGATGCGAATAAGTGCGTTGAGTCACATTCATCCGTGAAGAGTTCACTACTTGCGCTGTACACAGGGATCTACTTTTGAACCTCTCCTCTAGGTCCTACAATGTGAGTAACTTGCTTGAAGATTTGAAGTATCTTTATCGCACATCCGGTCAGAAAGGCACCGGCATCACATTTATCTTCACTGACAATGAAATCAAAGATGAGGCGTTTCTGGAATACCTGAACAACATGCTCAGTTCTGGGGAGATCGCCAACTTGTTTGCTCGAGATGAGATGGATGAGATTTTACAAGACTTGGTTGGACCAATGAAGCGTGAATTTCCTCGTCGTGCCGTTACCAATGAGGCATTGGCAGAATACTACATGAGCCGAATCGTAAAAAACTTGCACATAGTTCTTTGTTTCTCCCCCATCGGACAAAAATTCCGCAACCGCAGCCTCAAGTTTCCTGGCCTTATTTCAGGCTGCACCATGGACTGGTTTCAACGTTGGCCCAAGGATGCCTTGATTGCCGTGTCAGACCACTTCTTGTCAAAATTCGATATTGTTTGCACTCCAAGTGTGAAACAGGCGGTAGTTCGAACAATGGGAACATTTCAGGGAAGTTTTGGTTAACCCCATTGCAAGCATTCCATCAGAATTGCAAGGAAATGACATTGCATGTTAAAAAGTTTAGGGTGAACAGTTAGATCAAAATCTAAACCGAGTATGTACCCTGTGTGCGGATGTAAACCGAGAGGTAACAATCGTTTGACCTCCAGTAAAAGTTGGATAAGTGAATTACAAAATGCCTCCCACTAGTTAGGCCTAAATCTAGGTTGTGGGAAATGTGGTCTAGTATGCGTATAATGGTAGTATATATTCTTGGGTTTACGATAAGTCCTTTTCGGCAAGCGCAACATGTAACAATTATTTCATTTAATATTTACTTCATATTCCAAATGTTAGGCAGAAATAGAAATCGTGTTTGAAACATTTATGGTTGTGTAGTTCAAAATCTTAAATGAGCACAGAATATGTCATGGCATCCTGATGGAGATCTCCGTGTAAGAATGGAACCACATTTTCTTTTCCTTGTGCAAAGGATGAAGTGTAATTGCGCTGTGATAACAGAAACATTAAAGCTGAAAGCATACTTACGAAAGATTGCATCTAAGTTGGGCTAAGCAGTTTCCATACATTGTGGCGTTCCAAAAGGTACTGGTGGACAACGCAGGTATGCATACATTTTCACTTCAGCAGCTATACACAGATGGAATGGGAGATTTATTTGTTGTTTGTGAGACGAACGTGGTTGGCATTTGTCAACTGGCCCAGGCGTTTCATTTTGTTTGTACGCTAGGCGTAAGTCAATAAGAGGCAAAATTAAAGAAAAATATTAGAAATAAGGAGGAAGATGTTGGGAGCAGAATTGGTTAGTTTCATCTTGCTGCGTGACATGTTTACATGAGGGCAACAGAAGCATAGACGAGTAAGCGAGGAACGATTGGTAAAAGCGCATGAAGATGGATAGGTACAGTCAACGTTTCCTTCTCAGCTCACACTTTGTAATATGGTTGTAAGGTAGGCGCGACTGAGTAAACATAATATGAAGAGGAGACAACAATGGTTATCTTAATCACGGTTTGCACCTCCTCAGCAACCCACACATATTCTTATATCTGTGACGTATTTTTTCGCGCGTAACAAAGGAAAGAGGGTCGGGTAAAGACGAGTGAAGGACGTGCAGTCAAAATGTTTATCTTTTCGATACATCTCTTCATTACGGCTTTGCTAAGTAAATACCTTGCACGTACTATATTTTATGTAGCGTTGTAATCAACAGTTCTATTTTGCCCCATTCTTGAATAGCATTATTTCACTGCAATTTAGTTGCCACATTGCTTTTACGTATTGCACCACCAGGTAGTTTGAAACTGCCTTTTTAAACAATCGTTGCGATTCGCATGTTCTTAATTCAATAGGCGGTGTTCCAGATCTCAGTGTATCTGTTTAGCTGAAAACTTCCGAATAGTAGATTTCGTTCTGGACAACGATTTTTCTTGGTATTTATTATTGCGTATCTATCTTCTTGTTTGAAGGGAATAGTGATATTTGGCGCGAATACATGCTTATGGACCAGCTCAAATAAGAACCTTATTCCTAGCTTCATGTCTCCTAGCCACGATGGCTCTAGTTGTAGCATCTTACAACGCTTAGAGTAACTAAGTTTTGATGAGTTAAAGAGAGCACATTTTCTAGGCACATGCAGTCGCTTTTCCTGCCGCTTGTAGGATAATCCAGCGTTACTCTAGCACATGGTGAATTCAGGCCTTAAACAAGAGCAGTTTAGGCTAATGCACAGCAAATGATCTTAAGATGAGCTTTGCACTTCCTTGTGATCTGTCCGTTACGAGAATGCTAGAGTGCCAGTTGCCTAAATCATGCACAGCCTTGTTAGTGGGGATAGGTTTTACAACAAGGTGAAGGGTATTTGGCGAAAGTTCAAACGAGCGACTCAACACACTGCATTTCTCGCTTGAGGAGGACATTTGCCATTCTGTGCACCACAATTCCAAGCCCAACAGGGCAATACGAATATTTTATAGTGTATCGCAAAAAAACCGAGTATCGAAGGTCGATAGTATTATTAGAACATCCGCAACGAAATATGGTATACAAAAATTAATCTCACCGTATTCTCCGAACCTAGCTCATACAGACATGCTCCTTTTTCCCAAATTTACAACCACGTTGTAAAGGTCTTGTTTCCAAACCTAGAGGAGATTCAGGGCAATGCGACATGAGACCTGCACGCCATCCCAGAAAGCGCGTTCCATCAGGCGTCCCAAACATGGGAGCACCGTTAGGAACGGTCGATTGTCAGTAGAGGGGATCACTTAAAGAAAGATAAGTGCTTAAAATGTTGTGCTGTGATGAATATAGCTGTTATAGCAAAGTTCTGTTTCTTTCTGAACACCCCTCGTAAATTAAGAAGACAGATAAGCGTCAGTTTGAACCACCGGTGCAGAGCTGGTGTGTAATCCACGTCATTCGATAGTTTTTCTATACCCTTTAACAGATCCCACTGTTGTTTTGGTTAACTTCCATTGTATCGGAAAGCGTCATTATATTAACCACTAGCCGAAGCGCAGCCGTGTGCCGGCTTAGCCAGACGATTAAATTACTCATGGATGCGACGTCCTATCAAAAGATGCCACCCATTCCGTTCGTATCATTGAAGTGCTTATGATGGATTCCTCAGTAGTAGTGGGTAGTTTGTAGCATAACGTTGCAATGCTGTACACCGATTATTCAAAATAGGGCACGGTCCACGCAATAAGAAAAGAAAACCACCACCGGGAACTCATTAGCCCTCTAAGATTTGTGTGCTAAATAGCAACGTAACAAACGTTGCACTTTGATGTGACAATGAACTCATCTGTTCCAAAATCCGTTGTGGTTAACGACTAACTAAAGCATTGATTTGTGTCAACACACAAAATCACTAAGGTATAACGTACCGCGTGGCGCTTGCGAAATTGCCAGAGACTGAAAACGTTCTGCCGACTCCATACTGCATAGTGGAGTTGTTAGCTGTCGGGCAGCCGTAGAACAACAACCTTCTCACATGTGATGATATTCTGGTGGCATGTTTTCATGCTAGGGACATGAGGCTAAAAGTCTGTACGCTTTTCAGGATGTATGTTTGGGTAATCGCGTTTACTTTGTTTTACCAATACAAGATGATCAAGTACTCAGGTTTTACGTTTCAAGCAGAGGCTTGGCTAAAGGCTTAAATAATCTGTCACAAACATTCAAGAAATCACTAATCCTAATTTCTAATCGCACCTTTGCTTTCACTGGCTTGTAGGATCTGGTGGCCGAAGCTTGCGTCGAATATTTTCAGCGCTTCAGACGCCAAACCCACGTGACACCGAAGTCTTACCTTTCGTTTATTAACGGATATATGGAAGTTTACAAAACAAAAAGAAGGGACATTGACTTTTTGGCTCAACGGATGAACACAGGTCTGCAAAAACTTGTTGATGCCACGGAGTCCGTAAACGTGTTGAGCAAAGAATTGGTAGAGAAGGAAAAAGAACTAGCACTAGCAAACACGAAGTCGGAGGAGGTATTGCTTCAAGTGCAATCGCAAGCAACGGCGGCACAAAAAGTCAAGGCACAGGTCCAGTTTGTGAAGGACAAGGCACAGAGACTTGTTGACGCTATCAGCGTAGACAAAGCGAATGCAGAGGGGAAATTAGAGGCTGCAAAACCCGCTCTGATGGAAGCTGAGGCTGCTCTGGAAACGATTAAGCCAACACATATTTCAACAGGTAAGCATCATGAAGTAACTTAGATTAATGTGAGGTGCGCTAACGATCAATATTTTAATTTAAATTTTCAGAAATATGAGACGAATCAGGTTGTTGGCTAGCCACCTCATACGTTTACCGTCTAATCTTGTTGTACAAACTTGCAGGCTTAGGAGAGAAAATACTGACATCTGGAGTTGTTCACGTGGCAATTTTTGCTTCGGACCTTCATCTTGGGGCTAAGTACTCAAATGCGCCAACGACCGATCTCAACCACGCTTTTTTGTACATTGAACTATGGTTTGTCACAGGTAAAATCCAGGCGCTTGACAAGTCCCGTAGGATGGCTGGGGTGAAAGTCATGCGAATTGACAGGTTACTTGTTGCACGATTGTGGATGGATACAGTGCCGCCTCACCAGTTAGATATCTATTTACGTGTCCGTTAAGCACTTAACTCGCGCGATCCCCTAAGTGGGAGAGCTAAAACGCCGTTCACCGCATGTGTAGCCCACTCGTGTTGTGGCAAAATGCTCAGATTTTGGGAATCGTGTGTGTGCCTTACTTATGTTCATGGCACTCCCTTACCATAGTTACTTAGCTAGGTAGTTAGAACATAATAGCATGAAACGCGTTTGCAAGTACACCGGTTAGTTCACTGTGGGTGTGGGTTACCTCACAAGCCAACCCACATATTTAGTCCAATCAGTTGTGCTGATTTGGCTGTGATTCGGAAGACAGCTTTATGAAACTCTTCGTGCACACGACTAGATTAAAAGGAGAGTCATTCAGATCATTCAACGCTAACGGATGAACGTGCATGTACTGCGTCGAGTCGCCGCTCGTAGTCCATTAAACAGAACCGCTGTTTTGACCAAGGCGTGTTTGTTCGCAAAATATCGTCTCTGATTGGAGCCATGAGGCTCCTCATGTGTTTTACTCCGCTACTACAGGATAGTGGACTTCAGTTCCTTCAAGATCTATCAATTCACAGATGTCGACTACATGTTTCTACTGAATTATCTAGGGATATAAACGTTTTGCGAAAAATTAATCAGCACTGAGCAGCAGCCAATAGTAGTTGGTTTTGTTTCCAACCAGTGTACTGTTTGTGAGATGGTGGGAACTCAGTTGTGCAGAACCATTAGTTCAGACGCAACGGTTTTATACGACATAGTAACTAAACAGGATGTTACAAGGTATGGGGTTGCTTCACTGCAGATTAAGCTTTTTTTAACCTTGTGTTGATTATCAGCGACAAAACTTTACTCGAATAGAGAACCTATTGGGTTGCGCACGAAAGTAACAGCACCCCAAACCCTCTGTTCTACTTTAACACAAAGCACGAAACCTGTCACATTCAATGCAGTACTCTGCTGTCTACAACAAAACAATTGCTCTGAATTCGACTGTCACTCAGGTAGCAGCCTTCCATTGATGTGCGCTTATTACGCGGCATACCTAGGTGAGGCAAACTGAGATAGTGGCCAAACTCATTGCAGTGCTCATGTTTTGCCATCGTTTAAATGATAATGAAAGCATACATTGTACAAGCTTCAATTTCAATACTTTCTTTAGCTACCGAAATAGGAACTCACATAGTGACCAGATGAATGGATTTGGTACCATTTGTCACTACGTGTACGGCTAACAACAAGAGCCAACCTGCTGTTTCGCAACGCATCTGCTAGTAACCGCCTCAAGGAGTCTCTTCCTTTCAGTCCGTCGATGATAACACCGAAGTGTGGATCCCCAGCTCATGTGAAGTCGATTCCGTCACTTCACTTAACCAGCCGCTGTGTGTTTCCTATTTATCCCATCTGATGTACAAACTCAAACGCATGTAAAACATCTCTCCTACATATTCAAAACGGGCTACCATGCTTCAGAAGCTTTCAGCAGACCGTCAACCACTATGGTGTCTTGTTAACAATATTCGTAAGAATAACAGAACATATTCGTAGTCATTCTCCACTCGGGTTGTATTTGTGTTACTGCAGCGTAATTTGCTAATTCTCCATTTCTTTGATATCCACCAATAAATGCTGTGAGTGATCTTTCCTCACTGAGCCCTACAACTCGTGTAGTGTACGAATACAAAACGACCGAAGGTCCTAACTTTCATGAGTTTCAAGAGCACAAGACTGCTTAAGGTCGTGAGCAGTTCATGGACGAAGTTGCACACTGTTCAAGGTCAAACGTCAGCGCCGGTGTAATCCTCATTAGTGCCTCATTAGTGAATAGGTTGGAATGAACACTAAAGACTGTGACTGAATAATAGGCTATGCGGTAGCGAGTAGTTTGTAGGCGGCATAGCTTTGCAAGACTCCTTTCTTAAAACGTTACGTTTCATAGTTGCAAGGTCTAATTGTAAGGAGGGCCAATTTTGCCAAAGTGGGTTATTGGAAGCTACCTTTCAGTTTACAACAGCGTTGACAATAACCCTTTTGTCATTAACTGGGAAAACACTAAACACCTATTGAATACTCCTTGCTCAGGTCATTTAGGCCCATCCAAGCACCACCACAAATCTGCCGCAGTAGGCCGTAATGATGCAATGTTGTCTTGATTTTGCACGCCTGCATTAGTGCCAACCAGTCCGGAACACAGTATGTATCGATCGGTGAACTTGTTCTGTGGCATGCCGTAGTTGACTTCAGCTCAACCGTCCGCGGCCATCCAGCCTTGCACGATGGACGCGACTGGCAAGTGCACCTGTACCCAGAAGCAGGCATACGGCTATCACTCCGGTCGTTCAAACCCATGCGACCGGGTGAGAGACATTTTGAAGTAGACCAACATCTAACATACGACAGTTGGTAATTTAGTGCGCTTTGCTCTCACCCGAAGGCGTGACCCTTGGCCCCCAAGTAACAGAGAAAAAGGGACAAGGCTTCTGGGACTAACTGTTCGTAAGTGTCTACGTCCTTGCGAGATGTGTACAGTTTGAGGTGAGATATTTTCCATGGTAATTTAAACGGAACGACTGGACTCAAGATATAAACTCGGTTATGTTTAAACGATACGGATAAAAGCAGCTACACTGTAAGCTGCTGTTTATCGGCAACTTGGCTATCATAATACTGGTATTTTGCCATTAAAACGAAAATATACTTTTTTCCTGTATACATGCTGCTACTCTGGGTTTTCACTACATGATGGATCGGCTAAACAAAGTACTCTGTCACAAATCTTAAGAGTCATACTCAAAACTATTTGCCCGCAGCTGTAACAGAGAGAGATCTCTGAAGCGGCCGGCGTGGTTTGGCAGGCCGATATCCGTTGTTTGAGCGAGAGCACCTTACTAGCGAACCTCTAAAGTTTTGAGTTTTTAGTAGCCTTGCATTGCATTCCACGGGAACGGTAAAATTCGGCTGGTTTTCCCACAGACAGTTTACCAGCCATCAATCTTTCCCCTTTGAATTTTTATTATCTACTTTTTTGTTTCCGTGATGTCGCGAGTAGTATTGTCGAAAGATTTTAGCCGTTTTAGTGGTTATTATTCATGCAGCTTTTCAGTGAAATAGGCAGGAAATATATGATCTCTGTGTAGGTAATGGGATGGAGCAACCACTAGTTATTCAACTTTCTGAAGTAACTCACCATTTTAGGAGTGTGCTACTTTTACAACTTGCACATGGATATGCGAAGCCGAGTATCTGTCTTGATTCAGATAGAATGTTGAGTGAAAATAAGTAGCTTTTGTGCTAACTTTTCTTCTAGCCTTCTGCTTAATTATTCTTCCCTACACCTATCTGGTTCAATCGAACCTACTTAGTAAAATATTTTGTGCACTGCTGATAGCTGTCGTGGATTTACGTAAAGCGGTAGCAAGTCAAAAGTGTTCTACTCTATTGTCTACAAACCCCATCCACGATAGTGCGGAAACTGGGGAAGCCGCCCCATCTGATCATGCGCATCATGGACTGTGTTTTGCTTCTGTTCCGAAAGCATATGGACCGAGTCATCCCCGATCCAGAACATCCTTGTCCAAAACCCTCGTGGGGTGAAGCACTGAAACTGATGGGTGGTGCCAACTTTCTCAATGGCCTGTTGAACTTTCCGAAGGTAAGTTGCGGCAAGGTTTGCCCAGTTCTACCACTTAATACAGACGTGGACAATCTGGTTGTTCCATGAATGTTTGCTGGCTCCTGGTATTTGCGAAATAATATCGAAGATCCCTTATGAAGGGACAAGGTGGACAAGTTTGCTAACTTAGGTCTTGCCTCGGTGTTAGTTTGTGTTGATAGAACTACCTACCAGTTTGTGTGCGCTGTGTTTATAAGCGATTCGACTTACGTGGCAATCAGCGGTTATTAATTTCACCAACCCCGTCGATATTGCTGCACGCTGCCCGAATGTGCACATCGACCGCTAAATCAAATAACTATGGCACAGCTGACTGATTTTGTGGGCCTTGTGAGTGGACTGTCCCTTCACACAACAGCTTTCGCAATGAGGTGTGCATTTGGCCACACCATTCACTGCATTCTCGCGTACCACTGGGGAACAATACCAACCGCTATCCCCACGCACACTAAGATTTCATAGTTAGCTACCCTCCGGGATACCACCAAGGCCACAGGGGGCATTCTAAAGCACTTGTTTCGTGAGTAGATTGCGACCAGCAATCTCAATGTTGACGGCGGTGCGCATTGAAATGAACCTTGGTAAATTTGATCACTGAGACTGTGACTGCCAAAACAGATGGATATAATTGCTATCCGACAGACAACTGCACCCCATGAGCTACTTCGACATTAGTCATCTCAGTAGGTGGAGATCGCAGGAGCTCGAATCGGGGCGTTCGGGATATAAGCAGAAAAGTCAACCCCTAATCCACCCAGTCGCGGTGGGCCACGCTGGCCACTGCGGTTAATGACTGCTTGTGCATATGCTAGCAGTGCCGAATCCCTTTTAAACAGAAACCATAGGTGTTGAGATTTCTCATCTTGATCTCCCTCATGCAGATAATCTAGCTAGCTGGGAGTCTGTTCACAGAAATTGACCTTCGGTAGTAGCTTAGTGAATCCGCTTCCATTAAGTTCATGTGCCATCTAACTGTTTATTGAGGAATGCAAGTTAGGTTGGAATTGTATATCGGTCACTATGTAATCTGCTGTATGATGCCCTACCTATGGCAACTATTCGAAAAGTAGATGGATGCTGACCTGTTTTTTGGTTAGGGACTTGCTTATTGCAAGTATTGTGAGACATGAGTCGGTGCAAGTTTGTCGCCTTTTTGAGGTTATAAACGCCAGCCATATTTGAGCGTCAAAATGTGTCTAAGTCTACTCATTTCGCTTAACTACACAACCAAGAGCAATCATGTGTACTCGGCATTCCAACTACTGCAACTGAGTAAATCAATGACTCAAAGGGAACGAACCTGTGCATAATCTGCTTACGTGATTACTTTTATTCGCGCTTGATGTCGTTTTACTTGTAAAGACTCTTTGTTGTAGTCAGATTAAAATAAAGTAATGATGGCGATTTTTCACGAACTATTACACATCAGTATTTTCGCGACTACAACCCACAATAAAATGGTGAATCCATTCTGACACAGTCTCAAGCCGTTTTGTGCGCTTTAATCTCGCAGGACACCATAAATGAAGAAACGATCGAATTAATGCGCCCTTATCTGGAAATGGAGGATTTCAACATGGAGCAGGCCAAGCGAGTCTGCGGGGACGTAGCAGGGCTGTGCTCCTGGACCAAGGCAATGGCAGCCTATTTTGAAGTAAACAAGGAAGTACTTCCCCTCAAAGTGAGTGAACCGAATGCTTTTTATGTCTGGGACCCGGCAAACGGCTCAGCGTATTTGCCTTGCGAATGATGTGAATCTCTGCATCCGTCAGTTTACCCTCAGCTACTTTGATGGCGTGATCTATAACTGATCTGCCAAGTCGGTGTATCGCACCTCTCACCCCGAATGGAATACTTGGAGACAGTGAGCTAGTGATTGACTAAAACTAATATTTGACAAGTCACGTAGGGAGGAAGATTAGATAACTCGAAAATCAAAGTCTGGCCAAGTTAAGTGAGTATAAGTGGACTCACCAGGAAGTTAAACTGAGAATCCCAATTGTTCGTGTTACCATGATGCCTAACCATAACGGTAATGTAAATATTCGAATGCTCCGTCAAGTTGTTGAATGCAGGTATTGGGGGGGGGGGAGGGGGAAGAAACAAAGCAAACAGAGAGAGCGTTGCAAGTTTGGCAGACATGACGAAAAAGGCGAAATCGACAATATTCCAATCAACTATACTGGGCGGTCAGCTTGACCAGAAGGCTTCACAGAGTGACCTGATTCAGTTTCAGAACGTGACGACAAAAGTAGCTGGGATTTCTTAGGACCTGATACATCAATACCGCATCACCAAGCAGTCGCCGACAATGTTCTATGCAGACTACAGGGCTTCACTCTCAGTGCTTTAGGAAAATTGAACATGTCAACATTTTTGCTCACCCTCCCTTGTGGGATTTCGAGTGCGACATTTTCGCGCATTTAGCAGGCTGGCCAAGCGCTGATGGAAACATAACATAGCCGTTTAGTATCTTGGAGAAAGTAAATGGGTTATATCACCCGGATGTGCTATGCCATATGCCAAAGTATTAATTGGCCTTTTGGACACTTTCCGACCTGATTTGAACAGCTAGGACCGCCTGGCGTCAGCTCTTCTAGATCGCATTCAGTGGAAGCGCGCTGCCCACGTTGATCACCCAGCCTATGCCCTATGTGTATTTACAAGGTATGCTAAATGTCCTACATGTAATCTAAGTTGAAATGGAGGTTCTGAAATGCTCACACTTACACTCAGTCGAGATCGCCTTGCAGTCTTACGTGGTCACCTGTTATGCTGGTGGACAGCCATATCTTGGGATCATCAACTGAGAATAGGAACTTTGAGGTGATCACTCTCGCGCAATTGCATAAGTAAGTCTAGAATAGACCTGGGTCCTGAAGCACTTTGCGGAGAATTGCATTTCGGTCGAATCTGGAGCTGCAAACTTCTATGTTTAGCTGCAGTTGAAAACGGAGGTTACTTATTCAACCTAGGACCAGATCACCAATTGCATGGCTCTAAGGTTTGTGAAGCTGAATACAATGAATCAGCAGGTCGAAACCTTTTGAGAATTTTTAGAGGAAACACGTCAGTTCTCAAAACGACGTATACTCTTTCAGTCCAACTTGAGATAGTAAGTAACAGTTTAGTGGTGAAAACTGGTTTTCACAGAATCTATGCTGAGCTGGTACGATGACGTTGCATTTCTCCAGGTAATGCGCTACTTTTTACTATACTAACATTCACGCCTTTATAAGACACCAACAATATTCTTATCGGAAAGCTCGCAGGAGCTGCGCGAGTTCCAACATTCTGAACGGTAGTGATAATTTCGTGATTACAATTCGCTGAAAGCCTTATCGCGCCGAGACATGGTTTAAAAACTGCGATAGCGGTTGAGCTACATTCATAGCCAGCCAACTGCAGTGCTTTATGGCTGATCTCGTTATCAGCAGGATAGGTAAACTCGCACAGATACATTGGCCCATTCAGAACATATGCGGCCGTAAATGAGATATGGTTAAACATGGTTGGTAGCATAACTTGCGTAAATAGCCTGGGCGATGAAACTGTGCTCTAGACGTTTCGGCAAAATGACCGACGTAGGTCATTGGTACTTCCCTTGCAGTCCAAGACATATTGTAGGGAGGCGGAAGGCAGCGCTTGCCAAAAGGACGGTTAGATCATTAAAACGGAGGCGGATGCATTGGGGGACCGATGCAATGGGGGCGATTTGCTGGAGAAACCCAGGCCCAATAGAACGGGACGAAAAAGGGGCCAGAAGCGGCATCCGTGGGTGAGCCCGAGGCAGGCAAAGCAGGTGGAGAATTTGTTGAAGATGCAATAAATCGGACAAAACAGCCGGTATCGCATCTTCAAGAAATAACCCCGGCGAGAGTGATACACCCACGGTCAAGCAAAGCGCACGCTATCGAACTACTCCGCGATTGTCAGAATCAGAGGAATGGAAGCGAAGATACCCGGGCGAAAGGGACATAGAAGATGCTTTCCCGTACCCCCAGAAGGGGCATAGAAGTGCCACGAACGGAGGCCAGGAGGGATGGTGCAACATGGGAAAGAAACCTGACTCATTAATGTGCGCGTGTGTGGGTGCTAAGGTGGTGTGTGTGTTCTCGCCAATAAAGATCGTGCTTCATTGCCGCGTTGTTCTGTCGCTACAATATTATCAGTGGACGCTTGAGAATTTGTGGCTGGTTTATTGCAATACCAAAGGTTGGCTTTAGCATACAACTGCACGTGATAGTGTGGACTTCGTTTCGGGGGGAATGACTCATTGCTGAAATGAATATTTAATTTTTCTGTAGAACTAAACCATTTCTATATGTTTCGAGGAATTTGCGTGCATTTGTTGCCTTTGTGTGCTACAACCAAGGTGGCAGGTGGGGCCTAGGTAATGGGGAATATAAAGCAATGCACAGTGTCCTATCTTTCCTGTTATCTTAGTCCACCTGGAGAGACGTAGGGGGTGCAACGCAAAAATTTTTCACCCAGCATAGTAAAATAATAGATATAGATGTAGAAGGATGCAAACAGTAATGGTAAGTGGGAAGGAAATAGCATGTTTTGCTTCTACGCAAGGTAGACTGATGGCTCAAATTGTAAAAGGAAGTGTCGAACACCGATGACTGCTAGAATTCTTTATATGCAAGATAGTACGGAAAATAGTTGTCAGGTTCAATATTACTTGTTTGCTGTATGAAAATATAGAAATTGATATTGCTAAGCAAGGAGACTTTTGATCTGTTCCTGGGCTGTCGTCTCCGGGAAAGAAGAAATAATTAATATTACAGTACGATTATAAATAGTGAAATATAAGCAAACAACATAAAAATAATTAATATCTCGGTAGCACCAGAGACTGACCATGTGGTTTATCTGATCAGATTTCGCAATTGGATCATCAAGAACAGTTTGTGTTTAAGCTGTTCATAAAAAATGGTTCCAAGTAGATCTTTCAATTGTTCCAAAACTTGGGGCGGTCGACGTGTGTAGGAATTGATATAGATGGATCTCAGTAATCACTCCGTAGTTTGTGTTATTACCTCCGGACAAAGGAGGAATTCGTTAGGAATACGGAAGAAAGATATGGTAGAGGTGGGTTGACTTCAACTCAGGGAATTTTGCCATTTGCTATATGGCACTCGGCCCTTCCTCATACAATGTGGTTATACGCATCTCTACATTGAGTATGTCTCTCAGTTTACACATTATCTATTCTCTGTTTGCTGGAGTACGGGAAACCCCTTTGAGCCGCATGTTCCCAAATTCTGCGGCAACTTGTTCAACGTAGCTGTGAGGCGGTTAGGAAAGATGTTTGCCCTTAAGCAAATACGTGATTTTTCGATTTGTAACATGTTATGGTTATTCCTTATAGTTTACTTGATAGAAGGTTGAAGTACCACCTCAATGTCTTAATGACGCGTTTGTGTATCATATCAATCGTGAAATTGTAGCAGACATTCGAATTAGAGAATTCATAAAGGAGTACAGTACATTTTCTTTTGCCGTTCCGTCACTTCTCCCCACGCTGGAGTATATTAATGAGGAATTTTTTCTCATAAGGAAGGAATACGAGTTTTATATAGGTAGATTTTGGATTTATACAAAATAAAAGCTTTAGTATTAGCGCTAGTTTACGGGCTTTTGCAATAGTATACTGCACCTGTTCAGTGAAATTGAAGGAGATCTCTTAGTGTAGCACAACTTCACGAATCGTGCGAAAAGTGGACAGGGTTTTACCGTCTAAGAATTTGGTTTAATACTGCACCGATACTATTTGGAGCTGCAATTCTGGAATGAGAGTTCCATGTTCCAGTTGCTGTACCAAGTTCGCAGCAGGTACAGATCCGATTGGATGTGAGCTAGGACGCTACTTAGATTGTCCGAATCGAACTCATGAATACTTTTAATGTCATCAGCGAATATATACGATTTGTCGTGTCTGAAGACATTGAAAATGCGACCAAATCGCTCATCTTTGAACACCTTGTTTTGCCGCCGTTATCAGTTGAATTTTGTCACGCAAGAGAGTGTTCACACTCATTCGACCCAGATTCATCAGCGCGAGCTAGTGCTTTCCATCCTTCGGATCTAGCTTGTGTGGATCGCCTTTTATCTCCACATTGCGGTTTTCGCGCCATTCCCGCAAAAACACATGCGAGGAATTTTCCGAATCACGAACCACATAGAAAGTTTTGTGGTCTCAACCAAAAGCCAACTACACGTTTCGTCTGCCGAATCAGCAACCACAGCCGTGGATTGATCATCAAAGTAGCTATCGTACACTTTATGGCCGTATCGCTCGGTCGCTTCTTTTGCCGCGTGAAAGATCTAGCCAATTAAATCTGCCCCGCCTGGGCCAGATGCAAAGAAATGAGGACATTGAACATGCAAACAATTCCGCGCACACGCGACCGGCAGGAAACCCTAAGCGCTTTGGCACCTATGGGAATCCCATTGATCGACACAAAGGATTGTGGCGACCAAGCAAAAGCTCATGTTACCGCATTCAAAGCGACCGTAGTTTGTGACCTTCCTTCATGCCATAAAAATGTACCGATCAGAATCCAGTGTAGCAGTTGCCTAGGTAAGTTCCATCGCAAATGTTCCAAACTCACAGTGAACCAGTTGAAGCTACACAATAACAAACCAGATTCACTCTGGTTTCGTTCAGGATGTGTAGTCATCCCACTGCTAACGTGTGTCAATGAACTATCACAGAAGTAGGAAAGACTGGTGGCAATGAGGGAACAAATGAGGAGCACCAAAAGCGGTTCATTTGTAGAAAGCCTGACAGAGAGTAAGTCCCAGTAATTTCCATCAGGTCACGTGTTAAAACTGAGGAAGAGGGCTAAGAAGCTCGCTAAAATGCATCATCTGTGGCATTAGGTGCCGATACCATCAACTGCTCAAATACACCTGAAGCGACTACCGCTAACCCGATTGCAATAAGCATTGTCAGGGACTAGTTCACCCTCCAAACAACTCCGAAAATTCAGTAGGGCTTCGACACTAGCGGTGGTTTGAATTTGGTTGCTGCCAACGTTGACCGAAAACCTAGATCTTTGGCCACTCCCACTGGACTCATAGTAAAGGAAGAAGACGAAGCAATACCCAAACAGCCTACATCGATTGTATACAGACCAGCTGGTCGTTTCACCTCAAGCAGAGTTGCACGTAGTATACAAGCGGCAATCTGCGCCAAGGTTCCAGAATCGACGCCAAATTCATTAAAAGGAAAACAACTCGATGACTTGAACCAGTAGAACTCCATATGTGACACTATAGGTGTTGTAATTAAGCCCGTCAATTTGACACGCGTTACGCGTCACCCAAACTCACATCACTACGGTGAACCAAGACTTCTCCGAGTTGTGTTGACTTCTGCCAATGAAGCAGAGGCTGTCCTGTTATCGACAGCTTGCTTCCGGATGGTGTCAGGTTCTATCAGCCTATTCCCGGATATTTAGTGGAGCGAGCGAATGCAGGCGAAGTACTACTTGGACGAAAACCGGAAACAATCCGTAGTCAGGACCATCCTTCTACACGGTGTTCCCGAGGCTGGTAGCAATAATGAGCACGAAGCGACCACTCACGACCAGGAACAATGGCGGTAGAGTCGCAAGATACTCTCGCTGGAAAACCTCCTAGCGCAATCAATCACGAGGCTGCGCCGCTCGCCAAACTACAAGGGATGTGGCCCGAGGATTGTGAAAGTGGTCCTACAATCTAGACAAATGTCAGCATGGTAGTGGAGGGATGGTATGCGGGTCACAGCAGCCTTTCTTCCGAGCTCCGGATCAAAGCAGCATCCGCTAAGAAAACACCCGAGAGTAGCCACTTAGTCGGACCACTAGTGACAAGAGTTCGGATTACATCAATTAACGAGCCAAAGAAACTGGCAAACACACCCCATACATTACATACAAAGAGAGAGGCAAAGAGATAATGGTAGGACCCATGAATCGGACACAGATGAGTTCGTCTCCAACCGCCCAAAAGGCGATTAGTTGCCGACCTTTCACAGGTCGGCACAACATTTTATCCACAACACATATCCCTCGATTCATTGCTAAACACAGAGAACCTTTTCTGCATGTACATTAATGTAGAAGGTCTCCTGAACAAGCTTGCCGAACCGCGGCTACGTCAAGTGTCGCAAGCCTGGGACCTCATACTGGTTACGGAAATCTTATTGTCCTCAGAGATTACCGATGCCGAGGTCGCGATAGATAGTAAGTCTCTTCTCTGAAACGATCGAGTTAACAAAGGCGGATGGAGTAATGTTATACTACCGCAACGACCTGCAGTACGAATCGGTGACCGATCCGGAAACGCTGATCATAAACTCAAACGGGTGCAGTCTGCAACTGAGACGCAACGACACTTGCCTTTTGGCCGTTGTTTATCGTCCCCCAATATCAACCCAAGAGATGGGCTCCCGCCTGGCAGGATACAGTAATGTTCTCATCTCAGGGGACGACAATATTCATGATTTGGTAGTTTCGACATCCCCAAGGAGCAGTTTAAGGCTGACCTGCAAGGGTATATTGCAGGCATTCCGCTTTTCAGCCATGTCAGTTCACCCACCCAATTCAGAGCAGGAAATAAACCACCTGTGCTTGATTTAGGGTTCAAAAGTGAAGAGCTCATGGTTGAGAAACCAAAGCTGGAGAGCTTTTGGGGGCGGAGCGACCATGTAACTATAATTTACGACTTCGTGTGTTATGCGGAGTATCCACAAGAACATACTAAATTGTTTCGAACAAGCGCCCACTACGACATACTGGCAGAACTTGTGGAAGATGCCCGAAGGGAGTTTCCGGACATCTGTTCTATTGACAGTGCTTTGTTGGTTTTACTGGCGAGTTCAATGGTCTGGTTAAATCTGCATCCTTCAACAAGCCCATACGTTCTGCAAGGGCACAATCATTCATTCGGAGTAGAACCCAGAAACACATAACAGTAAGAGACGCCGCCTGGCATGTGGGTAGAGCCAACCCTAGCCCTGAAAACTGGAGTAACTATGCTGTGCATCATAATCACTGTACGACACTTGTGTGCGAAGACAAATTAGTAGACCTGCAGAGCCTAGAAGCATAGTTTGTGTTAACAAAAGGCTCTGTAAAGACATGTGAACAGCCTTCGGAATGGGAAACGTGGTCTTACCCCACTTATATCAGCGGATGGATGTGCTCAAACTGCCGAGGATGCAGCCATGTCCTAAGACTACAATATGCCCCAACTTTCCGACGTGCTCCAAGCAGTTGTAACATACCTGCCCCATTCTCCTAGATGCCAGTATTTACACATGTCACGTTTAGTGCAGCGACCATTTTGAGGAAACTCGTTGCGCACCCATAGTTCCCCGGAGTTGACAACATTCCCCAAAAACGCTGCAGGTGGTAGCTACGAGGATAGCTGAACCGTTAACGAGGTTTTTCCAAAAATGCCTGAAAGAACAACGGGGACCTAGCATGTGAAAGCATGGGATCATTACTCCGATTTTCAGAAGTGGTAGCCGTTCAGAGCCAGCCAACTATCGCCCAGTGCTTCTCCTCCCGGTGCTCACTAAGGTGGTAGAATCGATCATGGCTGAGGTTGTAATGGGCTACTTCGAAAGGTCTAACATCATAGCACCGGAGCAACACAGATTCCGTCAGCATTGGTCATGTACTACCAACCTACTGCTTGGCCGTGGCAGTTGGACGGAGATGGCCGACAGTAGGACCGGCGTTTATGTCATCTGCCTAGACTTTTCCAAAGCATTCGATCCCATAGATCACCGCATCCTTTTTCAAAAGCTGAAAGTATACGGAGTTGGAAAACCTGTCTTTGGATGGATCGGAAACTTCCTCTTTCACCGGTGCTTTCAGGTTCGAGTTCGAGGTTCATTTTCTGATTCAATTGATGTGGACTGCGATATTCCACAAGGTTCGGTGTTGGGGCCGCAGTTATTCCTGTTTTTCATTAACGATCTTGCAAGTGTCATCAAGTCAACTTTCTTGCTTTTTGCCGATGACATCAAGATATGTCGGGTAAGTGACTGTCAGGAAGACCAAGGTATGTTGCAAAGAGACTTAGGTTGCGCTTTGAATGGTCAAAGGTAAATCTACTTCCCTTTAACACGGGCAAGTGCAAAATCATGCATGTTCGCCACAAGTCCAGGTACGCACATAACCTTGGAGACAACAATCCGAAAACCGCCTCATAAGAGCCAGACCTTGGGATGATGATGCAAGACGACCTCGGCTGTTCTGCACAGTCCTTGAAGGCGTCAAAAAGCGCCAATCAACTGGTTGGTCTGTTTCGGAGGGCGTTCGGGAGGTTCGATACCTCTATCTTCCCCCAAATGCTCAATGCTTATGTGAGGCCGCATGTAGAGTACGCGACCCAGACTTGACAACCCTGGTTAAAACGCGACCTGGTTGCGCTTGAGACCGTACAGCGGCGGGCAACAAAAAATGTGAAGCGGTTGTCCCACCTGCAATTACATGGGCGACTGAAAGCCCTAGGAGTGTGCAGCGGAAGACATCGCCGTCTACGGGTTAACCTCAGCCTGGCATTCCAGATTTTAAAAAAACCCGATCACACTTGCCACCATCTACTGAAGTTCAGCTAAAACACAGAATTAGGGGTCATCAATTGAAACTTGCCACCTGTGGTAGCGCTTACCGAAAGTTCCAGTCATGTCTGTCACACATCGCAGCCTGCAAATGATTGGATGAATGTCATCGATGGATCAATATCAAGGTCATTACAATTGTATCTTAACTGACTCAATTGTGTGAATAGAGTGTCCATAGCGTGTCCGCCCCGTGTTCTGTGTCCGTTAGTGGGCTCCGTCCGTAGAGATTCAAGACCCTGTTTGCACGGGGGCTAGTGTGCGTATTAGGATACAACAATGGCGTCGCGGTTGCGAACTGCTACAATGTCATTCCATCTTCCACCTCCGGACGCTTTCAGATGTGATTCAAGTGTCAAACCTACTGAGAACGACTGGACGCAATGGTAAATATCTTTTACAGATTACTTGGACTTCCTATCGTTAACTGCTAGTTACAATAAGGCCCAAAAGTTGAGACTTCTCCGTCACCTATTAGGAAATTAGGGCCAACGTTACTTTGATGCAGTGGAACTACAAAAGTGGATGTACTCACAAAGGCGTTAGATGTACTAGGTGAATGTTGGGGCACCCGACCTAATGTCTTTGCTGAAGGTTACAAATGCTGCCGTTTGAGACACGAGGACTCAGAGCCAACGGAACACCTTGTTCCCCGCTTGATCCGGGCAGTAAAAACATGCGAATACTCCAGCATTCTAAAGAATAGAGTTGAAAGCGTTATGCTGACACAACAATTAACGGTTGACATCACTGATCAGCACATGCGAGGAAGGCTATTGTTGGAAGACCCCTCAAAGTTTCCTGGGATAGAGTCATAGAGATCGCTAGGTTCAAAACGACTGTCCTTGAACAGTCACGTCTGTTCACCACCAAAGAATCACTCAATACTAGCAAGCTTCGAAGCAAGCATTCTACGCCATATCAGCATATGACTGTTTTGTGCTTTCGCTGTGGAGGTTCTCGACACAAAGCAGATTGTCAAACATGTGCGGTCCGTACAGTGGATTACAAAAACTGTGGTAAGTGGAGCCATTTCGCCCGGTGTTATCGCTTCTACCGCGTAGCACTAGTTGCACAAGAGTCAACTGAGTCTCCTTCTGCGTCTGCCAAGAAAAATAAGTTTGCGGTTAGAAAATTTCATCAGCCAGACAAGCGGTAAACATACTTGAGCGAGCCCAAGCTCCCTTCCCCTGACATTCGTACAGTTATGCTCCATTGCCCCCAAACCACTGCGTCAGTCGCGATGGAATTAGATTCTGCATCGCCAATAACAATCATTCCATCTAGCCTTTATGACAATAACTTACATAACATTCCATTGCATTCCACTTCGTACAAGTTTGACTCTTACACCAATGTCCCTGTGTGCATCGGTGGATATATAGTGACGAAACTTAGTCTACAGTCGGTCGTATCCGACATTGCTGTGTAAGTGGCATCCGAAGACAGTCCAGCCTTGTTGGGGCGAAATGCTATGGTCGCTCTTACCATAACGCCATCTACTGTTCGAATGCGCATCATGCCCTTCAATGCATCAGTGCTTAAACGTTTATATCCCAAATTATTTACTAAGACGATTGGCCGGATTCCATCTGCCGCTCATCGCATATGCCTTAAACGGGACGCTTAACCGTACTCTATATTGCAGTTACGTCCTATTCCGTTGGCGAAAGGTGCGACGGTAGAGAAAGCCATACAGGAGGCGGTATCCAACAATCTGGTGGAGCCAATTAGATGTTCGGAGTGGGTGCATCCCATGGTCAAAAATTAGACCTGAAAAGGGCTTTTTTCCACATGCCATTGACACCAGAATCGAGACCACTAACGGCTTTCCTGATATCGAGCGGTCTGTTTCAGTATACAGTTTTGCCAATGGGATTCAGCTCCGCACCGGCAGCTTGACAGAAGTTCGTGTATCACTCACTAGCAGATCTACTGGGCCAAGTCTTTTACATGGATGATATTTGCGTTTTCGGGCCTTCAAGTGAAGGGAAGGACTCAAGGCTACGCGCTGTATTATACCGGTTGGAGAGCCTAGACCTTCGGCTTAATCTTGAAAAGCGTACCTTTTTTGTTACTGAAGTCGAATTCCTTGGGTACAGCTTATCAGCCGGTGGCATTCGACCATGTGCGGCTAACAGTCGGGCAATCACAGAAGCCGCCATACTGAAAAACGCATCTGAGGTTAAACATTTTCTTGGTCTATGCTCGTACAACTAACGCTGGTTGCCCGATTTTGTTACTCTAGCGGAGCTCTTGACAATGCAGACAAAGGAAAATGACCCCTTCGACTAGGGCTCTGAATAGCAATCTGCCTTTGAAAAAATTAAAGTACGCCTCGTCTCAACACCAATGTTGATCATTTTCGATGAAAGCTGCCCTACGTTCGTCTCGACAGATGCGTCAAACATCGGTTTAGGAGCGGTCCTGTCGCAGATGTAGAACTGAGAGGAAAAAGTGATTGCATATGCCTCTAGATAAGTATGCCTTACAGAGCTTTCATACTCCGCCGCTAAAAGTTAGGCCCCAGCCTGTGAAAAATGGCACCTATTCCTGTTTGATCGGAGGTTTACATTGAGTACAGATCACGCTGCTCTAACTACCCTCCATAGTCGAGGAACCAATGGTCACAAGCCACTGCGGATTAACCACTGGTATGCGCGTTTACTGAACTATGCTTTTCAAATCAGGTTCCGCCGTAGCTCCGAAAACCACATAGCAGATAGCTTATCACGTCTTTCATTGAACGATTCCGAGAAGAATGAGGACGACGAAAAAAGTCATGGCTTCCGCTTTACATTTAAGTGAGCTTTCCGCCGTAACTAAGTAAGAACTTCGAGAAGCTAACTAAAATGACCCCAATGTACAAGACGTTTTCCGCTGCCTCTCTCAAATCTGGTCTCGCTACAAGAAGGTCAGTGGTGAACTATGGGCGTTTTAAGTTTCAGGACATGAGTTAGCGCTCATTGATGGTTGCCCTATGCGACGAACGAGATTCGTGGCTCCACAGGGACTAACGTCAAAAATTATCCAATGTGCACACGAACGACATCCGAGTATCGTACTAACGAAGCGACGACCGCAAGGACACTTTTGGTGGCCAAAAATGACTAAAACGGCAGAGGCGTGTGTCCGGTCTTGCGATGCGTGTCAGAACGCAGACAAGAGCTCTAAGCCGATCGATGCACCCATCGAACGTATCGTTTGTCCAATGAAACTTGGGTCAAAGGTGGCGATTGACATCACGGGACCGTTCCATTCTGCACCACAGCACCAGAGAAACTAGTTAGTGGCCACGTGCTTCTACAGTAAGTGGCCTGAGGTTAACCCTTGTGGCGATGTGAACACTTCGACCGTTATAAGGTGGTTTAAGCATCTGTTTGCTAGATTTGGGCTTCCCGAACAAATTGTGAAGGACAACGGACCGCAATTCACAAACTACGGGTTCCGATATTTCCTACAGCTTCACGATGTGGAACACGCACGAACTGTCCCGTACAAGCCAGCTACCAACGGAATGATTGAGCACACAGATCACTCTCTAAAGGAAAGTACACAGACTACACGTTTGTCCGGCATGCATTGGGAAGATGCCGTAGTCGACGCTCTGTTTACCCACAGAACATCGCACCACAGAGCGACCGATCGGACGCCAGTGGAGCTAATGTTCGGCAGGAAGCCACGTACGAACTTAAACGCAGCTACTTCGGCTACGGAAAACAGCGATCCCACTAACTGGAGCGTCGCCGAAGTTATCAATCCTCTCAAGAAAAGACGGAACCTTAGTCCGACTAAAGGAAAGGCAGGCACCTAAAAGGCATCCAGTATTTATCGCGCCCAATTAGATTCACACGGACCTTAGGGCTAGGAACGTACGAGCTTGCAGACGGCCACCAGATTAACACCAGACAGCTTTACCCAGCCCTTCAACCGAACGCGGAGTCAATGGCCATAAAGGAGGTCCAAAGCAGCGGGTCTAACAGCTCAATTGACACTCTGGCTGATGCGCTCATTTAAGGTGATGTGGTAGCGCTTGCCGCAAGTTCCAGTCATGTCTGTCACACATCGCAGCCTGCAAATGATTGGATGAGCGTCATCGATGGATCAATATCAAGGTCATTACAATTGTACCTTAACTGACTCACTTGTGTGAATAGAGTGTCCATAGCGTGTCCGCCCCGTGTTCTGTTTCCGTTAGTGGGCTCCGTCCGTAGTGATTCAAGACCCTGTATGCACAGGGGCCTAGTGTGCTTTTGGGACACACCACCCAATACACTCGGAATGAGTGTCGCCGGAATCATATTTTCCTTCGAGTTCGTCAACCCTGGAATGCTTTTTCGATTTTTGTCATTTCAGCGCCCGCGGTACCCATGTTTAAAAAACGACTCAACGACGCTTTACACCATTTACATTACTTAAGCTGATTTATATTCATTGAGTGACGACAAGACGCAGACATTGTGCTCGCCAACCCCACGAAATCGTTAGACGGACATACCTATGTGTTAACGTGGACAATATGGTGAGTCCACGGATGTGTTTTTCACCCTGCTAGCAAATACGGAGGTAAACGAAGTTTTTTCTTCGTTATACGTGTCCGGGCGGAGTACGAAGGTATACGAAGGTTTTACGAAGGTAAACTGAGATTTCGCTTCGTAAAAGCTTAGTGTTTGCCGCTGAGTGACACGAGGAATACGAAGGTGACTGTCCACCAATGAGTTGTACAGTTCATGGTGCGCAGGTGATTGCGTACTGCGTACGCAACCAATCACATGACAGACGGACCGCACTTACGGAGGTAAACGAAGATTTTCGTCAATGCGAAGCGTAGCCTTCGTAATGACGAATCAAATACGAAGGTTTTTCTCAGTCTATACGAAGGTTTTTCTTAGTAAATACGAAGTCGTTTCTCGGTGTTGACGGAGCAATACGAAGGTTTTCCTTAGTAAATACGAAGGCGGTTCTCCGTAATGACGAAGCTATACCAAGGTTTCTCTTAATATTTACGAAGGCTGCTCTTCGTACTTAGGAAGCAATACTAAGGTTTTTCTTTGTATATACGAAGACAATGCAGGAAAATGGACGAAGCCATGCTACGATTTTTCTAAGTATATGGGAAGGCTGCTCTTGGTAATGACGAAGCGAAAGTAAGGGTTCTCTTAGTAAATGCGAAGATTTCCCTTAGTATATATGAGGGCTGCTCTTGGTAATTGGGAAGCTGAACGAATGCTTCTCGCTCTGGATACCGAAGGATTGATCAGTGAATGTGACCGCTTTCCGTAATGACGAAGGCTCCGCGTAGTCAGTACGAGGACGTGTTCTCGTACGAAGGAGTCATTGAAATGAGTTCGCGTAGCATCTAATAACGGGTTTTGGCGTATGGATTACACGAAAGCAAGATACGGGCTACTGTACCAAACGGTTACGTTAACATGGGCGACGCGATTCAATGCTTTCGCCAACCCTACAGGAAGAGGTTTCCCCTTATGTCCGAGGCGAAATACTTCTTACTAATCGCAATGAAGCTATTAGTATTTAACGGTTCCCATTCATAACCTACCGGGAACGGTCGTACGTTTGCCGTGCACTGCCCAGTGAACGCTATACAAAATGGCGGCGCACAATATATGATAACAATACATAAGCAGACTGCTTTGAAGAGTACCGTGTCCACTTACCCATTGCGGATTTGTAGCCGGAATTCCCTTGTCCCCGTCTGACTAGGTAACGAAATTACCAGGGAGCAAATACCGCTTTGGTGAGCCAATCAATCCCACACCATTGGCAATGCTGGCAGACATCTTAATAGATGTGGGAACAAACGTAGGTTTTCAGCTACTGCGAAATACGAAAAAGCGGAACGGAGTTTTCCCTGGCTTTTGATAAATAAAAGAGCATGGCCTGCAGTGCCTTCCTTCCAGTCGCACAGTAGTCCGAACCCATAGTCACAATACGCGCCGAGACGGTGATATGGTATACTATACGCGGAATTACCGGGCAACAATTGAAGCACACATGGAAAGTGTTACAAATGTATATTACTATGCAGGGAAATATTTACATGGTTGTCCGCGGTTCCCGGATGCATTGGTTGTCGAAATCTATCACTTCCAAAGCCTGTAAAGGAAATGGTTACGTACGTCATTAATAGTACACATTACCTGGGAATCCTGACTGCTGGATGTTGCAGATGTACGTCGGTGCGTGTTGCTCCGGGTAATCTGTAGCCATTTGCAAACGCAGTTCGCAAAAGTGAGCACTTTTGTGTAACTTCATTAAACTAACATTATTGACACAAACTATCCCACGGGACTTTGTCAAGCCGTGGGTTTGTTTTATCCGTATTATTGCATTGTTCCATTGTTAAGGTATATCAAAACACTTCCTTGGATCACGCCAATTCGACTTGTCTATTTGCAGAGGTAGTGCATAGTATTTCGGCTGCCGGATGCTGATCAGGCAGCAGTGATGAGATCCAAGGATGTAAATTGCTAGTTATACTGCAGGAATGTACTTTCGACAAATGCTTTTCATGTGGTACCCGACTGAACGTTCTACGCATATTGAAGAATATGATGATCAGGCGCTTTCCACGGTCAATGGAATGAGTAACGACGTTTAGAAATTGTACTTGACAAGTTATACATGACAGTTTCCTCAGAAATCCGTACTGGGAAGTGTTGATCATATTTCGGAACGATAGGAATTCGACAATTTTTGGTTTTATTGCCTTTTCCATTGTTCTACACAGAATAGATGTATGGCTGATATGGCCGATAGGTTGTATCTATTTGACATGGACCACTTTGTATCTAGCTGCAATCAACCCATATTTCAACACATCTGGAACAACCCCAGACCTCATGAATAACGTAAGAATATTTTGAAACAGTATGGAGATATCAGCGCCCTCAAATGTAAACACAGCAGACGATATTTCATGTGGGCCAGGATAAAACTCGATCTCCTTGATTTGATCAGAGTTCTTGTGTCCGATTACTCGCATTCAACAGTATTGTGGGAACCAGTAGTTTTAGCAGGGATGTTTACCATCAGTAAGGTGCACCACACTGTGAAAATTGTTAAGAAGAATTCATTGAAAAACTGTTGGTGGTTCGGTGTTGCTCCTCCCAACCCTGACACACATCTGAGCAAGGTTTACAAAAAGACTGTTGTCAGACTGCTTAATAAAATGTGGTACGTCAGGCTTGAAGTTGCTGCTGAGCTGGAACAATCTGGTCAATTTCCTTGATTTATTGCAGGAGGCTAAGACATTGTTCTCATCTCTTAGAAGTTTTGAGGACCGATTCGTTCCTAAGGATAACATTATTTGCTTTTGTTGAATTAACAGACTAAATTTGTTAGTCTTTTTAAACCTATGTCAGTTTCTTCAGCTTTTGTGTTATATGTGACGGGATGGAGTTCTGACTCATTTCGAGGGAATGAGACTCACGACTCATCGGGGTGATGTCTAGGCACGAGCTTACCTTTTTGTATAGTACGTCAGCTGTAAGTTGATGTTCGGTGGAAAGAAAATAGTTATCCCAGCCCGGAGCTCGCAAAATCTTTTCAGTTAGTACTGTAATAGTCACGAAAACTTGTTGCGTCGTGGTTGTTGACGATTCCTTCGAATCAGATCTCTGCTATCTTGTGATCACTTCTAGAAAGATTGCAGAGGGTGCAGATATTTTAATGTGGATCGTGGTGGATACCAGAAGATCTCAGGCATATTGCAATCTCCATCAATAATTTTCTGTGTTGCCGGTTGCTCAAAAACATATGAGGGGATTTTTGCCAGGTGATCGACATGCGATTTATGCTAGTGTGATGGGTTGTGCACACAACTAATTAGGATGGTCTTGCAGTTTATTTGATGTTAATCCAAACGGTCATCAGGTCATTCATAACTGGGTCACATACTGAATTTGCATTTTGATTATTGTCCATACATAAGTGATGACCGCCACCACGGCGGGATATGCAACTACTGCTACAGCTTCGGAAGATTGGGATATGAAAGTGGGTATCAGAAGTATGTTCATTTTCCCAAGTCTTCGTGACAAGTATCATGTCAGGACAGGAGAGAAACAGTAGAGAAGGTAGATGGTGCACTTTTTTGTTAAGAGAAGTAACCTAACATACCCATGTTATGTAGGCAGGATTATTGACTTTTTCTCTATGGTTGGACCAGGGGCGTCATTCCATGTAGTGGAGGAACTTGGGTGAGTACAGTCGGAATATAATTTGCTGCTTCCAATCATGCTTGGGCTAGGTTGATGACCTGTTGGAAAAACAGCAACGGCTGCGCATTCATTGGTGTTGGAGGCCGTGTGGCCGCCGCTAACCCTAGATAAAGAGATAGGTATGAATGGCAGTCGGACGTTTGAATGTCGTTTGGGACACAATTTGAACCCTTCGCTCTCAGGCTTGTGATAAGTGGTATAGTGGCAAACAGTCGGATTACCTAGTAGGCTAGAAGTGGATGCATACCTATATGTTAGGTCCTTATACAATGTCATTGATTTAACAAGGCATTCACAGCAGAAGCAAAGACCTTCGCATGGTGGGGATAATCAGTTCGTCTCTGTGTTAGTCTGCTTGCTGATAATAATCATCCATTCAAATATGAGTATTCAGTAAGGTTGTTCACGACTTCTACTGGAGAAGCATCAGGGCTGTTAGACGCTATGAGTGTGCTATAACATGCACACTTTTCTAACTTGGTCTAGTTAGTTGAAGTGGCTTTGTTGGTGTGGTTAAAGCTACAGCGCGTGTCAACCGAGATACGAATTTGCTTGCTATTCATTAGTTTTCGGGTTGAATTCTATGTGGCCCTGATGCTGATCACCTTGTCTAGGCTTGCTCCACCTGTGGCAACGATAGTCTGGAAACTTGAATGGTATCTATGTTGATCAGTGGCTAACGTCGACGTTAGCACTAAGTCTGTTGAGGTCATACAACTTAGGTAGTGCTAGATGCCTGTATAGGTGTGGCATTGCTACGGAAGATCGGTTGTTTTGGTAGGCAATCAACAGTACACGTTGAGTCATCTATATTTCTTGTGATATGAACATTCGAGTGAATATTCCCATCACATGCAGTTCGTAAATCAGTTTGCTAGGGGTTGGGTGCGTCACTCTGTTTGAAACATGCGCATGCATCCGCTCTAGTGATGTTTTCTCTGATCTTATAACAACATTTTTAAGTTCGGATGTCGCTCTGATAAATGCATTAACAACTTTGCACTGTCAGCTTTTTTCTATTTCAGTAGCATCGGGCAAGTATGCTTTAAGCTTGTGGGGTGCTACTCGGATGCTACTCGCAAGAGTTGGCATGTAAGAGGCGCACTGAATCCGGAAGTAGGGAGCACAGTTGGGTCGTCTGGACCCAACATGTATTGACAAAAGCTACGAAGAATGGAGGGCAGGTAAGCAGAGGCAGACATCAGTATGCAAGATGACTCACCAGGGGAGGGACTTATCGGTATGTACAGTCAGTTAAATGGACGATCGGAAGATAAAAACAAGAATAAAATCCAATGTCTCAAAATACAGGAAACGTGAGTGATTCATGTTCACTACAAGGGTTCCTCCCAAAGCATGAATGATGGAAGCTTTCGAGAGATGTCAGGTGGGGAGACAAAGTGAGAACGAGAGAGTTGCGTAGAAATTGTAGTGGGCGCTAGCGGACAGAGAGGGCTTGCGTGGAGTTCGCTGGGTCCCGGCTTCTTTGTTATTTTTTATTATTGTTTGGGCGTGCACTGGAATGCATCTACAGTGAGCCATCAGGGTTGGCTGGTCAGACTGCAAAAAACTGGCTAGTCCAAAAAAGGGCCGACAGGACATTTCCTCCGCTGCAGACCCGACGGTGCGCAACCTAGTCCACGGTGATGACGATTATCGTCCCCCGAGGAATCGCGGACGTCGTCTTTGGGGATCTGTTCCTCGGAGCTCGCGGGTTAGGCAAGCCGTTGTCACAATGATAGAGGGGTGTGGCGGTTGCTTGGAGCCAAGATGACGCGGCCGTAGGCTTTGGCAGGTGGGCCAGGATATTCCGCGGCTTCTCAGGGTACTTGAGTTCTCGAATATAACATTCGGGGAGGGTGGGACGTGGTCGAAACAGGCGGCGTGATGTCGTATGGAAAAGAGGCATGTATACGGAACAAAAAGGTGCACACTTTTTCATGGTCTTGGCTTTTTTTGTCGCTTTGTAAAACGTTTATGAATAAAATACACCATTAGACTAAAACGTGGAGAGTACGCATCTCAAGGAAAATAGCAAAAGTTAAAGAATCGTAAAAACGGACTGAGTTTTTGAACTCTCTACTGCTTCGGGCATTTGTTTCGGGCTGCGTTGGCGGAGGATCAGGGATAACCGAGGGGCCTAAGATGCCTGGTGCGGTAGATGCAGCTACGGGTAGGTTTACTTGTGCGGTTGTGCCAGGTCAAGTTGGAGGCGGATCTTCAAAAAATACAACCTTGAGACGGTTGATAGACACCATTGTTCGGTTATCATTCTGGTCTAAGGTAAAGCGTTTAGGAGTTCGATGGGGAACTCTGAAGTGGGTCGGTGTATGGAGGTTGAAAAGGGCGACTCACTGCGTCTGTGCGGACGAAAACGTGAGTGCAGGTAGTGAGCCCGCTGTGCATTTGCACATCTCTGGTCTGCTCACGTAAAGGGGTAAGGCGCAGCGAACACATGCGTTGAGAAAGGGGGCTGCGAAGTTTGACAGTGGCATACACTATATCGAGGATGGCGAAATAAACTCTCCTGGCAGTTTAACTGTTACGCCATAGTCTACCTGTGCTGGTCAGCTTTGGTGCTGCTGCGGATGCTTAGAAGTATTTACGAGATGTTTTCGCTCCAGTCATGGTCAGGAGTGGTAAAGAGAGATGACTTAAGCTGTCCATGAAAGCGTTCGGCTAGGCCATTCGCTGCTGGGTGTGGATACAGCGATAGACTCAGAAGTTGCAGAACGTATTGAATTGTGAAGATTCTTGAGGAGTTCCACGGTCTGTTGTGCTAGTAGATGGGCATCCGTAGTAAGACATCCAACCGTAATTTTCTTGCATCCGGATAAAGGCCCAGGTGTGGTAATAATGGACAAAGCTGATTACACCGCAAAAATGGAGTTGATTCTGGGAGATGGACGCAAGTTTCGTATTGACAAGACGCTGGACAAAAATATCTTGGTGGAGAAACAAATTACAACACATCTACAAATTCTTTTGCTTCATGGTTATATCTCCGATTCACAATATCGGCAGCTAAAGTCGACAGGGACGGAAACACCAAGGATGAGAGCTGTGACGAAGCTGCACAAGGTGGGAAATCCACTACGCCCAATAATGTGTATGAATAACACCCTAGCATAAAGTAGCCCGGTGGTTACCAAAGCTCTTAGAACCCTTGCGTAAGCGCCTGAGCACGCATTCCTTGAAAGACTCTTTTGAATTGGCGAATATACTGGGACAAACAACGCTCGATGCGGAGCTCATGTATTCCATAGACGTTGAATCGCTTTTCACTAATGTGCCCCTAAGTGAAACGGTCGACGACCTATGCCAATTTCTTTTAAGTCGGAACCTCTGTGGGTCTTCCTCTGGAGTACCTGCGAGACTTGATATTGTTGTGCACTGAGAATGTGCAATTACAGTTTGAAGGGACGGCATACAAACAGATCGACGGCGTCGCTATGAGTAGTCATTTGGGACCAGTTCTGGCAGATTTCTTCTTTGGTATGATTGAAAGGAAAGTCGCTGCCTGCATAGGTGAAGCCAAGTTTACAAGCCTTATGTGGACGATATACTCGTCTTCACAAAGGGTGAACATTTTGGCCGTCTTTCTGCCATCCTGAACTCAATTCACCCTAAGCTTCCTGTACCCCTGCAGAGGGAACAAGAGGACAGACTGCGGTCTTTGGACGTGCTCATCAAGAGAAGGACCGATGGAACACTGCAGCGCACTGTGTACAGAAAAGCGACCTGGGGGACAATACCTACATTTTCCAGCTTCGCCTCAGTTGTATACAAGCGCGGCCTCGTAAAAGCTCTCTTCTACAAAGCCAGGAGGATTTGCAGTCCGGAATTGCTCAAGGCTGAAGAGGAGTTTTTATACCGGACTCTGCTATCCAATAGATATCCGGAGAAATTCATTCAGACCCATAGCAGACCCCCCAAGGAGAAGCTACCAGTACAAACAGTGGAGAAGTAGGATGTTTATTTGTTCTTATCGTTCAAGGGGGATCATGTGACAAATGAAGTTAGTCACAAGCTCAGGTCCACTGTAATGCGCACCTACTCTACCGTTCAACTACGACTTATCCACACTACACGAAGGATTCCTCTCCACAGCCTTCTGAGTAGCTCGCCAATCAATTCGGCCTCTAACATCATCTACCAGTTCACTTGCAGTTACGGTGACACATCTGCAAGACTGGTAGCCGGCTGGCTCAAAGGGTGTCGGAACACTTCCCATTGTGGCTAAGGCAGTTGCTGTCTCACCAAGGCGGAGCGGAGCAGAGAATGAACCGGAACGTTGCCTCGCCTAATGACGACTTGTCACCAGGTGAACCCATTCGATTCATTCAAGGTGCTATTGCACAACAGGAATCCGTCGTTGTTGACATTTGGCGAGGCGCTACTGATAAGGTTGAATTGTCCCGTGCTCTGTGCCCAGAAATAATTGAGGCAATCAATTAGATTGCCTTGGACCTGATTACGTTATTCACATCAATTTTACCTGCTTATCTATGTTACTAAGTGCGGACCGTATTTATTGCGTGTTTTCTTCTGATTTTATTGCGTAGCGACTGACGAGAGCAATAGAAATGTTAACGTATCGCAACCTATATCTTCTTACTGCGTTAATGAATTAAGTCTTATTGAAGTCGCGGAAGTATGGATTAAACAGAAATGTATTATCCATTTGATAGCAAATATTTTCGGCCGTTTACTGTAGTTTGCCAGTACTGTGTACAAAATAATGGATATTGACGACCTCATGTTAACACCCTGTTCCTGAGTGTTTAGTGCCGATTGAATCGAGCTAAAACACTATATGATGCAATGACTTTCTCTCGGTTGTTTCAACCACCTTGAGCTTCTAAAAGTCTCCTGCTTTCTCTTCAGTCGAACAGCTTTTCACCAACCAGTGCATCGCTATTTGGCACATTGGTGTAGATGCACTAACGTTGACATAGACCATCGTTTCATCTTTCGTTTCACACGAATTCATAACGGTTCTTTACAGACATATTCGTTCACCCTGTCAACGACTGCGATATATCGTAACAGTTGCATACAGATCAGCAAATGCAAGATGTTGCTAACCCGGCACTGGTATCACAAGTAACGCGGTAACATTCCGCGAAGCTCACTGTAGTACATCGTGCTTGCGGTGCATATGCTGATGGTTACCTCACCAGTAAGGCCGATCAACAGCTGTGAAGAGGTGATTCGGTCACACCCACGGTTAACGCTTTATGTGCAGTCCGCATTGTTCCATGATAGCGCGTAGTAACACACCGCGCGCATTGATTTTTGCACTTACGCACTACTACCCACACCCGATCATTCGTAGACACCGCTAAGCATAGGTCATACCGCGTGAGGTTGACGAAGATGCGTGTTAGCTCGCATGCAGCTGGCGTCAGTGTAGCCAATCGCTGCTGAGTTTCAGTGTCGAGCACACGCCACGTCCGATGCAGCTGCGCGCAACCATGAGCACTATGAACGCAGACGGAAGAACCCCGGCCATCCAGTTCTGTGTTGTGTGTTTTGAGGCCGTATAAATGAGTGGGTGTGTGAGTGGGTGTGTACTTCCTCAACCACCCATGGATATCATATGGTATGCCGTACGTTATCCTCTAGTGAACAGTTACGTTGTTTTGACGTCGGTGCCTGAATCAGATGGTGTTTTGGGTGGCGCCAAGCCAAACGTCGACATAAACCTAACACGCTGCTGATGTGGGTCTGAATAGTCGTTCATTCTTATATGCCATCAGCTGATTTGCAATTGGCCTCTATGAAGGGCACGCATTTGTGCTTACGCGCAACCTTGGATTCAGCTTGTTTTCCTTATGAAGGTAGATGAATATTCATATGGGGGAAGATGATTTGCTTAAGGGTGGTGTTGATTCCGTTCTGGCTTCAATTGACTCGGAAATGTTATAGGGACTCTAAGTGCTAATCTCGGTCATAAACTGGTTGAGATGGAACTAAATATAAGGCAGTTATTAGCCTAGGTCTCTCTGTCCTGATAAAGGGGTCAGTTAGACAACACGTACTTTTGCTAGTTTCACGTCAATGACGTTCAATTGGACGAGAGCAACGCGACTATACTGACCTGCTCCGAATTGACACCGCCGCAGTGCACGCTGGTTTCATTGCATACCTTCGTCGAAACGCCACACTGTCAGGTGTTGGCGGGTGTGTTGTACTCTTGTTGACTTGCCGGAGTGCTGATCGCGGCATGGCGACGCATCTGAAACGGGAAAGTTAGTCAGCCTTTGCGGTCGTATGGTTGATGCGAGGATTGTCGATGTCGACGCAAAAGCACAAGTAGTAGTTGCAAAATGGTTTCAACTACCGAACAGACTGCTAGAAAAGGATGGGAAAGGGCTTTCTACTAGCCAATGGATAGAGCTGGTAATTTCGAGTCGAATTACTGTAACTTAGTCGGCGTGTGGTGAACTTTGTACAGAAAATCCACCACAGAGCGGAGCATAGAGCGAACGATTGAAAAGGCTTTGCACTGTTTTCACAAAAACGACTGGATAGTTTACCGAATATTTTCCGCTGAGATAAAGAGGAATTGCATGGTAGATAAAAGTCCACAATCCGTTGAGACTGCACGTTGAAGACATACAAAATGTCAGAGCTTCGGGTTCACATCCACCGTTTACGCAGACAGAACAGCTCGAAGTAGCTCGGTTGCTCAAATAACCGTTTCTGGTTATATTAGCTACATTGTCTACTGCATTACATACGACAAACCTTTATATTTGACTTTTTAGTCCATGCTTGCGGTACAAGAAAAACGTTTAGAAGGGGCCATGGAAGAGCTTTCTGAGGCCCAAGCCCAACTAGACGAGAAACAACGCGAACTGGACATAGTACAAGCGGAATACGATCGTGCAATGGCGCAGAAGCAACGGTTGTCAGACGAGGCGGAGGCATGTCGAAGAAAAATGAAAAATGCCACTGCCCTGATTGATGGTCTATCAGGTGGGTTTCCGAAGGGTCATCACGAATATCAATCTTTTGCTCTTACGTGGGCACCTTGAACTGAGGTAAAGGCTCACTAGTTGGGCGCCGTTTCCGTCCCTATGACATCAAAACAATAGTTTATCTTTCTGAGTGAGGCCGCTTAATGTTTGTGTCACACCTTGTTTAAATCAACTTTTTGATATGCATTCTACTTCATCACACTCGACGTGTAAACTTTGTAGGAGAGAGAGTCCGTTGGACGGAAGCCGGTCAAGCGTTCGCTGAGCAAACAAATCGACTAGTCGGAGACATACTTCTAGCCACTGGTTTCCTCTCATACACTGGGCCCTTCAATCAGGATTTCCGAAGACTGCTCGATAAGAGCTGGAGAAAGGAAATGGTACAGAACAAAATTCCACTTTCAGAGGCAAGTTTTTAAGCTCCCGGCTCTTCCTTGAGTGAGATAAAAAATGTTTTAAAGCGACTTGATGCTTGGTAGAAGTTGTGCCATCTGGTACCTACAAAAATTTGCATCTTAACTGATCACTTCGTCTTGCACTCTATCGTTTTATCCACAACGTTTTTACTAACTTGGATTTTGCGTGAGTTCATAGTTTGGCACTGGATATATAGTACGACAATGTAAGCAAGCTCATTAGGCGTGAGTTAAATAGGTCCTTTCACACGAATCACATAAAACCAACCGCAAGTTTATCTGTTCGTTGGTATCAACGGAGCGCATTGGTCAACCAACGAATGTGCTTTACAAATTTTTATGAAGTAGCACATGGGTGTCTGCTGGCGAGGTATCCTGGAACGTGATCCATAGTACACGTGGCTTTGATTAACGCGGAGCTAATTCACGAAATCCAATGTTGGCGGCGGGAGGAGAACATGAGACTGTTCCGGCATATATCACTCGACGACACTAATGGATCAACACCCTAGAGGACAGGAGACGTGTAAGTTCACAACTTCATTCATCGATTAAGGAGATAGTCGGCTTGGTTGTTTCCATTCTTTGTGTTTTAGTGTCGACTAGATCCACGTGTAGGTGGCGATAAGTTGAAAGACCTCGATTGTACTAAGGACATATTATCACACCAAAAGTGCACACTGACGATTCTACCGCATCACATTTCATGGTAATCTAGACAACAATTCAGTCGATGGGCTTGTTGCTACAACACCAAGTTAGTGGCGGGCAATTCAGTTCTGGTTCTCAGAAGCATTCTTGATCATCTAATATACTTCCTCCACTCTTCCTGGTCTCTTATAAACTTTTCTGATTATTCCAAGCAGTCTTCACTGGATCTATTTAACCTTGCCACCTACATATTATAACTATTCTTTATCAGTAGGTTACTTAAGCAATGGATCAGCACGCGATATTTTTCTCCCCATCAGAAATTCCGCGGTTCTAATTATGCCTGTTTAACGTGTGTCGCGTACTTTTGGAATAAATCCTTTATTTATTTATGTAACTAGGTGGAAACGTGGTATAGCTTTAGTTATCGATGGTCGTATATTGCACCCTCCACTCCGCGTGAATGGTGACGCTGTTCTCATTTCGGTTTCCAGGATTTGAATTACATCACCATGCTGGTTGACAGTGCCACGTTAAGTGAGTGGAGCGTACAGGGGCTGCCAACAGATGAGCTGTCAGTTCAAAACGGCTTAATAGTCGCTCGAGCCAGCCGGTATCCTCTGTTGATTGATCCACAAGGACAGGGAAAAGCGTGGATAAAGAGAAAAGAAGAGAAGAATGATCTTCAGGTGAGGAGTATTTTATGACTTACTCCCCGCTTATTTTTGGTTTAAAAGCACTTGAGCAATTTCCGGCGATATCGTAGCAGGAAGATAGCCAGATGACAGTAATTTACCAAGCAGTCTATCGTTGGCTTACCAAAGACCGTTAACTTTTATGTCACCTTACCCTTCAGAGCTTTTACTATTTAGTTGAATTTACTGCCCTCCCGGCGGGGAATATAAGCATCGATAACAGTGGACCCACTTCAGAAAACTTGGTAGACGACCGGTTAATATATTTATGGTGATGGACAACGTTTCGCTTTTGACACAAAACATTCATCAGGCGAAGTGAATTATCTTAACAGTGGCATTTTATAGCGATCGTGACTAAACTACATACGGAGACGAATCAATTTGTAGTTCATCAATGAATGATTACAGCGGTCAAAAGTCAATATGTTCGTGGGTCCACTGTAGTTTGTTTCAGTCAGGGTCAAGTGGGGAAAAGTAATTGCCGGTCCGTGGATAGTTACATGAGTGGTTAGCAATCTTAACTGAACCGTTGCAAGGAACTTGGACATTGATAGAACTTGGCTTTAGTACTTCGTAATTTGGTGGAGGGTGGGTCGGCAGTGTACCCACGAACATATTGACCTTTGATCGCTGTAAGCATTCATTGATGAACCGCAAATTGATTCGTCTCTGTATGTAGTTTAGCCATGACCGCTATAAAATGCTACTGTTAAGATAATTCACTTCGCCTGATGAAGCTTTGGTCTCAAAAGCGAAACGTTGTCTATCACCATAAATACCTTAACCGGTCGTCTACCAAGTTTTCTGAAATGATGACTTCCCGATCGGTTCCAAAAATGTTCCAAGATATTGAGTGGACTCACTGCAATTTTCAGGTGTACATACAGTTTATTTGCGTTGTCACATGTCTAAGTAGCTTGGGTTAACTCATGCAATGCAGGTGATGCAATGCATCAACAAGTCGAATTTTGAAATCAACAAACGTAAGAATGATAACAGAGTGCGGAGAACGATTTACGGCTGGAGTTTACGAGTGGAGACAACATTCTGTTGGCATTTCAACCAGGTCTATTGTATAGCCAAATTCTAATGTTTGCCTCTCAGTGGGAGGTTGTGACTGAGTTTAAATAAGTGTCGGCATGCGTGGTTACGATCTGCCAGGATCCGACACACCAGTATGGGAGTTCCTCGCAATGGAGTATATTATTCACTCAAAACCCTTAGGGTCTTCAGTCTAAATTGGTAAAGGACGTGGAGCAAGCATTTTTAGCCGCCCTCTGTTGTGGATTCTCAAAAAGAGCAACATCATGTTTGTTACGGGCATCACACCTGCAGATCGTATTCTACTTGTGGCCTCACAAGATTTAAGCATCTGAGAAAAGAAGTTAAGAGCAAACCGGCCATAGGCCCTCCGCATTAGGCCCAAGGGTTGGTTGCTTTTTTCACTGCTTTCTCAACCTACCTGGTACATCCGAGAGCGTCCTGTCCGAGTACTCCAAGGCCACTTTCATAGGAAGTGCGCTGTCAAACGTGTTATCCCAGTCAATATTCGTAGATGCTCTTATGACGCATGCTGATTATTCCACATTTGGCAGTGTTAAACTCAAGCATATTCTGAGATAAGCACGTTTAAGCCCTGCTTAAGTCATCATTTAGTAATATGTAGTCTTCTACTAGCTTGCTTGCCCGCCAAATGTTAAGATCGTCCGCAATAGCCAAAAGTTTGAGGTCAGCAGGTTGTTTATGAACACTAGGAACAGCCGTCGTCCTAGTATCGCGCCTTGGGGACGCCACAATACATCATTATGGAGTCAGAAAGGGCTCTACGAACTCACACATTCAAGCGGATTTAGAGTAGGAGTGAGTGTATCCAGCCAAGGACAGGACTGCCGATGCCATAGCTTCAAAGCTTGTAAAAAGGAAGGTGGTGATCTAGGCGATCAAAAGACAGAAAAACCAAAGTACACGTCGTCGACTCCTTCCGCAGCATCTACAGCTTCCTTCCAGCGGGCACAGTCTAGCTATGTTTGGGGTACATAAGCGGTTTCGGCGGGAGCTGTGCTACTCCTGCACCATGATGATGCATCTTTCTAAATATCCCATGAGCGCTTCTGCAACGACAAATTCTATAACCTTTTCAAGCACAGGAAGAATAGTAACGGGGCGGTAATTTGCAACCACAGCACGATTGCCTCTCTTGTAAATAGGGGGGGGGGGAATATTCCATGCTTCTACATAGCTGGAACTCGCATCCCTTCGAGACAGCTTTGGAGAAACCAAAATGCTGATTTACTCATGAGTAGAGGATTTTTATGTAGGTATGTGAGGTTCATCGCAGCCAGTTTCCAAATCAGACAGTCGTCCACATGCCCGGAAAAGCACTAGACTGCAGTTTCAGCCTGTTGGGCATCGTCAGTAGTGCGCATCCATCTGATCCGTCAGGATTCGAACCCATGACCACCAGCGGCTTGAACCGCCAGTCAGCAGCTTATGCCACTGGGCCACGGGGGACAGCTTCGGACCTTCATGATTTACAAGCTAACTGCGATATAGCGCGTCTTATCCCCCACTGCCATGCAAGTTACGAACGTTGCAGAGGACAGGGTTGGCCCCGAAAGACACGACGTCCATTAACAGTAGCTATGTACGACATAGCATTTAGAAACTGTCAGGGCGGATATAATTTGATGTACTCATTGATCATTGTGTCATTTTGAATCACTCTTTGTGTGATACTTGTTGCGAGATATTGGTTCAGCCAAGCTCGTAGCAGCTACCTACAATGACTCGGGATACATGTTGTTCGGACCAGGTGAACTGTACTCCCGTAGCAATATTAGTCGTCACAGCACATTCGTATCAGTGAAAAATATGTGGCAAAGTGCTGATGGTGACGTGGTCTGATACGGTGGTGTGTTCTGGAAAGCCAAGGCGATTTGATATCGAAGAGCGTTGGCTGCTTCCTGCGCAGTTTGAGCTTACCCACAGACGGTGTTTAGAGGATGGATGCCTGGCTATATTTTGCTGTTTGTTAACATGCCTGTAAACTAGCTTAGGATTAGTGTAAAGATTAATAGATAAATAAATAAATAAATTCGTATAGTTACTGACAAGCCATAAGCAGCAGCGATAGTTTAAATTCTGTTTGACGCAATGGTCTCCCTCGGATATGCAGACGTTCCAGTTTCGACGTATGGATTGACTTTGTATGCTTGCCATAGTGAATCTTTCCAGGTCATTCGTTTCCGCGGCCTACTCCACAAAAGTGTTAACATTTATTGAGCTAGGAATCTTAGTCGGTGATAGGTTTATCACTAAAGACCCATAGTGTTTGACGAATTTCTCCTAAGTGACATCGACGACCAGCCAGTGACCCAGAAGAGGTCGGGTGTATTATATGATGTCTTACGTAATGGACCTGCCCGATGTTCCCTTTGAAGTGTTCTGCCTAACCGATGTAGCGGAATAGCGGTGTCGCCTGATCGCAACGCTCGAAGGAGCTACTCATTATTAGTGCATGAATCATAAGTTCCTTATTGGTAAACACGAGGTCCATAGAGACAGGTATGTTCTCCCTGCTGAATCTCGTAGAGGAGGTAGCGTGATTATGAGATAGTACGCCAGCAACAAGATCTTGAATTTCTGCCTTAACCCAAACAATAGGGGAGATCGGCATCTCTAGAGCGTACAACTTTGTTTCCCACAAGTAGCATTTGGCCGTTAGGCTGTATAAGAACGGTTTTCAGGGCAGAAACTAGGTGGCTGACCGTTTCTAGAGCGAACATCGGGAGACGGTCTACGAAGCAACTAAGCATGTGTCGCCACGTCCTAGTTGCAGATGGTAACAGAATGAGTCCGAAATTTGAATCCCTGCGTCAAGACAAGTCACAAGAGCTTTAACCACGCATGTAGGTGCGATTTTAGCGTTTCACACCGTTACACTGTGGAATCTAATACAACAATGCATCAATGAGAAAGTAAAAATTGACGGCAGTAAGACGGAAAGTTCCACCTTTAATAAAACATGCGTCACGAAAGCGGTGTTTATTTCTATTGGGTTGATTAGTAAGCGTGATAGAAAAGACAGCATGGAGTTTCACTACGACGAAGCACGGGAATAGTAAACATGCAATTTCGGCCGTGAAGTAGTATATGTAATGCTGACTAGGATAGTTTTAGCGGGTAAGAAAGGTTCGTTCAATACCTTGGAGGAAAACCCAAAGCATGCGTCGAAATGTTTATTAACGATAAAACTAATGAGCGGTTCTCTCCTTGGTCCAGAGTAAGGAGAAATAAAGTATAGCAAACGGAAGTGAAAAACATGACTTTTTGAAGTGGTCCGGGGAACATAACAGCGGAACAGGATAATCAGTGAAGAAGAATAGATGCAGTTACAAATCTTAGAATTAAAGCTTAAGGAACGAGAGGCATTTTGCACCTAAGGGCGTAAAAAGAGTCTCAACTTTTTGAAAGTTTCAAGACTATGTGAAAACCAAGAGGATTTGTGAAATAGGAAAACCCCGAGATATTTCACGGTAGAGGAACAAGGTATGCCTTGGTCATCCACAATCATAGGAGGGAGAGATATGGATAAAGGACCGCAATCTGTTGTGATGTTGAAAACAGGACGCGACGTCACAACACTTAAAATAGTTGAGTGGGACCGGGAGCTCGACCAAGTCACTAGTTCGTCTAACGCTGGTTAGAGTTTCAATGGGTCCACGATAAGTAGGGTTTTGCAACCACAACACTGATCATAGTGGGACACTGCAGTCTATTTCAGTAGGGTTGGACCATGAGTCCCGAACGCAAACCGGTAGCCACTGCTGAAGAAGGAAATTTCCGATCCTTCCAAGGACAGGATTCCCAATTTCGTATGTTTGCACCTTTTGGAAAAGTATTCGGCGATCTAAGCAGTCGAAGGTATTAGAAAAGCCAAGATAGATAACACCGGTTCCAGTCCCACTATCCGCTATTTCGGCCCAACTGCCACGCTCAATCAGTAGATCGGTAGCATATGACCGGTGCTGATGGAATCCGACTTGCTCTGTACATACGCTACGCTGCGTCGCTTACCACTGGACGCTTGCGGGTTCTATTCTGAATGCATGATGGCGATGATGCAAAACAAACAGGCCTGTTTTCCCATGCGGGTGTAGTCAGACCACAGAACTTGGCATCCAGGCACTACCAATGGAACAGTCATCGGAAAACTCACAGACGCGTTCTCCAGTGAATGCTGTTAGTAACTCGTAACCTGTGATGGTACCGAACAAGGCAATATGTTCCTGTGGATACTGTTGGGACGAGCCTGGGATACTAGTCGGTACTCAATGACACGTAAGAGACGCGTCAGATGCAGGACATTACAGAATCTGGTGGCGACTGAACCCAACTTATATTGTACAGGCTACAAGGATAGGAAGCGAATCAACCAGAGCGAGAAAGGTGCAGCAAGGTACTCACCAAAACGCTTCGTGTCAACAGATGTGCAGTCAGTAAAACAAGTGGACGTGTTGAAGGTTACAACAACCGTAAAATCCAATGTTGCAAAATACTGAAAAGATGTGTTTTCCGGTACATTACAAGTGATCCCCCTAGAAAGCTGAAGAATGGAAGCCTTCAGTGGAGCTGTTAGTGGGGGTAAGCGGAAGGTGAGGATTGGTGCGAATTGTTGCATGGGCTTGAAAAGTGCTTCCAAGATGGGGCGTGTAGCAGTTTGCTGGGGCCAGGCTTTGGTTACTTATTATTTACGATGATCGTTTGGACCAGAGTGCATCATCGGTGGGCCGTCGGAGCAGGCTGGTCGGACTACAAACGAAACTGGCTAGTCCAGAAAAATGGCCGACAGGACCTTCCCTTTGCTGCAGACCGGACAATGCGATTGGGAGGTGTCACTCCCCCCCATCGCACTTTAGTTCACCGTCCTCCTCCCACGAAGGAATTCAGGCGTCTTCGTTGCACGACGAAATCCGGCGTCATCGTCGGCAATGCCTAGCTAGGTCTTTGGGGACCAACCCGTTCGTGGCTGTCTGCGGCGGAGAGTGACTGATGGTTCCTTGGGTCAGGAAGGGGGCCTTTGGTCGGCTGGCGAGTCACTCGAGGGTTGCCTGGGCAGTTCCGGCGGTTGCGTTTCTTGAAGTTAGCACTCAGAGGGGGTGAGCAAGGGTCGGGGAAGTGGCTTGACGCCGGAGAGGGTACATGGCATGCATCCTAAAAGCAACTACGCTTTTAACTTTTCAAAATGTTTTGGGATATTTGTCCATTTTTGCAAAACGTTTGTGGATGAGACGCACGATTACCACTAAAGACTGAAAATGCGGGTTAATGGAAATAGCAAACGTTTACAAAATCTGAAAAACGGACCGTACGTTTGACCTGTCTACCGCGTCGGTCGGTTGCCTGGGGTTGAGGCGGGTAGGTTGAGGCGGGTAGGTTGAGGGTCAAGGGGAACGGAGGGTTTTGGGATATCCAGTGCGCAGGAAGTCACCGTAGGTGCGGGTGTTTGTATGATAGCATCAGGATGAATTGCAAGTAGCTCGTCAAAGAAAGTCACTGAGGCGGTCGATGGACACAGTTGTTTGGTGTCCATTCTGGTCTAAACGTAAATGTTTCGGAGCCCGTTGCAGGACTCTGAATGGGCCAGAGTAGGGAGGCTGGGGAGGGAGCCGTACTGCGTCGGTGCGGAGGAAGACATGAGTGCAGGTAGAGTCCGCTGTGCATGTGCACTTCACCAGTCTGTTCACGGGGCGGGGTCGGGCGTAGTTAACGCATGCGTTGAGCAAGGGAGGACGCAAAGTTAGGCGGAGGCATACCCCACGATGCGGGAGTTGAAACGAATTCTCCTGGTAAATTTAGCGTTGTGCCGTAAACCAGCTCTACTGGTGCACATTGCAAGTCAGCTTTGATGCTGCTGCGAATGCCTAAGAGTACGAGCGAAATGTTTTCGCTCCAGCTAGGGTCGGAGGAGGCGCAGAGCGAGGCTTTAAGCTGTCTATGGAAACGTTCAACTAACCCGTTGGCTGCTGGGTGATACGCTGTGGTATGAATGCGGCGACAACCTAAAAAGTTGCAGAACGTATGGAATTGTGAAGATTCGAAAGGCGTTCCTCGGTCAGTTGTGTCGGTGGATGGGCATCCGTAGTTCGAGACCCATCGGTCCAAGAAGGCCCGGATAACAGTCTCAGCTGTGCAGTCTGTTACGGGGATGGCTTCTGGCCATCTGATGAGGCGGTCGACACATGTAAGAATGTATACGTATCCGCGTGACGGAGGCAAGGGACCTACTAGGTCTAAGTGTACATACGAGAACCGAGAGTCCGGGGCAGGAAATGAACCAAGAGGACTGCGGCTGTGACGATGTATTTTGGAGCACTGGCATTGAAGGCAAGCGCGAGCCCAGGTACGAACATCTTTGTTTACTCGTGGCCAAACGAAACGTTCGGTGACCAGTTTCAAAGATGCATGGAGATCTAGATATAATAGTGAGTGCAGTGCGTCGAAGACTGTGCGTCTGAAGGAGACGGGCACGAGGGGTCTAGGACAACCTGTGGAAGTGTCACAGAGCGTGGTCCCTTCCGTTGTTTTGGAGTGGGACAGGTTCCACATGCAGTGAAGGGAACTGCAGAGTGCGTTGTAAGTCTTTATCTTGAACCTGAGCCGATGCCATGTCGGCAAGGTCGACGGTAAGCAAAGTTTGGATGGTGAGCTTAACGCGTGAGAGAGCGTCGGCGACGGGATTGTCGACACCTGAGACATGACGTATGTCAGCAGTCAACTGCGTGACAATATCTAGGTGTCTTGTTTCCCGTGGTGAATATTTGTTGCAAGCAGAGTTGAAGGCAAAGATGAAGGGCTTGTGGTCAGTGTAGACCCTGAACGCGCGGCCTTCGAGTGTGTGCCGGAAGTGACGAATCGCTAGGTAGACAGCGAGCAGTTCTTTGCTAAGCATGCTGTAACGGGATTCCGATAGCTGCATGCGCTTGGAGAAGAACCCAAGCGGTTGACATTGCCCACCAACGTGTTGTTGGAGGACGGCTCCTACCGCGACGTCTGAGACGTCGGTCGCAATAGAACGGGGAGCAGTCGATTCGGAATGATCAAGGAGGGCTATGTTGGAGATAACATCCTTGAGTTCGGCGAAGGCTGTCTGTGCTGTGTCAGGGAAAGCGAACTTACATTCATTCCATCTCAGTAGGTCGGGCAGATGCTGCATGAGCTGAGCGCAACGCGGAATGAAGCGTCGATAGTAATTGTCCAAACCACAAAATCGACGGAGGTGCTTGAACGAAGTCAGAGCTGGGAAGTCCTTGATTGCCTGGAGCTTATCAGATAGGACTTCGAAACCAGACGATGAAACAAGGTAGCCTATGAATTCTGTCGTTGACTTGCCGAGTTCGCACTTAGTCGGGTTGACTGTGACACCGTGTTGGGTCAAGCGCAGGAAGAGAGTTCGAAGATGCTCGAGGTGCTCTTGTTCCGATGAACCGACTACTAAAATATCATCGCGATAGGAATAAGCGAAGTCAAGGCCACGTGTGACATCGTGGATGAAGCGTTGGAAGTTTTGTGCGGCGTTGTACAGTTCAAATGGCATTTTTAAGAATTAAAGCAAGCCGAAAGCGGTGATAATGGCTGTTTTAGGAATGTCATTTTCTTCTACGGATATCTGTTGGTAGTGTAGCGAAAACGACATGACAGGGGGTAGACGTTTATTGCACACCGAAAATGGGCACATGAGGGTCTCACGCGCGCCATCGAATATCGACTAGATTTCCGTCCCACAACGCAACACAGGTACGGATGTTAGAGACGAGCCAGTCCTTTCGCCTCGGGAGCTCTGACTTGGAAGACCCGCCTTCCTGTTTTCGCCTCGATCTCCACTTCTCTGTACCCGATTTGGATCGGCCAGGAGTCGTTCGAGAGCCTTCGACTTGCTTATTCTGGGCTGTGTCAATCGGCTCGGCCTCGGTCCTGTGGGCTACGCTAGCGGCATATATGTCTGATTTATTGCGCTGTCCACATATTCCCGCTCCGTAGTTCCGGGCCCAGGCTCGTCGCTAGCCGTCCTTCTCGATCCGCTCTCAGCTAGCTCCGAAGAGCTCCCCCGAGGCATTCTTGGGAGCGGCCCCTCTACAATAGGCGCGAACCAGATCGATCTTGATTGGCTGATTGTTCGCTGAGCTCGGCAGGTTGACTGCAAACGTTTCGTCACCACTCGAGGTGACATCGTCAGTGCGAGTGTATTTAGCACTGTGGCGCGTACGAAGCGTCGGTGAGTGTGAGTGATCGATCTCCTAGCCGCTAGTTTGTGGTAGCCCACAAACCAACAGGTACTCTGCGAAGATTGCTTTCAAGACCGAAGGACAAAGTTAAACAAGGCAGTCAGAATGATGTCATCTACAAAATTAACTGTAAAGAGTGTGACAAACACTACATCGGACAAACTGGAAGGAAACTATCAACACGGATCAACGAACACAGAATGGCCATACGGAGACACGACCCGCATTCATTAGTTTCCATGCATGAAGACCAAGAAGGCCACCACTTCGATCTAGAAAACGTTAAGATCCTAGCCCGTGGAAATTCGAGGCAAGCTAGAGAATTCTTGGAGGCATGGTATTCTACCGACAGTTCAATAAACCGACATGTTGAAATAGATGCTATATATACGGCATTACGAATGAAAGATCACCGAATTACTAGAAGAAATCTAACGGAAAAGAGCGCTACACTACTACATCAAACGACGACAAGCGGAGAGTCCCACGCGCGTACACTACGAGGTGAGAATCAGAGATCGATTTCTATGGTCATGTGCTCGTCGAACAATCCAAACTCAGACTAGCGGCTACGAGATCGATCACTCACACTCACCGACGCTTCGTACGCGCCACACTGCTAAATACACTCGCACTGACGATGTCACCTCGAGTGGTGACGAAACGTTTGCAGTCAACCTGCCGAGCTCAGCGAACAATCAGCCAATCAACTAAACAACCTGAGCTACCAACATTTGCTTCTATATCGCAGATCGATCTTGCTGAAGGTCGTCTTGCCTGTGAGGTATGCGATAAGGTCCTGCATGCGTGGTATGGGATACCTATCTGGGACGGTTAGGCGATTGAGTGCGCGGTAATCACCGCAACGGTGCCAGTCACCAGATTTCTTGGGGACCATCTGCAGGGGCAAGGCCAAGGGCCGTCGGAATGGCGGATTATTCCAAGTTCAAGCAAGTGCTCAAACTCCGCCCTAGCTACCTTTAGTTTCTCAGGCGATACTCGGCTTGGACAGCATGACACAAGTGGGCCATTTGTCCGTATGCGGAGTGTGACTTGGGCTGTCACGGGCAAAGCTGCGTTCATTGGCTAGACTTGCTTCGAATACTGAAAAAAGAGGTTGGCGTAGTCTCGCGAGGTTTGGGGAACTGCATTGACCGGTGTTATAGATGCGATATCGGCGGTGATGCCACGTACACTGAGGTTCCAAGCGGTGTCGACTGTCATCTGGCGTTTTGCATCGAACAAGAGGTCGAAATGCCTGAGGAAGTCAATGCAGATGATGGCAAAGGGGACTGCAGCGACGGTGAATACCCAGCGGAAAGTGCGCCGCAGACGTAAGTCTAAGGTATGTGACCGATGACCGTAGGTGGCTATTGGCATGCCATTGCCGGCACTGAGGCTTGTCGACAAAGAAGCGACAGGCTCACCTGGCATAGGGGGAATGACGCTGACTTCCGCCCCGGTATCAACTAAGAACTGGGTATCGGCATCGTAATCCCTAATGTAGATGAGACGACTTTGGGCTTTGCCGACACCGTCAATCGCCATTACGGGCCGGCCTGGCACACCATCTGTAGCGGAGTAGCTACATGGCTGTACGCACTTACGGGCTTTATTACCGAAACGCGAGTGTTAAAAGCAGTAACCTGTGACGTCAGGTTTTGTGCGACTAGGCGATGATCCAGAGCCGTTGCGGTGCTTACGGTTTAAAGTGAGTTACTCGATCTGGCTCTGAACCGACGCTATCTGTGATGGTGATGCCTCTATTGCGGACGGCTGACTAATCGCGAGTGTCGGTGTGGTTGCGTCAGCACAAAGCTGCTTAGATGCTTTGTTTTCAGTCTCTGGCTTTTGCCGGTTCGCCAGATCTGCAATTGCTGTGATTGGCAAGTCACTTGCTACTGCAAGGATAGCAGGAGTGCTTTCAGGAAGGAGTTGCATTCACAGCTCTCGGAGAATCCTTACGTCCATGTTGGACGTGCCGAGGAGCTGTTGCATTTCGCGCAACAATGCTGAGGGTATCCTATCTCCTAGTTGCAGATCAGTAATTTGGTGCTGCAGACGGACCTTGTCAGAAGACGGGATTCACTGAATAATAGCCTGTTTAAGAGTCTCGTACTTCATTACTAGAAGGGGGCAAATTACGCTGTCTCTCACGTACGAAGATATACTTTGCGGAAGGCGCGATATTAGCTGATTATACATGGCGAAATCAGAAGAAATCCTACGAACATAAAAATGAATTATGGGTGCAAAATCCATAACGAAGGATCATTCTCCCAAAAAAGTAGAGTGACTAACTCAACAGATTTGACCATGACAGGCTCAGCGGCGTTAACGGCGTATGGAGATTGCTCATCCTCTAGATAACCCATTGCCAAAAGCAGAGACAAATGAGGAAGGTGAGAAAACAATATGATCACTGTGGTAAGCACCTGAGCAACATCGACTGGCTCGATCTCATTGGTTGACTCGCTGACTCACTCTTATCTTACTATTGGTTTCGTGTCAGTCGCTTGACTCTCAGTTTAACAAGGGATTGACTCAGTTGTGCTTGTTTAATTTGCGAGATACATTTTACCTTTCCTACCGCTTTCTTGATACAACATTGTGGCGTCGCAGAGGCAAAAATGAACCTTTCTATCCAACCCCCATCTCCATTTTGGACTGATTGCGGCAGCAGACCGACATCGGATGCCTGGTTCCGTTGGAAAACATCCTTCCTAAACTACTTGGATTTAATCAGCGATCTCCCTACTGCTCTTAGTGAGGATAAAAGATTGAAGCTGCTTCGACATTTACTCGGAGATGAGGGACAGCGACAATTCGATGGTTTGGGTCTCCAAGGATGCAAATCGGTTATGGACGCCTTCAATGCTCTCGATCGTACATGGAGTCACCAAATGAACGTGTTTACCGCGCGATATATTTTCTCCCGAATACACCAAGAAGCAGGCGAACCCTTGGATGATTTCATTGCTCGGGTGAGTCGTGCAGTACGACCGTGTGCCTACTCGTCTATTCCACAGAAAAAGATTGAAGGCTGTATGCTCACTCAGCAACTGAGCACTGGAATCGCTGACAATCGCATACGTGAGGGGCTATTGCAGGAAGACGCTTGCACACTAACGTGAGATCGAGCTTGCGAATTAGCCCGAGTAAAGACAGAAATTTCATTGCAATCGAAGCAGTTTTGTTCCCCCAGCTTAGCTGAAGTGGCGAGAGTACAATCTTTCCGGCAACGTCCAACAGACAAACTCTCTTGCTATCGTTGTGGGAGCACGTCTCACAAAGCCAATTTTGCCGGTTGTCCTGCACGCAGCCTCAAATGTAAAAACTGTGGTAAAATTGGACACTATGTCCGCTGTTGTCGATCGCAGGCTGTCGCGCTCATTAAAGATGATGATACACCGGAATGCCATGTTACCGATCCAACTCAAGACAATATCTATTCACTCACCGCTGACTCCATACCTTCAGGTTGTGTAACCATATCCGTTGTTGAACTGAAGTTTACCGCTGCTGACATTCGTATTGTATTGTTCCTTACTGTTAAAGGTGCTGTTCCATTGGAAATGGAACTTGATTCTGCTTCTCCAGTTACTATCGTGCCTTTCCAATTTTATGAACGCTACCTATCACAGCATACTTTACATCCCATCTCACATTCATTCTGGAGTTATAGATGGAACACACTAACCATATTGGGATTTATTATCGTGCCTTTGCAGTTACATTCTGTGATTGCTGATGTCGCAGTGTATATTTCTTCGGACAACAGACGACCCTTGCTTGGGAGGAATGCTATGGTTGCTTTGCACATTTTACCATCATTCGACCGCATGCTTATCTCTTCCGTCAACGTAGCACACTGGCAGGAACATTATCCGAAGCTCTTCCAGAAGTCCATCGGCCGTATTCCATGTGGTGTGCATCGAATTCGGCTGAAACCGAATGCGAAACCGGTGGCCATTGGTCAACCTCGACCCATTCCGCTAGCGAAACGTGAAACGGTCTCAGCAGCCCTGCAAGCGATGCTAGCAAATGATTTGATTGAACCCATCGACTGCTCTGAGTGGGTGCATCCAATGGTTTGTGTCATGAAAAAAGACGGTACTGTCCGGATATGCAACGATTTGCAGGCACTGAACAAACAGATAGTCGTAGAACACTTTGTTTTACCATCTAATGATGAACACACTGTACGTTTAGCTGGTGCAACTGTTTTCTCCAAGCTAGATCTGAAAAGTGCATTTTTTCATATGCCATTGGCCGATGATTTCAAACACCTAACTGCCTTCCTCGCTCCTGATGGCCTATTTCAGTACAAAGTCTTACCCATGGGTTTGAGTTCCGCGCCCACCGCCTGGCAAAAGTTCACGACTCACGCCCTGGCAGGTATCGATGAGCAGGTTGCCTACACGGATGATATTTGTGTTTTCGGCCGCTCACAGGAAGAACAGGATGAAAGGCTACACAAATTCCTCCAGCGTCTCAGTGATCTCAATTTGCGTCTGAACGCAGAAAAATGTCTCTTCAATGCACCAGAAATTCAGTTTTTGGGACACGACATTTCACGCAGTGGCATTCGACCAAGTGATGAAAATATCAGGGCCATCACTGAAGCGCCAACACCCAAAAACTTGACAGAAATAAAGTCCTTTTTAGGAATGTACTCTTATAACCTGCGATATCTGCCGGATTTTGCGACTGTGGCAGATCCATTACGACAGCTAACAAAGAAAGGATCGTCGTTCGTTTGGGGCAACAATCATCAAAATGCCTTTGATGAACTGAAAGAGAGAGTTGCGTCTGCTTCCTTAGTTGCCATTTTTGACGAATCTTGCCGCACCTTTGTGTCCACTGATGCGTCTGATGTCGGTCTCGGAGCTGTCCTCTCACAAATACAAAATGGAGAGGAGAAAGTTATTGCCTACACATCACGAAAGCTATCAGATTCCGAACGTCATTATTCAGTTGGGGAAAAAGAAGCCCTTGCATGTGTGTGGGCCTGCGAAAAGTGGCATTTATTTCTGTTCGGTCGTCGTTTTATTTTGCGTACTGATCATTCAGCCCTAACAACCCTTCTGAGCAATGGATCTAAAGGATCTCGCCCAATGCGAATCGATCGCTGGTATGCCAGGCTCCTTAACTACGATTTTGAAATTGTGTACCGGCCAGGTTTGCAAAATCAGATTGCTGACTGCCTATCTCGCTTACCCGTGGGGTTGGAAGATGAAAAAGAGAGACTCAGAGAGGCGGTATTAGTTTCCAGTCTCGGAGCTAACCTGTCTGCTTTGACGATCGAGGAACTACGAAGGGAAAGTTCTAACGATTCTTTACTGCATGAGATCATTGAATATGTGCAACAGGGCTGGCCCAAGAATAACAAAATTTCCGGTGAGTTCATTCCGTAGTATGCAATTCGACATGAACTATCAGTGGTAGATGGTTGCCTGATGCGCGGTTCGGTGTTTGTAGCTCCGCCCCAGTTGATAGCCAAGATAATAGCTTGCGCACATGAGGGACATCCAGGTATAGTTCGGACCAAAAATCGAGTGAGACTCTATTTCTGATGGCCACGAATGGCGTCTAGCATTGAGTTATTTGTGGTCAATTGCAATGCTTTCCGATTAGCGGACAAAAGTTCTTTGCCCGTAAAAGCCCCGACACAGCCAATTGCTTACCCGATGAAACCATGGAGCAAAATCGCCATTGATATTATGGGCCCTTTCGCCACTGCTCCTACGAATAAACGAAATCTACTTGTTGCTACATGTTTTTACAGTAGATGGCCTGAAGTACGCATGTGCGACCAAGTTACTACTTCGGTTGTGTTACGTTGGCTTAAACACTTGTTCAGCCGTTTCGGTTTACTGCATGAAATAGTAACGGATAACGGGCCACAATTTTGTAGCCGCGAATTCGCAGATTTTCTACATTGCCATAACATTAAGCACTCCAGAACTGCGCCCTACAATCCTGCAGCCAACGGCATGGTCGAGCGATTAAACCGGTCTCTAAAAGAAGCTATACAAGCCATACACATAGGAGGTTCGGACTGGGAGGATGCAGTTTTAACCGCGGTATTTTCCTACAGAACATGTGACCACAGAGCCACCGGAAGAACGCCAGCGGAGCTGATGCTAAGAAAGCCCTTAGGCACAAAGTTAAATGCTGCACATAACCTTTTATCAGCGAGAGATGCCGAAGTTTCAAATCGCATAGCATCTTACCAAAACTCCTACGCTAAAGCATCGACACCAATGCAGCCCGGGACATACGTTCGTGTCAAAAGCAGGGCGACAAAGAAAGGCACACCTTCGCTTTCCGCTCCAGTGCGCATCGACCGTACGCTTGGCCCGGGCACCTATCGATTGGAGAACGGCCTAATTGTCAACGCGCGTCGACTCCACACAGCTCACGGACCAGCTAATCAGCCCGACCGATCCGCGCGCGAAGACCCGGCTGAGTTACCATTACCACGAAGTCAGCTGCGTCGGTCCCCGAGAACGGTGAAACCCATTGATCGCTACGAACCAGGTTGAGGCAGCTTTTCGGAGGGGAGAACGATAATGTGGTAGGCACGTGAGCAACATCGATTGGCTCAATCTCATTGGTTGGCTTGCTGACTCATTCTTATCTTACTATTGGTTGCGTGCCTGTCGCTTGACTCTCCGTTTAACAAGGGATTGACTCAGTTGTACTTGGTTAATTTGCGAGATACATTTTACCTTTCCTACGGCTTTCTTGATACAACAATCACAAGTAATGAATCACAAAAGCACTGGAACGAGCTCACCAGAAAGAAAATTCAAAATGGGGGATGGCATGTTCTGGAGTGGAGTCACCAATTGTTAGATGGAGCCTGGGATACTAGTCGGTACTCAATGACACGTAAGAGACGCGTCAGATGCAGGACATTACAGAATCTAGAGGCGACTGAACCCAAGTTATATTGTGCAGGCTACAAGGATAGGAAGCGAATCAACCAGAGCGAGAAAGGTGCAGCAAGGTACTCACCAAAACGCCTCGTGTCAACAGATGTGTAGTCAGTAAAACAAGTGGACGTGTTGAAGGTTACAACAACCGTAAAATCCAATATTGCACAATACTGAATATATGTTTTCCGGTACACTACAATACTTCGCATAACACATGATCGTAAATTCTTGTTACCGTTTATTTCGCGCTTTGAATCAGATGAGCGAACTGACATGACTGAAGAGCGGAATGCTTGCAATAAACTCTTGCATGTCGGACCTGGACTGCTCACTGGTGGGTGTCGGCAATTTCAAGTTATGTACAGTGAAGTCAACCGAAATGAGAACATGACTGTATCGTGATCATAAGATTATGCTACAGACTAATGTCCGGCGGGAGTTCGTTTATTGTGTGAACATTGGTGCAGGCTAAACAATCGCCAGAATTTAAGTGTCGTTGTGTCTCAGTCGCAGACTACACCAGAATGAGTCTATGGTCAGCCATAACAATTCGTCCACCGCTTCGCACTGCAGGTCACTGCGATAGTATAAAAATAACCCACCGTCCTTGCTGGAGCGATCGTTTCGAATAAGGGATATACCATGTTTCGGCATACTCGTAGCTCGAGTTGACGATTCATTTGTTTGCCCAAGTTAGAAAGATGATTGCAGACGTTTCGTCACCTGACAAATCAATCCTTTCCGTACACGGGAAGATGCGGATGGATCATGACCCATTCCGGAGACAAGTTATCAGTGGCATAACTGCAGCTGCTCCATCGCTGCAAGACAGTTCAACTCGGAGAAGTCTGGATTCAATGTAGCGCATTGAGTTTGGGCGACGGGTAACCAACACCAAGCTGGCGGCTTTAGTTACACCACGTAGGATGTCACATATAAAGTTCCATTTGCTCACGTTATCGAGTTGTCGTCTTTTGAAAGTTGACGTTGCTTTTTGAACGTTTGTGCAACTCAGCGATAGTAAACTATGTGTTTTCTTATTGACCATTTGTGCTTCCTGCGTTGCGCTTAACCGATCCGTTAGTCAGTTTTTCACTTGTGGAGATTGCGTCAGCACACTTTTTGCCTTGTACATTGATTATGGGTTCAGTGAAAGCAACTGAATTTCTGAGCTTCCTGGTGCCTTTCGCAACAACCTCTTTTCAACCAACAATCGTGTGAACGCCATTCGTAAATTTCGAACGGTTTGGAGAGTGGACGCAGCTCTGATTGTACTTATTCCAGTAAGACTGGATGTGGATGGTTAAGGCGTACTTGGGCCACTGCTGGTATTGAGACATTAACATTCAAAACTGCAGCTGATGCAGTTCAAATGCGTTGCCCAGTCTCATTCCTTAATTTAGTAGTGGAGCCTACTGGGGAAAAGCAAGGCCTACTGTCCGTCACGCTTTATTCTAATGCAGCGATTTTGGTTTTCCTCATTTGTCCAATCTTTATCACGAGTCCTTCGCAGTTCTGAGGTTGTTCATGTACAACCTTGACAAGTGTGATGACCATACCCACTGCAGAGAACCCCAGAGAATGTGGTCTGCCATTGCACAAACTTCCCTGGTTTACTCTGAGCTTAACACACGTATGGTGAAAATTTGCGAGACAATCGGCACACCAGATTCTTGTTCGTACTTTTTGCTGGCATGAAACAAGACATATACTACTTTTTTGCTGGGACTGTTCGGCTCAACTTTTTTCCATTGGTTGTTATAGCCCTTTGCGTCTCGTAGCTGTCGATCGAGGCTTCTCATGTCAGTAGCTGAGTGCTCGACTGTAACTCAAGTTCGGAGCGCGTAGCTGATGGACTGTCTCCAGTGCTAGAGTATGGCTCTCCCGCGTATTATACAGTCACCCAGGGCGAGGTAGAAACGAATGAGCAAGTGCAGCATGTAGCAGTCAGGCTGATTCCCAACTTACGAGGTGTACCGTACGAAGACCGGTGTAAGAAACTAGGGCTATACACCCTAGCTTATCGTCGACTGAGGGTTGCTCTCATCATGACGCACCGGATATTACATCTGAGGATTACCCCATGTTGAGGCCGCTGCTTCACCTACGCACACCAAGCAGCACACGAGGACACCGGTACAAGCTTGTCATAGCGGATTTGAAGCGGGTCGCTCCCCAACGCTGTTTCGAACGCAGAATGGTGAATGTATGGAACGACCTGCCGCAGCACGTAGTTGAGGCAAAGTCGGTATCGGAATTTAAGAAATGCCCAGACAAACCTTTTGCTGACATAAAATATATCAAGCGCACCACAACATAATGGTTCTTTGTCCCTGAGTGCCATTATATGCAGCTACACAGAGAAACCTCTACCTGCTGCTTTCAACCAGTAATCAGTAATCGGTAATCTCCTGTGCACATAATTGGCAGTGTTGGAATGCCAGCTGGTCCTTAGCACCTTGCTACCCGTCACAGCTCTTTGCGGGAGCAGGTTTAAGTAACAGAGTCGTCGGCTCAAAAGTTGCACTGAAGTGTAAACAGAGCGACTGAGCTATAGACAGCTGTGGTTGTTGACTCGTCGTGTCGATCGCGGATTTGGCTTTCGTTCGAGCCTAAAAATGTTGCTGTGCGGCTCAGGATTTGAAAATTTGCGCGGGTGTGTTCCTGTGCGAAGAGTGCGAAATTGCGATGTTGAGGTAAAATGCGCTCCGCACAAATTATATCCGAAAGGTGCAGTGCACCAAATAGCGCTGGTTAAACTGCATGGGCTGAGAGTAGGCGCACTGTGCGATGAGAATCGTGAGAGTAAATCCAGTGTGCGCATCAGGTCAGAGAGAATGCGACCGCGAGTTTTACCCACTCTGGTCGTCAAATAATCTTTTTTGGGAGCTATTGACATATTGACTGATAGAATGCTCACAGTACGAAGTTCCAGTTACATTAAGTATCGGAGAACTCGCTACTCATTCAACTACTTGTTGCGCCCCGCAGTAATCCTTTCCAGAGGTAACACTTATTGGAGCCAATGTTAAACCCCTGGACTTTTCCCTCTATCTCGATCGACCGGGCTTTGATGTTAAACGCCTTGCGTTATCACGCTGAGGGCAGCTTCTAAGACCACATAAGTTACCTTTAAAGTGTATCTTCCGCCATGTGTTTGGATTGGAGCACAACTTTATCATCATGGGGCCATATTTCGTAGTTTGCTGATGAGAGTAGCTTTGTGATCGAGTTGACGACGACACCATTGAGTGAGAGTACCTGAGGAATGTACTGTGCCAGTCCTCCAAATCATGAGCTTAAATTTCGCGTTCATCGCTGGCATGGAGCTCCGGGCCACCACGAACATATATCGATTTTTCGTTCTATAGTGGATGGTACTATTTTCTTCGCTGATGCTCGCTCCATGGTACACAGTGGAAGACCCGAGAGCCACAAGTCATTATTTTACTCAGCTGGCGTAATGTAGGTCTTTCAAAGCAACTTGCTAATATAATGATGTAAACCATTAAAATTCATAAATCTGAGGGGCCAACAGTGTTTAAAACTTGTGGATGGTGATATTCAGACATCCGCATTAGTAGAGGACTGATGTGAAATCTGCCGCGATGAACCCTCATAACAAGATACATTATAGGTTAAGACTTAATGTTTGGTAAAGGTTTTGACAACCGCTCTTTTCTTTTTTTTGATCGATATAGGTCACTTCCCTAAACCACAAATATTTCAGAACACATCTGGAAGACTCTCTAGCTCTTGGTCGTCCGTTGCTGATAGAGGATGTCGGTGAAGAGTTGGATCCAGCATTGGACAACGTACTTGAGAAAAATTTCATAAAATCCGGATCCACTTACAAAGTTAAAGTCGGGGACAAAGAATGTGATTTACTGACCGGATTTGTGTTGTACATTACTTCAAAGTTACCCAATCCCTCGTACACACCAGAAGTATACGCAAAGACGTCTGTGATCGACTTCACTGTCACACAACGCGGCCTTGAGGATCAGTTACTCGGATTAGTCATTCTTACCGAGAAAAGAGTAAGTTACTTTGGAATTAGAGTAATTATTAGAGATACCTTGCATACCCTCCCCTATGATCCGCCTCATGTTTCCTCAATCAATTACGGAACAGACATTGCAAATCCCTCGTGCACGTGTCTTAATCGTCTTATCACGTATAGGGCCCCTGCTGTTTCCGCTATCTATGCAGGTGATGGATTTTGGGTGTTTATGGATGCCCTCATAACATACCTTGTAACAGAACATTGTGATACAGCTAGGAATAAAGCTGGGCTTTAACAAGGTGCAGTCCATAAAGACATGCTTGATGGAGTACTCGGGTCTTTGCAGAGCCATTCTCACCAGATCGGACAGTGGATGCGGATCAAGCGAATACAGTCTTCCATTGCAATGAGGCTGGATCTTACAGTGGTGCGATGGTTTGTGTGCCTCAGTGATCCATTGAACTATGCTGGTTGGTGCCTTTTGCACCTTCAGAGCCACTCATACCAGATTGGTCGATTGTTAGATGCCAGAAAAACTCAGCCTCCTGGTCCTCCAGGTTGTGGGCTGGAATGAGGTGGCTCCTTATTCCTTAAAACGGACTCCTTGTAGCACAACGCCAAACCCGCTGCCTTGCGGTCAGGTTTTGAACCAAAGGTTTTAGTTGAGAATCCTAATTGTTCTCCTATCTAGGCTTGGGCAGCCTGACAGTATCCTGCCAATGCAATACAATGCATTTCTCTTCAAACAGTTTCTTGATGCTCTGGCTGTCGCAGAGGATAATAAACGGCGCCATATCTGCTGCATCGAGCAGGGTGGATAGGGGTTCGAATGCTACTGATCAAGCCTTTCTTTCTTCTTAGTTCCCCTCTTACGCTTTTTCACCCTTATCGTCCCTTTCCAACCCCGCTTTTTCTCCCAAATTTCTACCCCCGATTCTTGGCATTCCTCCAAAATTCTTTGCTAGGCCTTTGTCTTCTAGTTTCAACTCACACGTGAACGCGGAGCATCACTCCTGTCCTGTGGGCGAGCCCATGTCCAACCAAGCGTTCCACCCCAGTTCATCGTCTTCCATTTGGAGCCCTTGATCCTCCTTCAGATTGGCATGCCTTAATGTACGCACCGTTACAGACCGGTCCACAGGCAGCACTTGCCCGAACGTTAGAGACCCTCTACATCGATATCTGCCATTTATCGGAGACCCGCCTGCAAGACTCGAGCTCTGTGCTCAATTTGCGATCCCCTTCAGGTGACACTAGCATCAATTTCTCATTGCACCTATCCGGTGACGATGCAGCTTCGAGCTCCGGCCAAGTTGGTGTTGGCATTGCCTTGAGTCCACGGGATGAAGTTGCTCTGGTTGATTGGATTCCAATCAGTAGCCGGATGTGTGCGGTCCGCTTGGTTGGCTCCTTCAAAGCTTCCAAGTGGCGCGAGACTAATAGGTGTCTATTCGTCAGCGCTGCTTACGCGCCGACAAACTCTAGCAATGATTTGGTAAAAGACGATTTATACCACCAACTAACCGAACTCCTTCGCCACAGATGAAGCACAAAAACTGTTGTGCCGGCCGGGGGTCTGAACGCTCAAATTAGTAAGTTATCCATTGATGGACTGCATCTGGGTGGCCAACATGGTGTAGGCTCCCGTAATGACAACGGTGAGCGGTTACTTCATTTGTGTGAAGATGCCTACTGATTTCTTACGAGCATCAACTTCCGGCATAGCTCCCGCCGGAGGGTAACGTGGCGCCCACCAGCCTCGCAGTTGCTTGGACGCGAATTAATCAGTTGCCAATGGAGAGGATGCGTCCAGAACTCTCGCTCGCTTTGAAGCACATGTGTGGACACCGACCGTGCACTTGTATGTGTTGACATGCGCATGGTTTTGGTAGACCCCCATGACGACGCTGTGAGCGCATTGACACTACACCATTTCCCGGCCAAGTTGTCCTCTTGGGCAACAGAAATAATCTGAGGGGGCATTCAGCATGAGTCTACGCAATTAATTTGTTCCGTGCGTAGGAGCTGAAGCGTCCCAACTGCACCCCTATGACTTAGTGCGTCTGATGTCCAATTGGCTGAAGCCGACGGGCTATACACGCGCACACACACACACCTGCACAAGTGACTGGCGTACGCACGGAACAAATTAATCGAGTAGACTCATGTTGAATGCCCCCTCAGATTATTTCTGTTGTCCAAGAGGACAACTTGGCCGGGAAATGGTATAGTTATCTGGCGAAGCCAGCTGTTCTGAATGCATATCGAAATACGTTGACATGCGGAGTAAGTAAGCGCTCACTGGAGACAATTGAAGGTCCCTGATCACCTGTTTACCATACCTAACTAGCAGCAACTAAATCCTCATGTGGTATGTCTAATAGCCAACATGGACATTGGGTCTCTTCGCTGTCTCTGGAACGTATCGATGCTCGCCGGCATATTCCGGCTGGATGCGAACACAGTGAGACTCGCAAAGAGCTCCGGGCAAAACTCCGTGCTAACCTGAAGAGAAACCGCGAATCCTGCTGGTCTCTTCATATGTCAGATGGAAGTGGCTGCTGTCATTGGTAACCATCGAAAGTTATTCCGTCTTATACTGGAAACGGGCAGCAGGAGATCTGGTGCTAGTGAAACAATTTGTGACGAGAGTGGACAGACTATCCACAACTTGTCAAAACGCTTAGAGCGTTGAGCTGACCATTTTAAAAAGCAATTTAATCGGCCGACGTTGCTTTTGCAGTTTCCGTAATTTCACTGTGAACGCCGTTCACCTCCATCACTTGCGGTTAATCGGTTATCCTCGTTACCCCATCAGAAGATCGAACAGTCGTGTATTGTGTTTTTGGTTATGTATGCCTCTGTGCACGACTATCCTCATCTATAGGATAGATTTCACCAACCATAGCTTGCCTTTCTTAGCCTTGTGAAATGTTTTCAACCGTTGTATATATGTAGCAGCCTGATCAGAATTAAACTGCCATTGAGCGCTTACAAATCCATAGGCATATTACACGATTTGAAGAATAAGTAAATAAATGCTTTATTCCCGGCAGTGCGGAGCACGCCTGTGAAGGCATGATCATGATAACACAAACAGGTATGCTCGGTAGTTGTATAAAAATTTAGCAAATTAAGCAGTAAAACTCGATTTGTGTGTCCGTATATATGTAAGTGTAGTATTAGCGGGCATGGTGAGTGAACTTTTGAAGTGTGACTGAATTCATGAGTTTGTTTGTTGTGCTCGCCATCGTATGAAGGGATCAAAGGATCTCTTCGAATTGGATGACGTTCATGAAGTGAGGATCCTCCGGAAGGGAAGTGGCAATGACTATATTTAGTGGCGAGTCGCATCCTCTACGTCGCAATGTTGTCAAACGGATCTTTGTGGCTTTTTATAGGGCGGACGCTTGCCAGGCGAAAACCCACCACGTCCTGGAACACTGCCGCCGAACTATTCACTGGAACGGGATTAACTCGAACCAGCCAGCTGACACCAGGTGGAGGTTGTTCGGCTAGCCAGCCTACATTGTTGCTTCTGCTCGATCCAGAATGTGTGTACATTAGGCGTTTAAAGAATGCACTTGTACTTGGGACCTAAAAGAAGTTCTTAACTGAAAACTTTTCATCCCAGCTCCAGATAAGTACTCCATGAAATAAGCATTCAACCGATGGAGGAGGCAGTTCAATGAACGTGCTATAATTAGCCGTGTCAAGCTCAATGTGAACTAAATGGTGGCCGGAAACAATTACCGACATTCGGCTTACTCCGTGCTACATCTGAAAAGTAATAAAATGGACTCCACTAGTTTAGATGATCTGGTTGCAAACATATTTCACATAAACTGTCAAATCCAACAATAAAAGAATGGTGTGACTAGTCGGCATTTGCTTACTTGATTATGTCTCCGTTGCGGGCGCGGGTACACCGCACATATGCGCCTAAAATGTACTAGATTACATGAAATGCTTGTTAAAATACCATGTATGTGAGCGGTGCTGTGATTCTGTCTGTTGGTCTGCTTGATGCTCCAATACAGGATTTGGAGACTGAACGGACCAAGTTGGCGGAGGAGGTGGCCACCAATCGTCGCACAATGCAAGAACTGGAAGACAGTCTCCTATCTCGTCTCAGTTCAACTGAAGGAAGTTTGGTGGAAGACGAGTCGCTAATCGAAATGCTGAGCATAACCAAGGCTACTTCAGAAGGAGTGCGGGACAGACTGCAAGTATCTGCTGAGACTGAAGTCAAAATTAATGCAGCGCGCGAGGAGTATCGACCGGTTGCAGCCCGTGGCTCTCTGCTATATTTCTTAATGGTGGAAATGAGCATGGTCAACGTCATGTACCAGACATCATTGCGACAGTTTCTCGGTCTCTTCAGCTTGTCAATGATACGTGCAGGGAAATCTCCTATCACGCAGAAGCGTATCAGCAATATTATTGATTGTCTGACTTATGAGGTGTACCGTTACACTGCTCGTGGATTTTACGAGCTGGACAAGTTTACTTTTGCGGTGCTTCTTACACTAAAAATTGCCATGCACCTTGGCAGTATCAAACGTGAGGAATTCCAGGTATTTATCAAGGGTACGTTTTTAAATGGTGATGTACATGCAGTTGCAACGTAGGAATCAAGAGTTATTTTAATCCTACCTCACTTACGTACTCGGTTTTATCTCTCGGGCAGCGTGTTGCATGGCATACAATGTTTTCGAGTATTGATAGACCCAGTTCAGACGTGAGGATAACCGATTTACCTGAGCTTAGGGCTGGTACCTCAGATTGAATGAATACATTATGCGTATAACAGAGAGAGACCCAGAATTAGTGAGCGCGGCGTGCAGTCTGACGAAGTAGCACTTGGGAGCAGTGCTGCGGCAATGGTCATTACATAAATCTTTTTCGTGTTCTTGGACGTAATCGGTGGGCGACCTTTACTTGAGGTGGTGTTACTCCCATGTGTGCAGATCCGCTCAGGCTGCCCATTTTGTATGCATTTCATAATGATGCTGTGTCTCCGTTGCGCTTGAGTAACTCCAGGATGAACTCACTGAGTCGCCATAGCGAGTTTGTGAAGAATATGGAGCAAAGTGAGCCAAAAACCAAGTACCATTCTCAGCTCGATTGCGATCGTCGTGAACCGAGGCTGATCGCAAGCGGCGTAGCCATCCTATATGACTTCATAAAGATCCTTGCGCGTCTGACCCTGATTATAGGCTTCTTACTTTGATGAGCCACCGGCCTAGTTGACGGGCGCTGTTATCTTGGTGCTCATGCTAGATGAGACAAAACAACAGAGAAGAGCTAGACAGTAGCTTCTTTCAGATTCGGATATAAGAACGAGCTCTCTCAACTGGTTTTTAATGCTTAAATTGACCAAGAGATTAAACATAGCAGCGTTTTTGAGATGGACGTGTAGCAGCAAAGGTAGATGTACACAGGAAACCATGTATATGATCCGCGGCATCCGGTTCCGGATTTACTTGTCACTGTAGCCTCCATAGAACAGCCACAGGACGCTTGCGCCTACAGAGGGACAATGGGTGGCTAGCGCTGTACCACTCACAGTATATATATATATATATATATATATATATATATATATATATATATATATATATATATATATATATATATATATATATATATATATATATATAGTAGACATATAGCTAGCGAACAACCACAGGAAGCAAAGGAAAATACAATCGGAGAAACAATAATAAGAAACACTATTCTTGTTTTTCACACAAATTTTACATTTTTTCATTTTCAAAGTTTGCGGCATTAAATATATGAGTCAAGTCAATTTTGTACACTGTTATTCTATTGCTTTCGATCTTTGGGTATGTCTTAAGCGAGTCAAGCCGTTGGTACTCATCATCCTTGGGTCTCCATCGATTGGCGCCATCGATTGGCGCCAACACGTGATGTCAACAATTTCATGTACTGTCGCCAAATGGAAGGCTGACAACCACGCGGTCACCTTCAAGTGATCATGTACGAGTGGATAGAGTGCGACGCGGCAAACGCTCAGGCACGATGCATAGGACGAACCGTACCATCTCGAGTGGAGCAGTAAAAATAACCTGTTGTAGGGAATACTCGCTTTCCCCAGGGCGTGGCATCTAACATTAGTACTGTGAGCTCATTGTTGACACCACACACGAACGATCCTCTCCACACAGTTGTTTTTGAATGCGGAGAGATGACTCGTGTCCTTCACCCAAATTGGTCAGGACACGTTCCGATGCAACAGCACTGAACGAAAGAAATCAATATAGAGGCGGCCCACTGTTGAGATACAGACGTCCTGGCGAAGTCACAAGAGCCTCAGATTGAAAATGCTAACCGGCCTTTAGCGATGCGGAAACATCCTTGCTGATAGTGCCTCTAGCAGGAACACAGCTTCCAAGATAGACGAAACTATCTACCTGTTCAAACTATGCACCTTCAAGGATGGGCGCCGGTGCGGGTGTGGGCCAATCCTGGAGCAGCTCTTTACACTTCGACGGGCCGATGCACTTGACATACATGGATGTTTCAACCGCCAAACAGTTCAGAATGAGCTGCATACTGTACATCGTCAGCAATAAGGCGATATCATCAGCATAACCTAAGTCGGTCGCGCTCATCCGTTAGAAGCTCTATGCTAAAATTATAGAAACCTTATACAGCTCTCAACAGGATGCCTTCGGTTGCAAAATTGAAGAGGAACGGGGACATATTGTAGCCTTGTTGCACACCGCTTATGACAGCGAAGAGCGAGAAAGGATTGCCGTGGACCGTCACTCAGTCGGAGACGTGCAGGTAAATTGCACAAGGGATGGCGGTACACTACTCTGGGACCACGTTCTTTAGCAAGCACCGCTATAAGCATGTCCATCAACCGAGTCAAGTGTAGCCTGTATGGCTAGGAATGCCATGGTGATTAGTCTAAAGGTACGTTGCGAAGCAGCTTCTTTGCGACAAATCCCGCCAAGCAATTACAAGCATGAGATGCATAATCACTGGAATAGGAGCTATTACAAGCGATGCGGAGATTTCTGATGTATGCTCCGACCAGAGGAACGGTGGTGGTCAATGTTAGTTAAAACAACTGCTATAGACCACCATGCCTGAAGTCAGCTGACTGGGCTACGGCCACAGGAGCGTTAAACTTTGCGCTAGTACACGCTGCTTACTTAGTTCCGGCTTTAGGCTTGGTTTTGTGCACTAACCCAAACCTACCATTCCGCTAGAGTCTAGGTTCTCGTCGAAAGCGTTCCCCTTATCACCCACCGTCTAGAAGACAGAATTTCGGACCAGTCCGAATCATTTGTTCTACATCAGTTCACTTACACTTGTGGTGCAAAATGCCTCGGACACACGACCACACGTCTCTCAAAGCGGATAGCGGAACACTGCGCTGCCTCATTGCAACGTGTTACGACTAGCAATGCCCACTGTTCCACCCTGAAACACCTAGTAGACAGTGAGCACCAAATAAAAAAGAAAGATGCTTTCAAGATAGTGTATGTTGCATCAAGACGCAGTCCAAAATGACTCAGAAAGCACCTGCTGGCTACGGCTGATGCAACTACGATCAAATGGCTAAATCCAGGACTGTGTAAGAAGCAAGTACTAGTGCAAAGTTTAAGCCTCCTTAGCCATAGCCTAGTCAACGGACTTCAGGCATAGTGGTCTATAGCAGTGGATTTTAGATGCATTTTCTTTTGCCACCGTTCCTCCAGTCGAAGCATACAAGAGAAATCCCCGCATCGCTAGCAACGGCTCCTATTCTACTGATTACGCATCTCATCATTGCAATTGCCTGACGAAATTTATCGGAAAGAAATTTCATCGCAAGTTCCCTTTGACCTTTAAATGGGCAGAATTGATGAGATAATGAGTCAAGTCAAAGTCATGAAAGTGCTATAGGCACCCAGAACGGGTGAACATTCAGCCGTAACACATGCGCTTTCAACAATGCAGTATGATGTACTTGAAAATGAGATGATTCAATAAATAAAAACATAACCATCATAGCGTAGTTTGTTTTGTTAATCCTTGGACAAGTTTGCTTGGGTCTAGCTAAAAGCGCGCTAAGTAGGGGATAACTAACGAGCCGTACGCTCGTGATCGGACATATACGTATTTGCATTTTTGACTGGTTGACGAAGTTGACACGCTCCGACAGTACACAGTGAGGTGGGTGGCTTGTGTCAGCAATTATTGTTGATGCTGGTCTCTTGGAAGAACCAACGTTAGTGGACACAAGTATATCGACAAAGGTCCGCTTGATACACCGCTACATCGCAACAGGTGCTTTAACCACCTAGATATTAATCTGATGTCCCTACTAAATAAACCCGGCAAAATCACTGGTGTACCATGCTTGCAGTGTGGAAGGACATAGGCAGTGACAATACGAAGTATCAAGTCATAGAGGAAAGGGGTTCGCAGACGTGAACCGTAGAACGATAACCTCAGGACTTTTGTGAACATTTGTTTATATGGAAGAACTCGTAGTTAAACATAACGTCTAAGTACTTGGCTGATGTGGTAGTGTGCAACCTCTCACCATCGGTGTTAAGTTCAGGGCATTACTTGTAAAGCGGGTTGATATCGATCTCCTCTAGGAAGTGAAGAAACTACCACATTGCATTTTGACACGTTAAGCGGCAGCTCGCGGGCCTTTGATCAGAGTTGCCTAACCGCGCCGTATTACACACGGCGAACAGTTTCACTGGGTCAACAAATACCAGATCCGGAGTCGCATTGGACCTAGTGGGGCAATCTACTGTATTTTTATAGCCAGACTTGTGAGATTAACTGTGTCAAATCGGTTAAAACCACCAGCAAAATACATAGTGAGGAATCGATATGTTGAATGACAGCTGCAGTAAACTCATCGTCAAATGCCTTTGTTTCCGATTTCGGACAGGTGGGGAAATATGTAGATGTTAGCCAGTAAGATTGAGTGGTATGCACTGATACATCTTGGCTTACGTCACAAAATTAAGCAACTAATAGGTAGGGAAGCAAAGTACAACAAAGCGCTCGTAGACACCCAGCGGTAAGTTTTGGTGTAAATGATGATTCCACCCCCACGGTTACGGGAGGTGCAAGGTCGGTCGACGCGATGCCATTTTAACCATTCTAACGATACAAATGCATCATCCACCTATTCGTGAAGCCAGGTCTCTGGTAGCCAAATGATGCTTAGCTGCGAATATTCTCGGGAGTTGATGGTCTCATATGTTAAAGTATATAAGCCAATAACTTTTGGACAATTTTGTTGTTCCTTTAGACGGGGTCGCCTCATATAAAGGTCATATGCAACTAGAAAAAAAGTCACGTACTAAATCCACCCAGGAATTCACTGCAAACCTCTGCTCTTATCTCCCATTGGCACCACCCGCTAGTGACGGACGGTATTCCAGACAGAGATTGTAAGCGCCTATAACTGGACACGTTACTATTGTATCGAAAATTCTCGCTATATAGCGACGGATGGCAGTAGCGAATCGAAAGCTTTTAAACCTTACGTTCTGCTAGGCGATCCGGTGTCTTAAAAGTACAACGTCGTCCCACACCCCTGACCGTGAACTCTGCTCTTACCCACTCCTCTACTGTGGCTCATATGTATGAGGCCGCCAACCATGCGAGTGGCCTGTCTGACACCCTCTCACCTTACCATGTGACTTGACGTCTGGTCAATACACTATCCGGTGCGGTGAAACTCTGTTCTAACGGCGATTATAACACTACGGTCACCCCAACTGACCAAGAGTAGAGCAGATTTCTCTTGAACTCACAAGTGTGATCAACTAGTGATGACGTAGAAATCGAAGAGAAACAATTTCGTTTCCCTTTTGCTGATTTTTTAGGGGTCGCCTAATAGACGCACTTACGAATTTGGACAAATCTGATGTTGCAAAGTCATATTGTCGGCTTATCTATGGACGAGCTTATATTCGGTAATATACGGTACTTCAGTTCAACAGTTTCACCAAAAGCGATAGGGTGTTTTTGGTAAGATAGATATGCTCATACTTCCCAGTTTGTTTCCGAAGCGCAACTTCCACCCACCGAAAAGAATTTTTTACTCAGATTCTGCCTCCCTTGATTCATTTTTCCTTCCGTAGTTGGTTCAGCGATTCGAGCACTGGTGCCATGTCCTTTATCGAATGCAATTGCAAATCAAAATATCGCTGACCCTCGTCACCTAGATGGTGACACAGTGGTTTGATTTTTGCCGCATCATCAATTGTGTTATTGTCGTCAAGACACAAAAGTAGATCAATGTAATCAGTGTAGGTACTTTTCCACTGTATCTATTGCTGTGTAGTAGGCCTTTCAGTTTAATTTCAAAAAGCTAGGCGTGCCGTATTTTTCATGAGTACTCCGATTAAAGTCCGTCGCCAAGCTTCTGTGCCCAAGTGAAATCGGAACACGGGTTTGCAGGGGGAAGCTTTAATGGCAACCGTTAAAGCAGAACATTCAATACGGCACATGTGAGCAAGTGAAAACTGCCTTGAATGTGAATAGTCTCGGTGTTCCTCTATCCCATCACTGCATTCCATGATTCGTTCTGTCCTTGAAATGTGAGTCACATGAATGCTGGAACGATTCCCAACCCAAAATGAATCAATATTGAACGTTGACTGCTTGATACACCACCACACACGCGCAGCAACAGCATCCATGCTAGCTGGTTAGCGATGGATGAACTCGGCACGGATCAGCGTGAAGGCAAGAAGCAGCAAGGATAGCGGATGAGCCCAGTTTAGAACACTCTAAGGCTTTTGTTAAAGGGCGCGACATCGCCAGTTTGCCCAAGCCGAAGTAGGAAGTTGATTTGGGGGACACGAACCCTAACTTTTGAGTAAATGGCCTACCCAAAACACAGCGGCGCGAATGCATGGAATCGCGCCTATTGGAAGACGGTGACTAGTTGCTCACTTCTTACACTTTTGATGTGATCGTGTACCAAACAAGGGGCAAATCCTCCCCACGAAATCAGCGAGAGGTTGCTGGCATACAACATACTGCGCCAGATTAAAACAAGAAGGAGTGCGTTTATTTATACACAAGTCATATCCGCCACATCGCGGTGTTGTTAGACAGACATTTGTGACTGTTTACAACAGAAGGCTTGGCAATCGAAAGTGCACTTCATCTTTTAAGACTGCTGTCGGACCATTTGCTGGAACGAGTTAGACCCGAACCACACAGCTAGCACCACGAGGATGCTGTCCAGCGAGTAAATCAGATTACTAATTTCCGAATGCACTTTTGTTGTGGCATGACACAAACCACTCATTCACCTCTACGGTGTAATGTGACGTTATGAGGTTAGCGAACGGAATCAATTACTTATAGTATATGCGACTTAAGAACTCTTCAATGAGCATCAGAGGATTGTACTTGTGATTGAGGTGCTGAATGCTCCCATGTCTTGGTTCAGCTTTAAAATACCATTCGGGATCCCCACAATCAGTGATAAGGTTTTAAGACAGTGTCAGTAATGAGGAAATGCCAGGCTGGTAATGAGCTAGGTGGTATTAAGATGTGAAAGGAAACCACAGTTTTGACGGCTAGTTTTTTTTCGCTACGTATATAGCATGGTTTGTTTCATGTTGCTTCCTACTCAAGCTGCCCCAATTTATCCTCACAGTAGCTGTATCCGCCGCCGAAAAGCAGTTCATTTACAATCGAACCACATAATTCTGCCAATCATGGCGTGGAACACTTTGCGAATATAACCCGAAAGGCTGTAGCAAACGGTGTACGAGATGTAGGATGTAAACTGGATTAGAGGAAAAAAATCGACTAGACCATCGGAAAGTCGTTTTGCAGAAACAAGACATTTGGTATCCTGTTGGGTACCCAAACGTGTGCACAGCTCTTTTCGTCAAGAGCTTCGAAGCTAAAATGTGTTGCATCACAATGCCGGGTAGATACTGGTTAACCCAATGAGTAGTGCCGTTAATGTGCCTCAATTTCGTTAGATTCTATGAGCCCATACAGTATTTTGTGCGAAATAATCGCCGCGTTGTCAAACAGGCTCCTTCAGAATGATAGGATCAAGAGCCACCACAATATCCATCATCCTAAGTTTGTCTATCCCAAGTGAATTCCCCAACTTATCTTACTAAGCCAGAGCGTGGAAGAGCCCCGTTAAACGTTTTACTCGCAAGCCCGATAAAGAAGAAAAACGTAGTTTTAACGGTCTCCTTAAACACTAATTGTATTTTCCAAAATCCTCCGTCGAAGGTGAACACATGGAGCATATCGAAGTTGGCTGGGACACACCCACGGAATCCCTTGTCAAATGGAAAATATGGTAAGGTTTGTAGCGACCATAAGAAGCCTAGACTATGTATTTGCACGAGGCGGAATAGGGAAACTGCAAGCCAGCAAACCTATACTATATGTGCGGTCTAAGCAGAACGTAAATTCCTGTTACTGTGGTTCTCTACCTCAAATTAAAGACAATAATCAAAGTACGAGTAGGTTTGCTATCGTAATGAGAAAGAGCAGAAACTGGAAGATGTACGGCGGCGTGCGGAAATGGTACAGCATAACAGTTTGTTACTCGACAGTCTGGCATGGGTGCCATATTTGACCTTGAAGCTTTAAGGATATGCCAATTATGCGAAGTGAAGACGCAAATTGTTCGAAGCAAGCATGTATAAATTTGTGTAAGGAAGTTAGTGAAATTATGTCCTGAAATGAGTAATCCCGTTTGATTGAATACTCAAAATGCTCTTTGAACTTTACAAGGCGGATGAATCCATTACAGACCTACCACGCTTTATCAAGAGTAAAGTTTATTTATCTATAATTACTTAGTCATTTGTCCAGGTGTGCTGTTAAACTGTGAGCTGCGTTTGTCTTAAAGGCATCTAGATCTGAGCGCTTTGTCCTAGTTCTCTTGCCGTCGATCGTTTGCTGACTTTCTCCTGTTGAAGTTTTTCACTGCGGTTCAAGATGGCCCTTCGCTGCCTTGTGTCCACATTTTGCGCATGCATCGTGATTCGCTTCAGCTTCATCGATGAAGTGCGGCATCCGCTGCATGCTCCAAGACACCAGTAAGTGATACCGCAGCCACTACTTGACGGCAATCGAGACCAAATGAATTCGATTAGGTTCATCGCAATTAGATTCCAAGCCACATAGGTAAGCTACCAACCCGGAAATGCACCAGACGATTTGGTTCATCGGTCATACTCAAATCCGTCTATTCATTAGTACTCAAAGATCTAGGCCCTAACAGTATTCAAAATTGCTGTATGGATTCACGGCGCTGGCAAGAGAAGACCTGCCGTTGACGGCCAACCACTTTCCTCTGCACGGGCAATAACCTGCATGGCAATGGAGGATGGGTCGGACTATATGGCAGTTAGGTTTCAATTCGTAATGGTCGGCTGTCGTCCCCCATGGCTCAGTGGCATAAGCTGCTGGTTAGTTGGCGTTAGTCTCTAGCAGTCATGGGTTCGATCCTCAGTAGGGGAACGATGGATGTGCACCACTAACAAGTCCCAACAGAGCGAAACGCGCGTCTGATGCTTTTCCGGATTGGTAGCTTCCCTATGCGGCTTAAGAGCTAATTGCGATGAATCAAATTAAATCATATCCAAAGTCGTCTACTCATTATTAACCAAGTTAATTGTCTATCATGTGTAAAATATACGTATTCCTGCTTGCGTAGAATATACGAAACAATGGGATCATGTCAAAAGCCACGAATTACGGCATCCGTATTTCGCCACCCTAACTAGTGGCTTTATGTACTTTAATACCGAATACTAAGGTCACTTTCTACTGTCTTTGCTTCGGTTCGTATTCCACTTCAGGAGGAGCCGCACTCGATCTGAATGCTGTCACTCCAAAGCCAAAGAAATGGATCCAGGACATGACGTGGTTGAATTTGGTCGAACTGAGCAAGTTGCCACAGTTCTCCCAGCTGCCCTCGCAGATCGCGGCGAACGACAGAGTGCGTTTCCTTTTAGGCAAATTTCTATCCGTACACGTGTGAGATGACACGAGTGTCCGACAGTGTTGGTTGCCTTCCGGAAGCATAGAGATTGGCTAATATGCAGGTTTCAAATATGGGTTGAGAAAAGTCACAAAACGTTTGTTCATCTACCACACATAGATGAGTGTGATATTGTTCTCAAACACATCTTCAAATGCGTTCACCTCGTTGATCCTAGTCATGATTCCATCCAGATACATTTCTTATGATGTCAGGCTTATGAAGACTGTCTGGGTTCCACACTCCCATTTCTAAGTATTTTGACAATTTAAAAGTGCATCAAATTCGGTGAAACGTGCAACTACTGGCTTAGACTTTCTGTCACGTGGCATGTAAATTATTATTTGGCACGGTGAATGTAGAACATTCCAAATCGATTTGTCACAACTAGGCTCTCTGTTAGTTATAGTGCTTCCGAAGGGAGCTAAATGTTCCTTTCTTCTCGTTGAGGCATCAGCAACAGCGCAGATAGTTTGCGACGTCTATTGGGTCCAAACTAACGACCACTGTCTTATGCAATAATACTTTGAGTCATTAAGTCACGGGTGGCGATGACTGAGCAACATTATCAAGTTGTTCAATACGAAATTGTGAGGCTAATAATGCACTGTAACAGATTGTAGTACCCGCGAATCGTTAGGGATACTGATGCTCATGTGACTCACTGCTAATCTGCTTCTCTTCGCACTGATGTGCAACGTAACCATTTATATGCCAATACCCGTTATATACCTGTAAACTGTGCACGCATCGCATGCTTCTCTCAATAAGCATCATGGGTTCGCAGTTTCCGAGCAGGTTAAGCACTTTGGATTGCAGGCCGAGGCCACAATATCCACAAGGCTCATTGTTATTACTCACTTTTATTAAACTCGTAATCCTAGAGTGATTGGGAACGTAGGCCAAATGGCTTAGACAGAACAATGGTTACGCACATTGTCACTGCTACGGTTGATGAACAAACACAATAATTGCTAACTGATAGTTTTATGTTCCTCATAATTAGGAGATATAACCCTTTATGGAAAGGCAGATAATGACATTAGATTTGGCCACGATAAAAGCGTAGATGAAAGTAGGCAAGGTGATATTTGACACAAGCAATATCATAAAGATTTGTCTTTATGGGCAACTACAACAGCGCGTGCACATCACGTTGCGGTTACTATTTGTATTACTGCGTACAAAAAGAGACCGAACTTTCGAGGTAACAGGCCAACCGACCAAGAAAATGCACTGTGACAACTGAACACACACAGTCCCTTGTGTAGACAAAAGACTCTCACTTGACGCGTTTCGCACTGAATATAAATTGGCGAGCTACAGCCACTGAAGTGAGCACGTGCAGGAACTGTTCTTCGGATTGATGTCAAATTGGCGATGAAAAAGCTTGAAGAATAAGATGTGTGTGTGAAATTTTACTACGAACTCATCGAAAGTTTTACAGGGACACTTCAATTGTTTAGCCATACATACGGGGAAGACTGTATGAGTTGCCCACAGTGTTATAAGTGGTTTAAACCTTAGGAACACGGCAGAATTTTGACTGAGGACGATCCCAAGCATGGACGACTTTCCACATCAGTAGACGGTGATCATGTCGAGAGTCTTCGTGCTGTGCTCTGTGAATATCATCGTTTGACTGTTCGAGAAGCTGATGACGACGTGGGCATCAGCGCAGCGTCGTTCCGCCAAATTTCGAGTGGCAAAATGGAGATGCGTCGCGCCATTGCACAATGCGTACCGCGCCTGTTGACTGGCGATTAGAAACAAATGTGTTGTGATTGGCCAAGAACTGCTTACCAGCACCAACGACAATGAAAACTTCCTTAGGAAGATCATTACACGTGATGAGACGTGGTTGCGTGGCAATGATATGTAGGCGAAAGTGCAGTTGTCTCAGTGGATGGGTAAAGGGTCACGTTGTTCAAAAAACCAGGCATAAATCGGTCAAAGAGCAGGTGATGTTGGTTGTGTTTTTGCTGTAAAGGTATTGTTTAGCAGGATTTCGTACCACGTTGGGAATTGGCAAACGAGGAAGTCTATCAAGGATTTCCAGCGCGGTTGAGGGTTGCTGTACACAGCAAGAGGTCTGAACTGTGGCAAAACCAGACTTGGATTCTGCATCATGTCGTTGTGCAGGCTCAGGCATCGTTCCTTGTCTGCAGCTGTGTAGCAAAACATCAAACTTCTGTAATGCCATTTTATGCAGTTGATGTCCAACAAGCAAGCACACTGTGAACACGCGAAAGGTGAGGCGACTAAGTAGCGATAATGGAAGATACCGACAGGCAAGAACATCCGGGGAGATCGAACGTAGCACAGTTGAAGGGAGGAGTATCACAGTGCAGGATAAGTTCAGTGATGATTTGAGATGGAGGAAATACTAATTGTAGTTGGCTGACATAATTGTTAATTTGTTTGGAGGCAGCCATGCTAACATACCCAATCCACCGTATTCTCCGGAAATATCTCCAGTAAACTTTCGCCAATTGCTCAAGTTTAAAGCCAGCTTGAGAGGTCGTCGTTCCTAATCCATGGAGGAAATTCAGGACAATGAGACAAGAGACCTGACCGCCACCCTAGAAAGTGCGTTCCAGGAGGCTTTCCAAGATGAAAACACCATTGGAAACAGTATATTGCTAGGAGATAGACTACTTTGAGGGCGACATTGTCTTAGAACGGCCCGGTGGTAACGACTATCCTAGTCGAAACAAACAAACGAAAGATTGCGGGTTATATACGCGCAGCGAAACTAGCTGACAGAATTCTGTTCGCACTACCCATGAAACATCGTCGCCAACCATTGTTACATGCTAGGTGAAACGAGCGGCTAGAGTGAACGCGGACCCCCACAACCTGAGAGAGAGAGAGAAGACAATCAAGCTGTCCGCAGCAGGCACTTTTAATTGTCTGGCATAGAAAAGGACACAGCATTGACCAGTTTCAATTTTACACCAATATTGGTGGCGTATGTGATATTTCACATAGAACAACCTGCGCAAGCTTAGTCAGGAAACCGTAGCGTATGGAGGTATATCAGACAACGCAGTGGAACGTTCGGAAACAAGAATGTTAGCAAACCAGGAACGAGGCGTAGGCAAGTGGATCGGCGTAGTGCTGGCAGAACGTTTTTGGAAACATAAATATTTGTAATATCGAAGACTGGTATAAAAAGCGCTGAGGCTGGTGGGGAAAATAGTGAATTCTTGCAAATACGGAGATTGATCGAATCGTATGCACTGGTACAATTGCGAGTGTCCGAGCCTTACATGGTTTCACATGCGCTATCTTGTAGGGACAGGCGTCACCTATAACCTGGTACTTAAAATTTCGTATACAGTGCAGTGATCATGTTGTAGCAAAAGTGAAAAGAAACATGAAGCGAGTAAAAAACGAGTTAGTTATAAATCCCGGTAAGATTAACAAACGTAAAATCTGCACACATGCATGCCAACCAGTTCAAGTGCAGATACATTCCTAGTGAACCGGTTGAAGAGATGGCCGGTAAGCTCGGATCACGGGAAACGATGTCATACTGCTCATTCTGTAATCATAGATGTTTCTGGAGACAGAACAAACACCGAATGTTCAGGAAAATTTGGAAACCGTAGCGATATGAGGGCATCTGGAGCATATGGAGGATCTTGGTGAGGCCACTAGCGTTCGGTTGCATGTTTCATGTTCCGTGGGCAGATGCGATAGATTGTGCCCACCGAATAACTCACCGGTCTTTATGCTCTGGTGTCAATTAAGATCAATATCATAGTGGCGATGATGCGGAGGATAGCTAAGCACGTCTCATGAAACATGAAGGAAAAATTGTAAACTCAGGAACCTTAACTGTACGCACGGTATTTATCGAACAAACAAGACAGAACTTTTTGCAACAGCGCTCCCATAGTGCAAAGTAAAGAAAGTAGATAACACACGATTAGATTTGCGATCGTTATGTAAATAGCAGAGGAAATAAGTCATGCGGAAGAATGCGCAAACGTTATGGCATAACGCTTTGCTAATCAGCAGTCTTGTAAAGCGAAATACCACAGTATTGAAGTGTCCAAAACGTAGCAGACTCGCCAATTATCTTGATCTAACTACCCTAAGCTCTATATTCACATGGGAAAAATCCCTCGATGAGCTATTCCAAGTGGGGTCCAAAAACATATAAACACCATTGTTTTCATTACTAGACTTTGGCCTCAACCATCCGGCAGAGTGTTAATACATGAAACGCATATTCCAATACTTCACCTATGCATGTCACCCATGCAAGAGCATGGATTCTTCTGTACAAATTGATCTGTGCCGCTATAGACAGTTGCTCGCATCAAGAGAAATATACGTATTATTCTTAGTATTATTATTGTTATTATTATTATTAAAAACGGACTTGTGAAATCCCATATGGGAATGGTGGAATGGTTTTGGAATAGGGATGACATATTCCCAAATAGACAATCCAGTGTGTGGAAGAAATAGAAGTTTTGTTTGGAGTTGACAGCCATGACAAATGTTTTAAAGAATTTGCTATCGACGGTAGTTCAGAAATGTCTCACATTGGGCATTTCAATTGGAAAATGGTGTCGTTGTTTGTGCCATACATTCGCTAAACCGTTTTGTGCATCGTCCTTGTCCTTTGACAAACATTTGATGGACAAACTGTTAATGTTATGAGGTGCGTTTAGAGCCTAGGTGGAAGCAGTAACTAACTGGTGACTGTCGAATACATAATGGGTCACAGTAGTTGTCGACAATTATGTCGTTGGCCTCTTAGCGACAAGTTAGTTTTGGAGCGAACTCTATACCGCTTATGTAGATGAAAGCGAGGGCACTTAAAGTATTTTCAGTGGCCAAAGATGTGCGTAATTTCAGCTCGCCTGGATGAAAAGTTCAACCCCAGTTAACATTGAATAACTATGCTTGACTCTCGAGTAGGAAATATCAGTAACGAACAAGTTACTTTGTTCTTTTAGAGTTAGGAAAAGGCGATGATTGACCTACCCAATCATTCCATGGCTGCGTAAGCGAACTGGGTGTGCGGACTCGCTTGTGTTAAACTGTTGCAACAGCAAGGATATTCACTCCCGATCGGTAAAATCCCTTCACTGTTTTGCGGTGGACCGATATAACCTGCTAATTTCCCAGGTCAAAATCGCTGATTAACTGAAGGTCCTTCATTTAAGGTATCCTTATCATTCATTTTAGGGCTGGAAAAATTGGTTTGACACAGATGCTCCAGAGGATTCACCAATCCCAGATGGCTACGATAACTTAAACACATTCCATCGTCTCTTACTCGTTCGTTCTTGGTGTCCGGACCGCTGCATTCCCATGGCAAAACGCTACATCGCCGAGGTGATGGGAGTCGCGTACGCAGAAGGAGTCATCACTAGTTTGGAGGAGATGGTGGAAGAATGTGACGTCCGTACTCCAATGATTTGCTTCTTATCTATGGGGTCAGATCCAACGGAAAATATTGAAAGGCTCTCGAAAAAGCTGAATCTAAGTGAGTACACTATGGCAATCATCAGCAGGGTATATTTCACCCCCACTACCGATCTCAGCGGGGCCCTTTTCACATGCCATACCATTTCTCTGTTAAGGATGTGGAGCTGTGTCCATGGGTCAGGGACAGGAAGTCCACGCAAGGCGTCTGCTAGCAGTGAGCATGCAAGAAGGACGTTGGGCGCTTTTGCAGAACTGTCACCTGGGTTTGAATTTCATGGATGAACTTTTGGATACGGTATGTCTTTATGTTTCAAGTGATATATTGTCGTGTTCCATCCAATTTTTATCAGTGTTTTATGGTCAGTTGAGACTAAACATTAATGGAAGAGGACAACGGCAGTGATTCAAGCAGAGCGATAACATGACCGTCATGCTGTTGCCGGTGTAGCGACCACCATAAGGATTCTACTCGCCCTCCCCTTGCAATTTTATCTGTTGTGTTTGAGCTAGACTAAACTGTAGTGATGCTGCTTAACGCACCCAGCAACTAAACGACTTGTGAGAGTCAACGGTTTCTGAAACGGTGGTTGCATTACTTTGGATTTGAAGGCGTTTTCGAAAAGTGGAATTACGTGGGGTCGTGAGTCATTTCGCTTAAGAATCGCACAAACGTACACTATGATCCACTCCCCATTCTCCCATGCTGACTCTTAAGGTAAGAGATGGGACCAAAAGCACAGGATCTGAGGAACTTTGGTGGAAACACAGCAAATAGGCGTATGAGTTCGGTCACTATAGTTGTTGAACGTTCTGCTGGCTGCACCATTCCAATGATGGTAATGTGGCGGAAGTAGAAACTAGGGCACAGCAAGGGCTATTCGGAGATTTTTGTTTGGTCCTCATAAATGCGTGCATAATATATGATATAGCCAACTCCGTCGCACAACGAAAAGAAATAGCATTTGGCGGGTAACACGGGCTACTCATCAGTGCTGTTAGAAATTTTGTTGCTTGGGAAAGAAAATGGGTTGAGCACCTCGGTCCATATAGAGCATCAGTCTGTTCCTGACAATAAGTCCTCATAGGTTGCCCATTTGAAATACCAAAACTCTACAGTGGAGTGGCATTTAGTATACAGTGAAGTTAAACTAAACGTAACCGTTAAACTTCTAGTGGTTCAGTTCATATAAGCATGCCTGGTCCGTCACTCGGTCAGGTTTAAGTAAACAGCGATTGCAAGTTCCCGAAACACACATTGGAAGAATAGGGGTCACTGCCGTAGGTGAATTTGGTCGCTCGTCTCAAACAAGATGAATTAGTTTTAAAGATGAGAGTACCCTACTTTTTCAGATAAGCAACGCTGAGGGAGTACATGAAGCATTCCGGTGTTGGCTTACAACAGAAGTCAATCCAAATTTCCCCATAAACTTGCTACAATCATCGATTAAATTCACCTATGACCCTCCAATGGGTGTTCGAGCTGGGCTGCGTCGAACCTTTGCAATGATCACACAAGACCAGTTGGAAGTGAGCAACTTGCCACAGTGGAGACTCATGCTGTATGCTCTCGCCTTCCTGCACACCACGGTACAGGAACGTCGAAAGTTTGGTCCAATCGGATGGAATATTCCGTATGAATTCAACCAAGCAGATTTTACATCTACTGCGCAATTTATACAGAATCATCTGGACGAAATAGACGTAAAAAAGGTGAGAAGAATCCACAAAGTTCGTCGAGCATACGTTATGAATACGGCATACTCCTAAATAAGGTTTAATGGTTAGTTATCCTTTGCCTTCCTTGTGGTGTAAAATGTTCAACTTATCTTACATGAACACTAGTACATTCTGGTATTTGGTACACAGCGAAATCTTGATCCCGGTGACATGTTATCCTGTGAAGGATAGGAGTACTGTCTGAGGTGCTGCTCCAGTTTAACTCTTGCACACCACTTACACCAAAGGCCGAAACATGCTAGATTATTTGATAGTTTCCCAACAAAGTACTGCTTGCGCATACTTTCCGAATGGTGTGCCCTGAGTTAACCGATGTCTTACTCTCGAGCAGATTGGTAGTTATAATAGCTCCTTCGCGGTCGGGTCCCAACTCCACTGGACTTTTGCTGAAATTATAGGCCTTTATCGAGATTTTGACGCTTTGAACCCCAGTGGTTAATACTGAATACTGTATTATAGAGAAAGTAGAAATGCATTCTCTACAGCTCTTTCGAAATATGATGGAAAACGTTATATATATTGTCAGCCGTGAATATCGTTATTGTTCTCATGTAACATTTAAAATATCTGACTCACGGTATTGCAGGACCCACAAATGTAACATGTCATCGTAAGTGTGCAAGCGTTCTCTGAATCGAATAGTGGTAAAATATAAATCTAACAACGTTCTGAACTGCTGCACAGATGTTACCTCCATCACGTGTTCAGGTAAACTGTTCCAAATATTTACCACTTTCCGTTCGAAGCACACTGGGTGGGGAACACGTTTCAAATCCGGCACGACAAGTTTGTATCTGTGCCCGCGTGTGCTGCATGACCCTCGTAAGTGCAGCATTGGCCTCAGCATGGGGAAGTCACCGAGATGTAGAGTACGGTAGGTCCTAATGTGGTCGACTCGCACCCGACGGTAGGACAAGGTGTAGAGTCCTTGTTTCCCGCACCGGTCTCGAAAGTGGCTATCAGTAGAAAAGTGTACCATAGCTACTGCCCAAGTCATCTGGAATTTAATGACGTTGAAGCTAGACAATTGCCACATGATTTCGGAAAGACCGAGCATAACCTAGTGCAGGCCTTCAATTGGAATGACTCTTTCTGTTTGGCTAGCAACTACCGGATCGAGAGATGTTACCAGTCTGCGTATGATGTAGTAAGATTGGGACAAATATTCCCATAGAATATTGCGTAAGCTGAAGACTAAAGATTACCACCGAATCATACGTCATGAAGGTAACGAAATTTGACACTAAGCATGGTGTATGCTTGTTCGGTAAAGCGTTAGCTGTTCCCACGGATCAGTTAGCAAACTTGTCATGGATCAGTTGCTTTGCTTCATAGTTTTGCATTACACCAGAGCGCTACTCGTCGTAATAGAGGGACTCAAAGCTGCGAAGTGCCTCCTTAATGGAACAATGAACAATGCTTTGTTGCTGTACTGGGTAAGACTACCGAGGTCGCACTTCAATTATACCGAGCAGCAACGGTTGCATAGGTGGATCGGTCTTTAGAGCGCTTTGGATTTCGCTGATCAGTCGGAAGATTGGGTGTTACCGATGGTCCATCAATCGATGCATTGGATAAGAGGATGCGGGTGGTGGGGCTAGGCATGCTTCTATCAGTCGTGATGACGCATTGGTTCCTGGTTCCAAAGGTTGCTAGTACTGCTTGGTCATGTGAACGTCTGGCCCTTTTGCTTGGTTTCGAGGCAGCAATTGAGGGAGACCGATGAGATGCAAGATGCACTAATATCGCTTCGAGTGAAGCAATTTTTGCATTCTAATGATGTTCAGTTTTGGCGACTAGGCTGTCGTATTCTTGTGTGAACACTAGTACGCATTTTACTAGTGCAACCGTCGTGCACTTCGGACAGAACCAATGTGAACCCTGGCGTATTTTATTTCTCTATGTCTGTTCTACAGATGTTGACGCATTTCGAATGGTACCGGTTTTGAAAATTTGTACAAATCAAGCTTCCTTTTACTAGCTTAGCACAGATTTGATTAGCCAAAAATACTTCGTTTCGGGTTACCGGTGTGATCGCCATGAAGACCGAGTATCGTAGAACAAATCCAAGATGGCGGACACAGACAACAGTTGGGCCAATCAATGAGAACTCCGAAAATACCAGAGAACATTCACCGAATTTGCGCAGACTGAAAAAATACACCAAAAGAAAAATATTAGTGCATAATTCATACAGCAAAATCGCGTAAGACACAGCAATCCCGAAGAAAAAGTGGAATCCGGCACGGTAATCCAAAAATCCGCAGCGTCCGTGGGTACATCCAATGGTGCATTAAAAGGACTCGTAGTACCTGAACGGTTTTGGTGGTAATCATGTTTCTCCGGGGTCATTATACTCTGTTTTTCCAAAAACCTCACTGCATCTGCTTCTACAGTAAAGGTGATATTGGATAAACATAACAGTGCGACAATAGTAACAGAGATAATCATCAAATTTGTTACCCTATGAAACATGTGTGAGTAATGGAACCGTAAGAGATCGGATGCTTCCGTTGCTGTTCGCTTGTGGCGTGGGTCGTTAACCAGTGCTGGAATTTCGTAGTGCATCTTTTGAAGGATGTTGGCATAATATGTAAGTTTCCCTGTGCCCTTCCTTTAGCTATTTCTAACAACGCTTGTTTATTATTCTCAGCTCCCTATATTTTGTAAGGTGAAGGAATGCTTTTTAATGTATTTCGAATAACTGGTTCTGTGTAATTTTAATCCACACTGATGTACATTAATCACGGTTGGCTGGTGAGCAATCAGGATGTTCCTTGCAATGAACACTGACCATATTAAGTTGTTATTTCATGTCGCCTGGTGCTGTCTGCTCTTAATCTTGCTTAGAATGTGCCGTTACGTTGTTGCTTCACTGATGCGTAGTTTACTTTTTCAACTTTCTAGTCTTCGAAATCGCAAATTCTTCTTTTACCAACTTACGGGACCTACTAAACCTGTTTTTAAGCTGTCATTTAGTATTTATGTCACAAGAGGATTAGAATATTCCAAAGGTAATAACTCTTTTGCGAGTGACTTGAGTGACTGCAAATTTTAAGTACTAACATGAGCACAGTGCTCAAGCGTAAGCTGCGTGGGCGGCAGTTGGCCACGGCTGTGCTAAACGTTTGTATTGGTGGAGACGATGACAATTCCTCTGAACCCCGGTTGTGTGTGCATAAACAAATCGTCAATCTATTGGATTTACTGTGACCAACTGTCCCCCACATAACTTCCGCATGAAGAAGAGCACATCCTTATGGTCATTTTGGCCTCACAATTTTTCGGTTACAATGTCAACGCTTCCTCATTGTAACTAAGGGAATATGTTGTATTTGGCCTGATGATAAATCACCGAACCGACCTTGTCAGTTACACTGACTTTTCATGACTGAAACAAATACTGATTGTCGTTTGAAAGTCCAAAATAACTTATCGTTTTCGGTGTACATGACTGTTCACAGGGCATTTCCTGGTCAACTGTGCGGTACATGATCGGTGAAGTGCACTACGGTGGACGAGTAACGGACGATTACGATAAACGTCTACTGAATACATACGCCAAAGTTTGGTTCTCCGAGGCTATGTTTGCCGATTCTTTTGAATTTTGCAAAGGTTATAAAATTCCTAGATGCCGTACACCGGAGGAGTATCAAGCCAGTATTGAAAACTTGCCCCTGGTGGATTCACCTGAATGCTTTGGACTACACCCAAATGCAGATATCACGTAAGTTATGATGGAATCTTGGCGTGGTTACTAATTACAACACACCGCGTTATCGCTGGGCATCAGAAAGCATTTAAACGTAATCTGAGGTGTGGCTAGCGATGGGTAACCTCTAACTTACCCAAATGAATTTCGGTGAAGTAAAGTACAACCACAGATAAAATGCGCTTTGCTATAAGCCACAGTGAACACTTCTGAGCACTGAAGCTTAGGTTGCTCCGGTGGACCATACGATTCGGACTACCATGTTGTACTGTACACGAAGAGGAAGTAAAGTGTGCCATTTCAAATTATCCGTTGTGTGGGCTAAAAGCTCCTATCTATACAAACTGCCACTGAAAGCACAGTCGCGTCTAAACGAGGCTAATTCTGCTGGTTTGGAGATTAAAGGAATACTGTCGATTAAAGAAAACAGGTGAGATGATGGAGGCAGCCAGAAGCTCTTGTCCGCTCCGGTTCCCTCAATTCGAACCTAACTGGGATCACAGGATACCAGAGTTCGGAACAAGTAGCTGCATACCTGTAACTTGGGCTCCTTATCTCCCAATCGGTTCAGTTTAGAAAGCAATTTTCGCATTGGCTTCTAAAGAACTATTTACCTAGCTATTTGACAACCCAATTTAACGATTGCGTTGCGACACTAACTCGTAGGCTGCGCCAACCTATCTGATATAGGCAACTCATTCACCAAGTGTCCAGAATGCATTCGGCCATACTGGTTACATTAGGGCTGGTTATCGCGCCTCAGACTCAAGTTGCGTGGATCTAATCGGCAAATTCCAGGTCAATGCGTAAGCACTTTACCATGTTGGTTACAAATTAGATAGCGCATTTGAGATGCACTATTCTGCTTTTAGGCCACTGAGGTCTCGTTCCATTCCTGTGCTGTCTTATGTTGAAGCTAATTAATGTAATTCTACTGCTTTTGCGATATCTAACTTCACATCATATCTGATACAGGTATTCCACGAACACAGCGAACTCCATGTTGGCTATCATTGTCAACATTCAACCGAAGGACAGTACAGGCGACAGTGGTGAAACGCGCGAGTCAGTCGTCTACGGATTAGCGAACGATATTCTAGAAAAGCTTCCTGCGGATTACAATCCATTCGAGGTAGGAATGTGGTAGATATACCTGTTTATGATATAAACTAAATCTCAGTGGGTGGATGGAATACAGGAGCGTGATAGGACCAGTATTACTGATATAACGAGGTCGCAAAGTAAGGCAATTGTATAATCAGTTAAGTTAGATGGTCCAATGGCCAATGACTCATTGGTGATTGGCCGGCCTGTGGCACAGTCTGCTTGGATGTGAGCAAAGGTTTGGATCGAGGGACGGATGCACCCCATGGGTTGGACATCCACATACGACATGCATGTCTGATTACTTCTGTGCATGCTCTCGATTATGGTTAGACAGCTCGGATGGTTGGGGTCGCTCATTTTCCCTGTTCGAAAGTAACCAGATAGACATTAGCCGTGCCGAGATGACAGAAGTTAGTAGGCAGTAGCGGATGGGTCAACCATTGAGGATCATCCATTTGACGATGAGTGAAAACCATTGTTGACGCTCTCAATTTGGTTGCTGAAACCACACAGCTGAAATTACCACCAGAGGTACATTCGGAAACATCGTGAAAGCAAGTTAAACACAAGTGATATTACACTACTTATTGGAAGCTCAGGCAACACTGCATAACAGCAAGTAGGGCTAGAGGAATGCAAACATGATCATAGCCGGACTTAGGTGCACTGGTTGCATATACAACCTATCTGAGGACGTAGCTAGTTTTCGAGTGTGTGACACAATCCAATCAACCAGCTTTCTTTGATTCTAAACAACGTAATGAGAAGACCAGTGTTGCATGATGATATCAATTCGTGCTCACCGATCACATGCAAACGGGTAGCATCCTAAACGATTACTGAGGTAAAAGAGTCCATTGTTTGAATTTCGAAAGATTTGACACATTCCGGCACAGGCCATAGTTGAAGCACAAGTAGTAGAACTCGTGTCACGGTCTCCAAAGAAGAGTGTGACAGTCGGCTAATTTTACACACAAAGTTCAGGGCAATTGCTAGCAATAATCACGGTCTCAGCGAGCTTGAGTATTTCGTCGTTTATATTGCATTAGGTAAGCGAAAACGCCAACTCCGAGACAATTTGATGACCACTCGTTCGGTGGCCGAGGATTTGTAACGATTGTCCGGCTATCTAATCAGCATGCCAGCAAGAGTAGAGCAAACTCCATGGCTTCGCACGCGATTGTGTGCCCCCCAAACGTAGGCGCAGGCATGCGAGCATTTTCTGTCCAATATAACTCGCGGATTGGATAGCCGGACAAGCGTTAAAGATGCTGGTGTCTCCTATACGCACGCAAGTACATTATTGAAAGGTACCACTCATGGCTGAGTTGCGGGGATCGATACAGACATATCGGGCACACCGTAGGTACATAGCAATCGATAAGGTCAGCATTTGGGAACTTAACGCCCGTCCTCATGTTTAACCTTCGTAGCGTTATAAACCCGCCTCGGAAGGCGTTCTCCCACTCGCTTAGGCGAACACCGAGCCGTTCTGTCAATGTAACTACTTCCGCAGCTACAGACAAAGTAGTAAATACAATGTGTGTTGTGGCAGAGATCAGTTAGGTAACATTGACCGGAGGGGTTGCTAACATCCTGTTTGTCTAGAGGGAACAGTTTGGTAGCATTTAGTGTCTGCCAAGTTACTATGGCTACGCATCGCTCGACTTCCTTTGCCACGACATCTCCTTTGAATGGCAATTGGAGATAAACTGACATGTTGAATCTGTATGAGAATTCTGTTTGTTCTCTTCCACTGGGAGGCCGTAGAACATGACAAATGCTGCAGGGTAGCCATTTGCGCGTAGCCTAATAACTTTCAACTCAAACTCTAAACATTATAGGCTTCAAATTCTAGGGCTCACTAGATCAGAGTTTTGACGAGGCAGTGTTTGTAATGGAAAGGCTTGAAGCTACCACGCCTTTCAAATACTCCTGACTAAGTGGCTTTTGAGTGGACAGATCGCCGATCCACTTTCGAGATACCTGAAAGGAGGAGACATGTTGTCAGCATTCAAGTCAACTGTAGTGTACTGCCACTTTACTCTAGTGGCTGTTCAGTTTTGCAGTGGGGCTGAGTTGCAACAGATCACATCAGGCGCGATTTAAGTTCATCCGCATTAGTTAAGCCACGATGTGGTCTCGCTGGGGCCGCTATTCACTGTGATACAAGTCAAAGGCTTGCATTCTGTGTTGATAGGGGAGGTGAAGCAGTCCACTAGCAATTTTGGTCGATTTACGTTGAATAATGGAACAATGAACGTTGGTTTATTACGGGTAAAAAAGCAAGTGCTTGCAAAGTCCCGTGGGATGGTTGGTTTGCTAACAGAAATAATCAAGGGATAAGTGAATCATCAGTTTAAGCGTCTACCGATCTGACTGCACTGTTGTATAATGACAGTTTCGGACGAGAAACGAACGTGCGCACACCGAATAATTGGGGGAGCAATAATAGTTCATGTACTCCGTGAGAAAAAAATAAAATGGGAAATGACAATGTTTATTCGTATGCCGCTTCTTTAGACCAATGTGATGCGTAGATCCACTTTCCGCAGTAGCCACATTTAATAAACAGTGCAGGAAGTGAAGATAAGCTATGGTATATTCCGGAGCAAAAATGCCGTAGCTTGAGATCGCCCGCTGGATGATGGGTTAGGGGTGGGCACAATGAAAGCAAAAATAGCAGCAGATAATAGTGGAGAACCACAAGTTGCCAACTTGTCCATTACAGTGTTCTCCGTCTGAGCGGTGCACACTTACTTGTTGTATTATCGCTTGGTAGTGTTAGGTTGTCGCAAAGGGTTTTATAGCGGAATGTAAATGTATGAGCGTATCATCGAGACGCCTTTTGAATACCGTCGGTGTGGAGGAAGAAACAACGTAAGTGCGGAAGGCGTTCCAAGATTGGCAAACACGAAGGAAGTTCCAGCGACATTCCAACTGGTTATACTGTGTGGCCAGCTTTAGCTGATGGCATATCAGAGTGGTGTTGTGATTCAGCTAGAGAAAGTGACGATAAACAAGATTCGGAATCCTCAGGATCACATAAGTCTTTATCAAATCGTCACGCAGGCGTCGATATTTTTTCACTGCAGATCCCAAGGATTTTCACCCTCATATGGTAATGGAGGTGAAACAGAGCATTTACATTCCTGTTCGCCATTCGTCGTGCACTTTCAATTGCGGTGGAGTCGCGTTTCTTTCAAGGCTTTTGGGCTTAGATGGCTCATTCCGAATGGGTCCTAATGGGAACACTGGGCATTTGAAAGAAGATGGAAGGGTGGAAAGAACCGAATGTCCTCCGCAAACCCTCAAGATGTTGGTTGTCTTCTTTGAACGTCTTCTAGGCCTGACGTGAATAGCCATGTTTCTCTAGGTCGCATCCAGTAGAAGCGCACTGTACAGCGTGACCCACAAGCCTTCACTCCCAAGTTGACTGCTTGTGTATGCCCAATGTCTTACACTTGGTGGTGTTGAAATGAAAGGAGTTCTGATTCACATATTCGGATACACTAACGAAGTCATCCTGAAGCGCTTCGTGGTCAACCACTGTTCTCTTCATGGCCCACGTTATCTTAAGCTCATCAGCCAAGAGTGAGAAATTAAAAGTGATCAGTCTCATGGGATCCGTTGTACGAAACAGTAATAGGCGAAGACCAAGTACTGAGTTCCATGGCACTCCGCACTGAAAATCGTTAGGGTCAGACATGGCACTTCGAACTCTCATTTTCAGAGGTCATTAAATCGCGAAGTTATCGACCCAACCGAGAACTGGATCACTAATTCTATAGTTCTGGAAACCTTTGAGTGGGGATCCGGTGGTTCGGACACTCCAGATAAAATTCGTCAACTATCACACCATTGTCGATGGTCTCAGACTAACTGGAGCTATCAAATAGCAGATTTGTGGTGCAAGACCAGGATTGGTGAAATCCATTTTGTCTGCCACAATGACATTGCATCCTTTCACTACAGTAGGCATTATAGAAGACAGGTTAATATATAGGTTACAATCCACAACGTTTCATACTTGACTCAAAGGCTTCTACAGGCGAAGTGAATTCGCTTAACATTGAGTGGCACTTTCTAATGACATGAAGAAGCTACATACAAAGACTAACAAACTTACAGTTCATTGGTGAAAGGTTACGGCGATCAAACGTCACTAGGTTCGTGTGTACTTCGTGGTTTGTTTCAGCCAGGGGGAAATGGGGAACAAAAATTGCTAGTCAGAGTTTAGTTACATGTATGGTCAGCAGTCTTAAGTGGTCTGTCAGAAGGAACTTGGTCACAGATAGAACTTGTCTACGATACATATTTACTTGAGCGAGCGTTTATAGTCCATTCCGACTTCGGATCCACCCGCTGACACTTATCAAACTGGTCGGAGTAAGACTGGACAAAATGCACTAGATAGCCCTATTCCTTCTATTCTGTTCACGCAGTTGTTAGCCTTGATTATTATTATAGCTTCGACAATTAGCATTTGTTAGGCTGATCGCGATCCTTTCCTGTTAACCTCGACAGTTTTGAAGTCAATTTCGTGCCATGTGGCTAGCGGATGCATTGCTATTGCCGAGTATCTGAGCCAACTCCATACTCGAGTTCGTTTCTCTGAGGTCGTGATATGTGTCGCCCATGTTCTGAAATGCTTGCACATAGTTCCCTGGCTGTTTGGCGAATATAAACCTGCGTACAAGCTTGACGAACACATTTGCAAAGAACACTTATGGGTTTGCATGAATCGTACTAGGAGCGAACATTAAACAAGATAAATTGATGGTCAACTTCGATGTTCCCTTTTTCACGAATGCACTTGCATTAAATAGGTTACGATTAGCGAGAAGCTGCTTGGTAGGAGACAACAGCTTAGGGGATAGAACGAAGCTTATAGTGGAGCAACTGGTCGAGGGGATAGCTTTGGGCCTCGACGTGACTTATTCCATATACCAGTCCAGATTATACACTAAAGAATGGGATCTAAGCATGGAGTCTCTAATATCCCCGTATTAGCAAATATCTACATAGAAGAGTTTGAAATGAAGGCATTACCAAATTTCAGTGGCGCTCTGAGAGTATGGTGACGCTACGTGGATGACACTTCTGCGATTAGAAAAAACGATAGCGAAGATGAATTTTTGGAGTATATGAACTCTATTGACGATGGGGTAAAGTGCACTAGGAAACTCGAGTTGCAGAGTGTTACACTCCCGTTCCTTGCTTGTTTGGTACACAGTAACGAAGAAATGTTAGAAACGACCATGTATCCCACACCAATGAACGCATATGGGGGATTTATATATATATATATATATTTTCAAAAGTCTGTTAACAGACATAATGCCATCAGAAACCATGGGATCCAAACGAAGGTACAGAAACAGTAAAATAAAACACAACACAACAATGTCCATGGTTTCCTCAGAGGGCGAGATACTACCCGGTTGCCCAAGCCGAAGTAGGGTGTTGACTTAGGGGACACCACCCCGAGCCTTTGGCTGATTAGCCTGCCCGCAAGGCAGCGGAGCGAATTCAGGGAATCGCGCCCATTGGGAGCCGGTGACTGATTGCTCAGTTCATACGCCTTTCGTTTGTTCCTTTGTCAAACAGGGGCCCAATGCTCCCCAGAAGTACAGCATAAACTTGCTGGAATACAATGCTTCGCCAAGATGAAGCAAGGGGCAGTGACTTTATTTAGTGGCGAGTCACGTCCGCCACGTCACAGTGTTGTTAAACGGACATATGTGGCTTTTTATAGGGAGAACGCTTGCCAGGCGAAAACCCACCACGTCCTGGAACACTGCCGCCGAACCATTTGCTGGAACGGGAAAATCCCGAACCACCCAGCTGGCACCACGAGGAGGTTGTTCGGTATAGTTCAGGCTACTCGAAACACCTTTATAGGAAAGCTGCCTCATCATTGATGCACAGAGCAAGTGCTTTGTGCACAGAGGAAGAAATTAATAAAGCATCACAGAAGAACGCGATGAAAAACAATAATTAGGGGATATCTGAAGTGATAGGTGAAACAACGGCTATATCAATGTCTTAACCCACGCGCAAGACCAACCACCGCGTGAATAACGCCAATGGGTACTAGATAGAAAGAAGAACTTCGGGAGCGATTCGGGGAGTACAGAACAAAGAGGAGGTAAGAGAAGCTTTAAAGAAGGGCCAAACGCTAGGTTCGACGTTTGGGTATTTACAAGATTTCCCTCCCTTAGATAGAGCAACTAACTTCGTTTACGGAATTGCACGTAAAGATTGTACGCAGGTGTATATTCGCCAAACAGCCAGGGAACTATGTGCAAGCATTTCAGAACATGGGCGACACATATCACGACCTCAGAGAAACGAACTCGAGTATGGAGTTGGCTCAGATACTCGGCAATAGCAATGCATCCGCTAGCCACATGGCACGAAATTGACTTCAAAACTGTCGAGGTTAACAGGAAAGGATCGCGATCAGCCTAACAAATGCTAATTGTCGAAGCTATAATAATAATCAAGGCTAACAACTGCGTGAACAGAATAGAAGGAATAGGGCTATCTAGTGCATTTTGTCCAGTCTTACTCCGACCAGTTTGATAAGTGTCAGCGGGTGGATCCGAAGTCGGAATGGACTATAAACGCTCGCTCAAGTAAATATGTATCGTAGACAAGTTCTATCTGTGACCAAGTTCCTTCTGACAGACCACTTAAGACTGCTGACCATACATGTAACTAAACTCTGACTAGCAATTTTTGTTCCCCATTTCCCCCTGGCTGAAACAAACCACGAAGTACACACGAACCTAGTGACGTTTGATCGCCGTAACCTTTCACCAATGAACTGTAAGTTTGTTAGTCTTTGTATGTAGCTTCTTCATGTCATTAGAAAGTGCCACTCAATGTTAAGCGAATTCACTTCGCCTGTAGAAGCCTTTGAGTCAAATATGAAACGTTGTGGATTGTAACCTGTATATTAACCGGTCGTCTATAATGTCTTTGATATGATTTCTTCCTTATCGATTCCAAATATATTCCAAGGTATCGATGTAGCTTCCTTTCAAATAATCCGTGAACACTCCCTTATTAATGGCTGTGATGAATTTGGTCGACACGGGTAAGGGTATATTTTGTTCCATGAAATAATAGAAACCTCAATGGACTTAGTTCGGACTATTCAGAATTGAAATATGCTTGACTCAGACCGAGAGTGGAAATGACAACGCACAGTATGCGCACATGTAAACCGTTTTAACCGATTCAAAAATGCACTGCCCAAATAGGTACCTTAAAACAAGTACAATAAGAAATCCTTCAAAAATTCGAACTACATGCGCCACACTTTAAATGAAGGGGTATGCTGCTGTACTTACGGCGGTTTGTATTCTTTAGGCGTTCAGTTCTTCATGCTTGCTCCGGCGGACCTTCCCTCGCTCCTCCGACCGCATCGCAATTTTCTGGAAGGAACCCAGACAAAGTGTTAGGTACACTTAAAATCTAAGGACTGTTGGCGGAGCTACCTAAAAGGAGACCATGGTGACTTCTGTGTACAGGCACATTCGCGAGCTCAAATGTTCGACATATCCGGGTACCGATATGACTAAGGACTTTTCCATGAGATAGTCGAAGATCCTTTCTATGGTGATAAACAACGTCTGCAGACTCCAAACACAACATGTCTGTCCTGAACACACGCCTCTAGCACAACTTCACAGGGCTGTGTACGGTAAATGAATGTGCCGCGTTCCTGTACTGCGTAAGGAAGTTTTCAACTCTTCTACCAAGCTCATTAAAGATTGTTGGATTGAACGAAGTAATTGCGCTGTTCAGATTCCTGCAAAATTCTCGGTAGCACTATTGAAATTGGCGCAATAGAAAGGTGGTGGGAAGCCATTTTTTAAGCCACTGATAAGCATTTTTAGCACTGAAGTGAGTTCCATTGTCTGTGACCAAGACACACGGTACCTCTTCGCGAATAAAAGTCTACGAGGAGCCGGGATGTTGAAATCTAATGATGCGGAATTAATGAAATGCACTTTTGTTATCACGATAACGAAGCAATTGTAATCATAGTGTCTTCACAGTAATGGATCAAACTAGTCTACGTACACTGGTTGCCATGCCTCAAATGTCATGGGCCACGGCATCCAGTTAGACGGTCTAGAATGAATTCGTATATCGAAATTTACTTCTTGCCAGCAACATGTCAGTCGAGCGAAGGACTTCATTCCTTTCACACCTAGATGACCAGAATGCAAATCCTGTAGCTCGGCAAATCGCAGCGTAGGAGGCACAACAGCGAGATCTTGAACACACGTGTTCCATCGACTGTAACAGAAAGTTCCTCATTGATCCTCTGGAAACGCAGAAATCATCTCTTTTAGAGTTCCATTCTTATCGGGCGATAGTGGGCAAGATCTGCGCGAATTCCAACTTTGTGAATGGATAAGACGATCCCGTCCTTCTATATTGTTGGACCTCGTATCTCATCAATAGATCGTTGGATGAACTGAGAGAATAGATCCGCCAACTTTTCTTACAGATGTTCAACGCCTTTGGGTGGATATTATCAACAACAAGTGTGGTATGCTCGCGTAGTGTGATTAGCTTTCTTACAACATCTATAGCCGTAAGCGACATGTGGCTAAGTGTTGGCTGTGGTATATGTTGCGTGAACGGTATAGGCGGCGAAACCGTGCTGGAAAGTTTAGACAGAATTGCTGACAAGGCTTCGACTGCTTCTGTTGCAGTTTGTGCTGGTCCGCATGGCGTGGGTAGATCAAGAATCTCTCGATACACTTTACGGAGGGCTTTAACATGTCTGTAAAGCAGCTTGGGGCTTGAAGATAATTCTTCAGCTAGCTCCTGCCCACGCTTTAGTTTATCCCCGCATATCAGGTTCACGTAATGAGTTTGCTGGATAGTTGTGACCTTCCATCTTTCAGCACCCGCTGACTCCTTGTAGCTCCGTGTCCTGCAGTGTATGAATGGCTTTACCCTAATTGTGCTCGGGGGTACGCCCATCGAGGCACTGGTTACGAACTCTGAATTGATGAACAAAATCCCAGCAGACGACATCGGGGGGATAGTTCAGCTAGGAATGACCAGTTAGTTGCATTAATGACTGTGATCAGAGTGCCGTAATCGGTACTAAGCTGAGAATCGTCGGCGTCTTTTGCGGAATACTCTGCTTCACAGATGTAGTTGAACAAGGGTGTCGCATGATTGTTGCGGCACAATGCGCTAGCTGTAGATACCGTTTCGACCATTAGCTCCTCGCTGATGAAAATGCGAGCCAGGGTAATTTATTTGTTTCCCTTCCTGATACTTGTGAGGAAGTTAACGGGGTTGCGGAGTAGTACTCCAATGAGTAGCCCCTGTACTACCATTCTGAACTCTGCAAAGAAACAGGCTGAGATTTCTTGGGCGTGAAGATTTAAGCCAGAAATTAGGAGAATGTGACTATGTAACTGTGTGAGTACAGTCTTCATAGTGAAGGCTAGTCGACTGTCCATTTTAGAGTGAACGACGGAGGGCAGTACACGACACCCACTTAACATGTATCCCCACGTCTTAGGTGAAGACGACACCAAAGCGTGTCGACAATCTGGACCTGCGGGGCGTCGATGAGACCAAGATGTAGCACACCGCTGTAATAGAGTAGTACACTACTTAGTCTATTCAGTCGATCGTTGCGCAGAATGGACATTCTGGGTAGTGCGATTTCGCTGTCCGTGATCACTTCGCTCAATTATGTCTCGGTCACCACGATGAGGTTCCAAGACATCGGGGCGTGGTACAGTCAAAGGTCTATCAGTTTGATGGAAAGGTCTTGAGCGTTGGTATAAAAACAAGAAATTGTTTTATCTCCTAAAAGTTTGATGTAAAGTGCAGAGCAGTTTCTAGACTTGACCGACCCTCGTGAAGTGGGCTGTTACTCGCTTTTTCGAGAACTCATTCGACCTCGATGTGGAGTTGGGGTACACTGCTGCACCAGACACTTTAGGTCATGATGACCCTGATCGTCAATCGCACCCCGCGGTGTTCCTCCGGATGTTATGACGGTTGTTAGAATGGTCGCTGCACTGGGCTCCACAAGGTGTTTTTTTTGCTATGTTTGCCACCCCCATTGAGTAAGCAGCAGTCTGTGTTCGTGTACCTGCTACCTTCTGCCGAATGTTTTCGGCGGCATGTTACGGAACTTTACCGTTCTCATGGAGGATCTGTGCAGTTAGCTCCGACTATAAAAGCAAATTCAGCATTGTTGGCATTTTCTCGCGCATCAATATCGTATTTACGCCACGGACGCCAGACTCGGATCGCGTACTCCTCATTGTGCCTCACATAGGCGTACAGCATTTGCGGAAAGATTGATGGCTCGAACTTTCCGAAGCCCTCTATAAGAGTCCGATTTGCTGACTAGGTCTTGTCCATGCCTTTTCAGCCTGTTTCGCGCAACCAAGTTAATCATAATTGCCTTGAATTAGTCACTTAGACTGACTGGAGTTTCTAGGGTGTGCAGGTTGACTTCCCCAATCAGGAGAACGTGGCTGTAAGATCGTGTCACTATGTTCTTCACAGCGGTTTAGATATTAATCCATTTCCAAATGGGATAATGGTGTGCGGTAGACAATGACCATTAAGCATACATCGCCCTGCTTTAGGTGCAGGCAGCACCACAAGGGGGCTACTGTTTGAACCCCTGGGTTGTTGACGCGGTCGACGAGTAGGTCGGACCTGTGGCGGAGAATTACAACGTCACCCTTAGTGGGTCATTCTTTGCGCAAGGGTGACATACCACCTAGTGTGATACCGGCATATGCAAGTTCCGGTTGCCATTCTGGCTTGGTCAGATCGGAGCTCGGCCAATTTACTGAGAAGAACTTGCGTGTTTACATACGAACAGCTGAGACCAACAGATACCAGAAGCGTATTTGAACATACACGTTTCACGCGCATTGACGCCGACCATTAAGGGGCCGGTTGACAGTCGTTCTATGGATGCATTTCTGGCCTACCGCTCGGTGCCGCTTCGTGCTTTTGGATAGAGCACCTATTAGCTGATTTTCTTTTCCTGCCTCTTCGGACTGCTGAGGAGTCGCACTGCGCTTCGGTTCGTGAAATAAACTGCGGGGCTCGCGACAAAAAGACTGGCTTTGTGCCTTCTCAGCCAATGGTGTCATGTCTTCACCCGCTATCAAACCTATCCCTAATGGCACCGTGGTGCATAACTTGCTCCAAGTTCATAGCAACTTTCAACTATTTGTTTGGAGTTTCTTCACTTCTGGATCACTACCTCTGTAGTTAAGTAACATGGGTAACCTCGACGTTGAATTGGCAATTACGTTGTGGAGATAGAGAAGTTCGCGGATGTAGCGCCACTTCACCAAGTCATGAGCTTCGGTTTGCGACTTGTCCGAAAACTGGATTTCGAGAGCACCATCATCATCATCATCATTATACACGTTAGCTAGAGGTGGGGAACACCACAGCTACTGTGCCGCAATACATAGAAGAGAAAAGGAGAAAAAATAGCAACTGGTGCAAGCTGGCTGAGCTAACGGCAACGGATGGGCATCGTTCCGTTAAGCTACCAGCCGGCTGCTGTGCACCCAAAAATAATATTATGCAAAATTATATAAGGCTAAATAATGAGATCGTGGTTGGAGAGGGAGGCTAGGAGGGATGGCGTGGGACAAAGAAACTCACAGCACAAACGCCACTGAGGTCGGCTCCTTGCCATATCAGCAAGTGTGTCCAACCAAACGTGTTCATCGTCTTTCGGACCCCAGCCAGGGAGCCGAGACGCTCCAACTGAGACCAGCTCAGAAGTGAGGGCCTTCATTCCTCTGGACCAAGTCATCGCTTGTCCACCCCTCCTCTTCTTCCATCCACACCCCCGGCGAGCAAACAACACACGTCGCAGAAGTCGGTGGGCTGGCATGCGTAACAGGTGGCCGAGCCAACGGAGCCTGATGCGTGAAATAACGGTGCTGAGCAGTTCGTTTCCTTTTCTTGTGCCATAAACTAGGCGTCGAACACGCTCGTTGCTCACGCGGTTCCCACCAGATGCGAGCTAAATTACGAAGACACCGGTGGTCGAACGTAACTAGCCTCTTCAGGTCCGGTGCTTTAAGCGGCCAGGTTTCACAACCGTACAGTAGGGTCGAACGTACTGCTGCATTGTACGCTCTACCCTTCAGGGCAAGAGTGATGTCGCGCTGGCGCCATAAGTGGCGAAGGTTAGCAAAAGCGCCCCGAGCTTTTGCTATACGATTCGTGATCTAATCTTCAATCCCACGGGCGCTGATGCAACTTCCCAGGTAGTTAAATTTTTGAACGACTTCTAGCTGATCCCCAACAAGGGTCAGCGTAGGAGGCGGTCCAGACCAATTTTGGAGGAACGCTTTGCATTTCGAGGGTGCGAAGCAAAGCCCGAAGTGACGGACAGCTAGTGCTAATCTGTCCAGTGCCGCTTGGCGCGTTTGTGAGCTGTCACAGATTAGGGCAATATCATCAGCATACTCTAAGTCAAGAAGTCCTTCTCCTGGGAGTAGCTCCACACCTTCAAAGTCGTGTCCTGTGAACGCGATTTCCATGATTTCGTCAACAGCGAAGTTGAAGAGGAAAGGTGACAGCGGGCATCCTTGTCTCACACCGCTGGAGATATTAAAGGGCAACGACAACTCGCCGTCAGCCCTCACTCTGCCCGAGCTACGCGCATATAATGCTCGGATAATATTCACATATTTCTGAGGTACACCTTTCCTGAGTAGACAGTCCCAAAGTGCATGTCTATCCACCGAATCGAATGCACCTTTAATATCGAGGAACACGACAACGGTGGGCCGCCAATATATGTGACGGTGCTCCAACAACTGACGCAAGGTGAAGATGTGATCAATGCAGCTACGACCTCGACGAAATCCAGCTTGCTCTTCACGAATCTGGCTTTCACGAGTGCCAGTCAGTCTGTGAAGGATGACAGAGGCAAGCAATTTGGAGGCGATGGAGATCAGACTGATTCCTCTATGGCTGCCGCATTCCGATCGTGAGCCTCCCTTGAAAATTGGGACTATGATGGAGCGGCTCCAATCGCTTGGGACAGTTTCCTGCTCCCACAGTTTCACTAGTAACTCGTGTAAATCATCCACAAGAGCAGGTCCCCTGAAATAGAAGAGGGCTGGAGGAAGGTCGTCAAGTCCCGCGGCTTTGTTCAACTTCAACAGTCCGATCTCATGTTCGACTTCTGAGCGAGAGGGTGGATCCAAAGGAACAGCCCGCGGAGTAGGGCGATCACTGGTCGGCGAGAAATCTAACAATTCCGACCGATTAGATTGCCTTTCAAAGTGTTCAACCCAACGTTCCAGGCGTTTTGATAAGTTGTGGATAGGCTGTCCACTCTCGTCACGTATAGTTTCACTAACACCAGGTCTCCTGCTTCCCGTTTCCCGTATAAGACGGAATAACGCACGATGGTTACCAAGGGCAGCGGCCATTTCCATCTCTGTTGCACGACGAGACCATCAGGATTCGCTGTCTCTCTTCAGGCTAGCACGGAGTTTCGCCCGGAGCTCTTTGCGAGTTTCATTGTGTTCGCTTCCAGCCGGAATATGCCGGCGAGCATCTATAAGTTCCAGAGACTGTGAAGAGACCCAATGTTCATGTTGGCGATTAGACATACCACATGAGGATTTGCCTGCTGCTAGTAAGGCCTGTTGCATATGAGACCAGTGAGCTTCAATTACATCCAGTGAGCGATTATCCAACTCGTATGACAGCGTAATTTGATAGGCATTCAGAACAGCTGGCTTCACTAGTCTGCCGGTGTCAATGCGCGCACAACATCGTCGCCGGCGTCCGCCAAAGCGCATCCGAAGGTCAGCACATACAAGTGCATGATCGGTGTCAACATCTGTGCTCCAAATCGAGCGACAGTTCTGGACGCAGCCTCTCCAGCGGTAACTAATAGCAATGTGATCGATTTGCGTCCATAGCTGGTTCGAGGCTGGTGGGCGCCAAGTCACCGTCCGGTTGGTGCTGTGTCGGAAACTAGTCCTCGCAAGAAATAAGCGAGCATCCTCACACAAATGAAGCAACCGCTCACCGTTATCATTAGGGGAGCCTATACCATGTTGGTCGCCCAGATGCAGCTCATGTGTGGATAATTTTCCAACCTAAGCGTTCAGATCCCCAGCCAGCACTACAGTGTCCGAGCTCCTTCTGTGGCGAAGGAGTTCGTTCAGTTGGCGATAGAAGTCGTCTTTTAACGAGTCATCGCTACAGTTTATCGGTGCATAGGCAGTGATAACGAATAGACACCTGTTAGTCCCACGCGACTTCGAAGTTTGAACGAGCCAGCCAATCGGACCGCACACATCCGGCTACTTATTGGAATCCAGTCAACCAGAGCAGCTTCAGCTCGGGGACTCAGGGCAATACCAACACCGGCATGGCCGGTGCTCGAAGCTGCATCGTCACCGGATAGACGCAATGAGAAAGTGCTGAGTGAGTACAGAGCTCGAGTCTTGCAGGCGGGTCTCCGATAAGCAGCAGATATCGATGGAGAGGGTCTCTGATGTTCGGGCAAGTGCTGCCTGTTGACTGATCTGAAGCAATGTGCGAACATTGAGGCATGCCAATCTGAAGGAGGATCGAGGGCTCCAAATGGAAGTCGATGAACTGGGCTTGGCCGCTTGGTTGGACATGGGCCTGTTGACAGTGCAGGAATGACGCTCTGCGTTCACCTGTGAGTTGAAACTAAAAGACAAGCGACTATTGAAGCAAGGTGGGGGAGGGCCGAGAATTGGGGGGTTGAAAACAGGGGGGATAAAAGTGAAGCTGGAACAGGACGATATGGGTGAAAAAGCGCAAGAAGGGGAATAAGAAGATGGGAAGGTTTGAGCAGTAGTATCCAAACCCCTATCCACCCTGCTCGGTGCAGCAGATAGGGCACCGTTGATTATCCTCTGCGGTGGCCAGAGCATCAGCAATTTGGTGAAGTGTGATTCATTGTATTGCGTGGGCAGGATACTGTCAGGTTGCCCAGGCCTAGACAGGAGAATGATTAGGGTTCTCAACCAAAGCCTTTTGTTAAAAAATACCTGACCGCAAGGCAGCGGGTTTGGCACTGAACTACAAGGAGTCCGTTTTAAGGAATAAGGAGCCATCCTCATTCCAACCTCCAACCTGGAGGACCAGGAGGCTGAGTTTGTCTGACCTCTAACCATTGACCACTCTGGTATGAGTGGCTCTGAAAGTGCAAAAGCACCACCCAGTATAGCTCAATGGATCACTGAGGCACACAAACCATCGCACCACGGTAAGGTCCGTCCTCATTGCGATGGTCGAGAACACCATGGAAAAGGGTCGATCTTTCTTCGGTACGCTTGCGATATTCTCCTGGTCTTGCTTCCTTTGCTGGCGCTCGGATATACTGAAACATACGAACGTCTCATGACGAGGCACGAAGCCGAGACAAATACGGTGAACTAACACGAAGACGGTATCCGCTTTGACACCTGATTGAAATATCACCTGAAGTAACTTTTGCTTGCCATAGTGAACTGAATTTGAGTCGCGGACGATGAGAAACAAACTAGCCTGTTTGACTTGGATTACCATTGCTTAACAAATACATACCCAGTGTTTCAGGTGGTTCAATAAGTTATCGTTGAGAACGTTCGCCTTAGGCTAAAACAGGTTAGAAAACATTAACTTCCCCGAACCCTGCGTCTTTCTATTGCTCATATTTTTGGATTAGTGTTTTCTTTTTCTGATGACGCGGTAGGCGGCCTTGTTGGAATTCGTATCATTTATCTCCAATTTCGAGGTGCCTTCAGATCTGGCTGCAAATGTTCCTTTGGGTCTTCATATAGCGATGACAGATGCGTATGTTTTCAGAATTTCGGTAGTAGTAGATACATCCGAATACAATAGCGTATTTTGTGACACAGACAGTAACAGAAAAGACCACTGTTTGAAAACTTGGGGTCGCCGCAGTTGGAAGACCCTGGTCGCCGGCCTGTTTGCTATTTCTCATGATTGGGGTTGCTTGCTCCACGCTGTAAACTAAACGCATGCCTTGGTTATTTGTTTCCAAGTTTGAGCAAAGTTTGGGCAACGTGAATCGAGTTCTGCTGAAGTTGTTTTCCATGGGACTGATATATCAGCCGTAGCACACTGCATAATCGCTGTCAGTTTGTCACTTTTCTGTTCCAGCACGGCGGTGCACTTTACGAGTGGGTTGCTTATGCACTCGGTACGGAACGAACGACAGCCTGGCATGCAATATCGTCCTTTTACTTACACTTAAATTGACACAACTGGGATGGAATTTCTCACCGCCGTTACAACATGTTATTCCAATTCGAATAGTCTTGCAGTACGAGTTCGAATCGCAAAGGTGTTTTTTCTGGGCTTCGTGGACCATGTACACCTTATTTTCCTTGTTGCTGTATTGCGAACAATTACCGAGGCGTCAGCCACGTGGATAAAGTGTGAGCACCTTTTCTTTATCAGCTAGCAACGCAACAAGGGTGTTGGAATAGGCAAGCGATGCCGGTTGACAATCGCTTGTTGGTGGGTTCAAACATGTCAACAAAACCGACGGATAGCAACGCGCGTCCTACCTGGTGTAGGCAGTGGGCGCTCGGCTATCCATCAGACCGGGTTTCTACCTGGTGGAACGTTGAGCTTTGATGAATATTGTAAAATTTACACTAGTTTGGCGAGTGTTAGGATGATGGTTGTTAAAATAGTTGCGGTCATCAGATGGAGTGTCTGAGGTTTGTGGTAGCGGAATCGCTAGATAGTGCTAAGAGCACTCTGTCGAATGAGGGTTAAAAGGATGGTATGCACTGGAAAAGGAAGTTGATGCGCGCCTGTGTTTCCTTTGAAAGCAGGCTAAAATTGCAGTAACGGATGCAACCGTGGTGTGTTGTAAACAATACTACCTTGATTGATCCACTGGATGGCGCTGGTAAATCCGAGTTGGATGAGTATAAGCACAGTACTGGGCGTCAAGAATTATAGGCAGTAAGTCCAAAAACAGAGCGGCATTAAGTCAGTATGACTACTCAGAGTGGCGTGAAGCGGAAGTGCAGCGTCGCATGATTGTTACGTCCATGTGATGCATCTGTGGTTATGGTTTTGAAATTAGTTGTTCGTTGGTGAACACTAGGTATAAAACAGATAGTTCTTCACTCGTTCTGAATAGTGTGAGAGCCGACATGGTTGCTTAGCGGCCAGTCGACGATTATTTTCCGCTTGTTTTAACTAAAAGCCGTTAAGTTTTACCGGCCTTGGAAACGACACGTATCACAAAGGTCTGCAGCAGTCCCAGTAGTTCCTTTGCCTTCACTAGCCCACAAACCACAGCTGCAATCTTAACATCCTCCGCTCGTTCAGCCTCGGCTACAACTAATTTAACCAAGCGCGATTCGATTAGTACTCTTGTTGTACCTGGCAGTTACATGATCAGCATGTATTTCAGCATGCATACAGGGTGGTTCGGCTTTGTGCCTCATAAGGTCGTCGAGCAGTAATTTAACTATACTGACGATGTGTGCGTCAACTGCATTGGACATGGCCCGGCTCTCAAATCTTGTGTTTACTCACCACTGGTTTTCTAACCTTTTTACACAATAAGGGCTAACTAGCAAAACCAGCCAGTGCGCGTCACTACTCGCTATCACTTTTACTTGAGACATGCTGCCTTCAACGGCACCTGGCATATTAGTAGTTTGTGTTAGGAACTGGTTGACTCTCCTTGATTGGTCTCAAGCACATCTAACGGTTCTTTATCCATGGCTCAGCCCGGTCTTTTTATGTGCTCGTATTAGATAGCTGTAAAATGTGGATAGGACCACCGATGAGGCTGCACCACGTGCTTGTGTAACTCCTGAGTGGGCTTATTTTGGCCCTACACATTTGACGACTGTGGGGCTTGGAGGGATGTAAATGCGCTCACGTTCACACATATTGCTATAGAGTCGTGTATATAGCAGACGCGGCTCGTAGGTTCTAAGTAGAATGAGCTCGGAGGGGTGTTGTTATAGCTCATTTTTTGCATCCGATAATCACTTGGTGGAGACGTCACTTTAGCTTCGCTCTAATGGTACACAGCATTCGATAGATTTGGTGCTATAAACTAGACCGTAGTTCCCGAAGTCACCTAGTTTCCGGATAACCAGATGTTTTATGTAATTTAGCCTAGTTTTTACAGCCCTCCCCTCTGCAGAAACGAAGAAGTACCTTCAGATTGAACGACTCGGTCTTCGCGGACTCTACCACACATGTTCGAAACAATCCTTAGCCGCACAACGCGCCGAACAGACACGTCTGAAATAAAGGTACTATTACCGGCTCGGCAGAAGGCGAATACAAGGTTGCGCAGTCTGTACTACATACTGAAGCTGGAATACTAAGTAGAATTCATATAAGATAGTAGGCGCTGGAGTCCAATGCGAGGGCTTGCGGAACGTGTGAATACATTCAAGTGAGAAGAGGTTGAGTTTATTGCAATAGAACCGGTGGAACATGTCGACTCGACTCGGCCTGCACGATTTTGTGGGACCTTGTTTTCCAATAGCAGTTTACCAGTCCATACTACCGTAAAGGTAGCTACCATAGTCTCAACTTGGTTTCATTCTTCCTCAGGATAAGCAACCAGCAGTATGCCTGCTGACCAATGAACCTAAAGTGATACGAAGGTTATTTAGCCAAATCTAGAAGCGGAACCCACACATGTCCTATTTCCGACCAAGATACATATTTTTGGGTCATTTTACTAATTTGGACATAACCTCATATTTCAGGTCAAAGATCGCCTGATCAAAATGGATCACTTGAAGCCATTGCACATCTTTTTGAAACAAGAAATCAATCGCATGCAGCGTGTCATTGATATTGTTCGTACCACTCTAATGGATCTCAAATTGGCCATTGATGGAACCATCATCATGTCGGAAAATCTGCGAAATGCGTTAGACAGCATTTTTGATGCACGTATTCCGAGCATATGGAGAAAGGTTAGTTGTCTTGTAAACTTTGATGGATACAAAAATCATCAGTATGCTCGTAAATTTTGGTAACATGTCCATCTCTGTGTATCCCAAAGAGGAAAATGAGCGGCAAAATTTCGACAAACAATTGTTTTCGATTAGTTTATCATCAGGTCGTTACAATGATAGACACTAAATAGGGAAAGGTTAAATTACTGTGCAACAGAACAATTGATTAAACGATTCAAAGTGGTTTTTACCGACATTGGTCAGGTGACTAGGTCACGAATGTCATATGAGTGCTGGGATGTGATCCCCTTTTCCGTAAGTGGTTGGCCAGGGCAATTGTAGCGGTTGAACCATTTTCCTTTGGATGCATAAGTCTGGGTTCATCAGTCTTATGCATACCGCCTCCACGGTAACAAGCAGACGATTCCTTCTGCTGTGGTTCGAGTGTGATGGTACTGTGTACACGATGTCAAAGGGGCTTGTTTGTCAACCTGGTGTCCGGTGTCTATCAGATGGTTTGTTATTGAACTGCAGCTGGTTCTGTTTTTCTGGCTGGTGAGCTAATTCGGGAGACGGTATTTGATTCTTTTACCTAGGTGTCTGGTCGTTCGTCCAATGTACCTAGACCCACGGGGACAGGTAAACCGGTAAATTATCATTGACTGGAGACGATCAGGTATTTGTTCTTCGAATCCCGAAAGAAGTCTTTCCACAGCTTTGTATCAGCCTGCGGTTACAGACTTCAGCTGCGTTGTTGCCCTTAAAAGCAAAGGTCAAAAGCAGTTGTTCCTTTTTGACCGTTTGCGTCTTTGGTTTGTTACTAATATACTTCATATGAGTGCCAATGAACCGTTCATGATATCCACTTTCGAGAAGCACTTATTTCCTCCGCCGCGGTTCGTCCTCAATAGTGTTCTGGCTACAGGTCTTATATGCGTGGTTCGTTAGGGCGTGCACTAGCTGAAATGGCAGCTTATATTGGGCCACGCTTGAGTATTACCAAATAGATGTCCGCCAACAATGGTCCTAGTGGGAATCCCATTGCAACCCCATCGATCTGTCTATACAGCTCATTGTTAAAGTGAAACTGGAAGCATCTGAGGCGTTGTTGCAAATGACAAGTTGGTAAGCCAAAGTTTGTTCCTTGCTGGTCAATGTAATGGTACAGAACCTTGACCGTTTCTAACATAGGCACATTGGCAACTAGCGAAACAACATCAAAGGAGAACATCCGACAGTCCCGGATATTCATGTTCTGGACTGTTTCGATAAACTAAAACTCGTCCGTTAGACAATGCGGGCTATCATCCAACGTTGTTGATTTGGCTTGCAGTGAAATTCGGTGGAGGGGCCTGTGTCAAGCGTTCTGCTATGCTTGTTCCTATAGAAACTGTTTTGGTGCCCAACGTCTTCTCGACTACGGCTGCAAGCCTTTCACACTTCTGGGACAGTGCAATTACGGTTTTAACTAGGGGGAGAGTATTAGACTTAACACAGAACCAAAATGAGTCAGGATTGCTGCTGATTAGCCTGCACTTGCTTGGTGTGTTTTTCCCGCATTTCGCAAGGAAATAGCTTGAGCAGTTTCCAGAGGAAACCCCTATTTGACCAGCCTATTGCACGTTCCACAGGCGCGTTTAAGCACCGCGACTCGGTTAGTAAGGCGCATCAGGGAATGTGAAGGTGTGATGGTTTGTCCTACCCAGGACCCTAGGTTGATTGATCCAGCGTCAACGTAAGCCCGCCGAGACAGATGCCTGTCTTATGGTCTCTCCATCACCCTCTCTTGCAGTCGTGCAAGATAGCGAGATTCAGCGGTACGCACACAAGCACACGAAGACGCGGCGTGTACAGTTAATCCGATAAGTCTCGCCCCGGTTTACTCTGTTACTCGGAGACCAAGCGTCACGCCTTCTGGTGAGAGGAGAGCTCACTAAATTGCCAACTGTCCAATAGTAACTGTTGGTCTATCTTAATGTCGCTTTCATCCGATCACATGGGTATAAACGACCGGCGTGATGGCCGTATGCGTGCACCTGGGTCCAGGTGCACCTACCAGTCTCGTCCATCATGAAAACGCTGGATGGGTGCGGATCGTTGAGTTGGAGTCAACTCGGTACGCCACAGGGCAAGTTCACCGATCGGTATGTTCCGTGGTTCAAACTGGTTGAAACGAATGCAGACATGCAAAAGCAAGACAGCAGTGCATGATTACCCGGCTACTGGCGTAGAATTGTGGTGGCGCTTGGATAGGCCTAACTGACTTGAGCAAGGAGTGTTCAATAAGTGTTTAGGGTTATCCCAACTACCGACAAAAGCGTTATTGGCAACGCTCTTGTAGACTGAAAGTTAGCTTCCAACAATCCACCTTAGCAAAATAGACATTCCTTACAATTAGGCCTTACAAATATGAAATGTAACGTTTTGAGAAAGAAGTCTTGAAAAGCTATGCAGCCTAAAGACTACTCGCTGCCGCATAGCCTATTCTCCCGTCACAGCCTTGAGCGTTCATTACAACATATTCACTGATGAAGCAATATTCCATTAGCATGGAACTGAGAAGCTGCTTTTCTAGACAATATCTAATCCTCATGGATACTGATATTCACTTATTCCACGTAGCGCGAAACACATTGGCTGGCAGAACTGATTGATAAATCGTGGGACCAAAGCACACGCATGCGGATTCTCATGTATACTGTCCACGACAATCGAGTTAGCCCTGTGGTAAATGTTCTGACACACATTGCTGCAAACTCCGATTATCAAATTCAAATGGATCGATAAGCCACACTTTCACTGTCTGTATTCTTATTGAGAAATCGTTGGACCATCTTTCTTTTCCTTTTATGTGACCGGTATGTTATGGTTAAGAAGGACTTATCCCACGCCGGAGTCTGTACGCCTATGAACACGATAAAAATACGAAACCGCGTAGCCTATTCTCACATCACCATCTCGTTCATATTCTCCCTGTATTTCTTAGGCATAACCATGACAAACATTTATTGACATTGTGAACCAAGTTGCATAGAAGTGGTCAGTCTAAGCGCTGTCGAATCAGCTTTGCTGGTCGAATGCGTTCTGGCCCGACGCACCTTTGACACCATTTGCCCAAGCACCAATTTAGTCCGGAAATTCCTGATAACGGTGAATACGTATATTAACATAAACAGCATAAAGCGGTGATATGTCCGTCAACGACGAAGATGCTCAATGTATCCGCCGGCATTCTACTTGCAGTGTGGAAATCGCCTGAGACAATAGGCTATAACTTTTTGCAAGGTTTTCGTGTTCATGGCACGACATGCGTTGACGACACTGCAGTTCAGTTGTTCCAGTGAAATAGGCGTTGTCTTGTAAACTCTTCAAATAACCCCATAGGAATAAATGTAAGGGGTTCAAATCTGCTGACCGCACAGGCCAATCGTTTGGACCTCCGCGACCGATCCACCGGTGATCGAACATCTCGTTAAGATAATCCCGCACTGTTTGTGCATAATGGGCACGTGCGCCATATTGAAGCTATAACGGCTGAAGTGAAGTGTCGAAGTCGCCAACGAGAATCGGTGGTAGAAGCATCTCTATGTTGTAGCTCCTACGTTACTTGCCAGCGACAGTTCCTTTAGCATGTGAGAACCATGATTGATAGAATAATGACGGTACTGCTAATTGAGTTACTTGGCAAACACGAGGTTGACGTGATATCTGCAACCAAGGTACGTGACGCTGGCATGCAAGAAGCGCCTAACGCAGCCTATTGAGCTTCAACGATTTCGTCTACCGGTGCAGTGATGCGTCGTGACACCGCTGGATGGGCAAACAGCACCACTAGCCGTGAGGTCACTGACGAAATGTGCTGTGATTTCAGAAGCAATACCCAACGAAGAATGTCATGAAACTTAGAAAGGGAGTAACAGAATGATCCGAACATGTTAGATCCAAGTGATGAAATGTACTGAGTAGCGCTCATCGAACTGGTTTGAAAGAGCGCACGCACGTGAATTTGTCTGGAGGACTGGAACGACCACAGCCAGTGAAGCGACAGCCGAGATAAAGTGTGGCCGTACGGCAGTCACTCCAGCGCCAAGCTGAACTGTTGCTTGCATTTCGGATATCTGCGCTGGACGATTCACGCGCCTCGAATGCCCACCGATCGTTTACCTGGACGTTCACTAGCTACAAGTACTACGTTTGGGTTGTCAAAGCTGATAACTAAATGGCTTTAGAAAATTCATAAGGTAGAGGGGCCGCTTCCAAGAATGCCTAGGGGAAGCTCTTCGGAGCTAGCTGAGAGCGGATCGAGAAGGACGGCTAGCGACGATTCTGGGCCCAGAACTACGGAGCGGGAATACGTGGACAGCGCAATAAATCAGACAGATACGCCGCTAGCGCAGCCCACAGGACCGAGGCCGAGCCGATTGACACAGCCCAGAACAAGCAAGTCGAGAGTTCTCGAACGACTCCTGGCCGAACCAAATCGGGTACAGAGAAGTGGAGATCGAGGCGAAAACAGGAAGGCGGGTCTTCCAAGTCAGAGCTCCCGAGGCGAAAGGACTGGCTCGTCTCTAACATCCGTACCTGTGTTGCGTTGTGGGACGGAAATCTAGTCGATATTCGATGGCGCGCGTGAGACCCTCATGTGCCCATTTTCGGTGTGCAATAAATGTCTACCCCCTGTCGTGTCGTTCTCGCTACACTGGTGCCGTGACCATTCGCGATGGAGTTGACCCGCTTGGAGCAATTTGCGGCCGGTGACGTGGAGGCGTGGCTCGATGAGTTCGACGGAATTGCGGCTTGCACAGGTGTGAGGAAAGGATGCAAATTTGCTAATTGCTTTGGGCACACGGTTGAGTGGACGAGCCAAGGCGGTGTATCTGCTCACTCGAAAAGCCAAACCCGGCTGTTCGTTCGCTGAGACGAGGGCTGCCTTGTGTGTAGAATTTGGGAAGGATCTGGAGAGAGAAAGAGCACTGCAACGATTTCACGCAGCCAGATGGGACGAACAGGAGGATTTGATGGTGTTTTTCCAGCAGCTGGACGGACATCTAACGATTGGGCTCCCCGAGTTAGAGGGCAACGCAAGAGAGTGCCTACTGAAACAGCAGTTTATCCAAAGTCTGCCCGATCCACTCCGTGATCAGGTGAAATGGGCGTCGATGGTGGGAGACAGCAAAGCGCTGGATCTGATGACGGTCGCCCAGAATTTGTCGGAACGAGTGACAGTGAGAAGCATCCAGCATGCTGATTTGGAACAGAAAGTAAATCGCCTTTCCGAAATGGTGGAGCAGCTGTTGTCGATAGAGTCTTCAAGCACCACTTCACAACGCAATGTACGGATAATCCGGAACGGTCGCCGCTGTTTCCGATGCAACCAGAATGGTCATGTGGCGAGATTCTGCACCAACGTCAATGTGGCCCATTGTTTCTCTCTATCCATGCCGAGTCGGTGGCGAGTACCAGTCCTCCAGGTAACTATAGAAGATGTGTCTGTCCGAGCCATAGTAGACACAGGAGCGGCGGTGTCAATTACGAAGAGGTTCAATGGGGTTCCAGTAAACCCATCTTCAGTCGCGATGCAGACGGTCGGTGGGCATTCTTTGAAAGTGACGGGCACGCAGCAGTTACGAATCAGGATAGGAGAAACGCTCATCCGTCATGACATGTTCATCGTGGAGAAGACGACCGAAACTATCATCGGAACCGACATCCTGAAACGGCTCGGTGTCACAATTGCCTGAGAAACGATGTGGTGATCGTGGCTAACGATACGATCGAGTTAGACAAGGGGATAACCGACCGGGTTGGTGCCCTCAAAGCCGTGTCCGATTTTCAGAACCGTGCAATACGCAACGTACTGAGCAGGTATGCCCACTTATTCACAGACGCGGAAGATGATTACGGATTTTGCAATTGGGTTGAACACCGAATACCGTTGATCCCAGGAGGACAATGCAGGCCAATCTTCAGACGGATTCCACAGAACATCCTGGTCACGGCACCAGTGTAGTGAGAACGACACGACAGGGGGTAGACATTTATTGCACACCGAAAATGGGCACATGAGGGTCTCACGCGCGCCATCGAATATCGACTAGATTTCCGTCCCACAACGCAACACAGGTACGGATGTTAGAGACGAGCCAGTCCTTTCGCCTCGGGAGCTCTGACTTGGAAGACCCGCCTTCCTGTTTTCGCCTCGATCTCCACTTCTCTGTACCCGATTTGGTTCGGCCAGGAGCCGTTCGAGAACTCTCGACTTGCTTGTTCTGGGCTGTGTCAATCGGCTCGGCCTCGGTCCTGTGGGCTGCGCTAGCGGCGTATCTGTCTGATTTATTGCGCTGTCCACGTATTCCCGCTCCGTAGTTCTGGGCCCAGAATCGTCGCTAGCCGTCCTTCTCGATCCGCTCTCAGCTAGCTCCGAAGAGCTCCCCCGAGGCATTCTTGGAAGCGGCCCCTCTACAATAAGAGAACGTTACATATTATGGTTACATTGGGAAATGGGCGGAATGTTGCGTATGCTTTCTTTCGGTTTCATAGCCCTTTATATATTGATTTTATTGCTATGACGAAGTGGGCCATATCCACCGGAATCACCTCACATTAGTGTTGTTATCATGGATAATGTTCAAATCAGATTGAAATGGCACCAAGGTGGCGCATCCATTTAACACGTGGGCCTCCTGAAGTCAGCAGTTAGGTGAACCGACTCATCGATTTTCCCACAGATCCTCGGTTCACATATACATCCGCAATTGGAATACGCAATTCAGGTCTGTCACCTATAGCTGAAGAGAGACCCTACCGCCTTGGAGATATTCCAACGCCGGGCAACCAAAAATGTCAAAGGTTTGTACTATTTGCCTCATAATCCAAGAATTCGAATGTGTAGGTCTTCAACGGACGGTATCAGCCATTGCGCGGGGACCTCATTTTGACTTGCCAAATTTTGAGAAATCCCAACCACGTGCCTCCATTTGCTAGAGCTCAGTCACAACAATAATTTGAGGGGCCACTATCTCAAGATGGCAGAGCAGTAGAATCCTTTTAAATGTCCTCGGAGTTTCTTTTCCGTACGCGTTTGCCGTACGTGGAATGCCCTTCTGGAATCTGTTATCTGTGCTCCCACGCTGGTAGAGTTCAAAGTCCGAGTTGACAGTGCACTGATTTCGCTGCACAATCTCACATGACTCATTACCCAAGGATAAACCAACGGGTCCGGTTAGCTCCCAGAATGCGTTCTACCTTCTTTACGACCCTTTTATGTTCCTCAGGATGCAGTACGCTTTAGTACCAACGTCTCATTTGACATCATTTTTTATGGATTTACAGTTTATACTACGTATACCGCAGTGAGTCCACCAGAGTAAACCTAATTTTGTTGACAATTCTTCTATATTTTGAACTTTCATCCTGAACTATTAAGATTTAGCTTTTATTGCCCGTCTAAAACCATTGTTCCATTGACTGATAAGCTGAATCGAACTCCATAGGATGTATAGAAAAGTCACAAGTTTGTCAGATGCGCTGAGATCTCCGCCATTTCTCCGCTCCAGTCAGCTTGCGAGAAGTGTTTCTCGTCGTAGAGTGTCACGCTACTGCATGTCGTCGAGGTGTTCACATGAAACTCTCGCGCGCGCGAATACCTTATTTAGAAAGCAAGTAGATATTTAAATCTGTACAATTCCCTCAGAGTATTATCAACATTGGTATAAGAGTATCTGTCACCTGTTAATACTCTAATCGTTCTTCCTGTTCATGTGTAGCGTTTTCAAATGTCTGACTCACGATATGTCAGGGCTCAAAAATGAGATGTAACTGTGGGTGAATCGAATAATCGGGAAAATAAACCCAGTGAATTTTCGGCTTCCGCACAGAGTTGGCCTCCACGACTTGTTCTGGCAGACTGCCTCAAACATTGACTACACTCTGCTCGAAACACAAAGTGTCGTACTCAATTCAGATCCGGCACCACAAGAATGCGCCAGTGTTCATTTGGAGAGAACGCTTCGTCGAGCACGCTTACATGTGCACAGTGCTGCATCTTGGCTTTCTTACTAGTCCGTCACGTTGGCGGCTAATGCAAAGTGCGGGGTTCAAGGAAGCTGCTAGTCAGACACGGACTGCATTTGCCAACAATGTTCGACTCGGTTAGAAAATATCGTGAGATGTGGGCAGTAGTGCGGAAAAGAAAGGGCTCACTCTTGCTTCTTTACCTGAAACTGTGAATCATCCATCTTTCTTTAGATTTCATGGGAAGCTACCACGCTGGGCTTTTGGTTCACGGCACTGCTCGATCGCAATGCACAATTTAGCGCATGGCTCTTCGAAGGTCGCCCACTGAGCTATTGGATGACAGGATTCTTCAATCCGCAGGTAAGTTCTATTTGTGATGAAATGTCACGTGGCTAAAATTCACCGCGTAAGAATCCAGCTATGCATACATAGTTTCTCACTGATCTGCAGAGAAGTTCGGGTGTCACAACTTTGTATCGCGGCTTTGCGAGCGTGTGGCACAGTTTGAGTGGGCTGGCGAGAGCGAATAAAAGAAGTTACTAAAATGCGGTTGCTACCGTCAAACATATAGCAGCATATGTGGTAGTAGCAGTAGCACGTATCCGCTTCAGAAAATTGCTATGCCGATGTGAAATCACACAGACGTCTTCGCTGTGCCCAAGCCATCGATGCATTCCATGCAATGGAGATTGCGCTCGTCAAACCATAGTATTGCCCGCAAAGTCGCATAAACGGTCAAAAATTTTGCAAAGAAAGTCAAAATGTTCCAAAACACTGTGCGATTCACCAACCACTCAGAGCCAACCCTCTGACCTTAAGGGTGTTCTCATTGGCCGGATGTCAAGGTTCGGTGCGATAGTCTCGGGAGGTGGGCGCGCTGCCCGTTGACTGGGTGAGACTTGTGAATGAACCTTAGAGGCATGCACTTCGACGGTGTAACGGGCTTGTATGCGCCCCCCTCACGTCCGAAATGATGGATCACAATTGGGCTGAGCGTAATGAACAGCTGCGACACAACCGCATGACTGAAACCATGTCTATGCTACTAACGTCGTCGGTATGCCTTCTCGCGTTCGCCAGAGTATCACATCAGACATTCGTGACCGAGTTTTGAGCGCTTTCGTCAACGGTGATGACTGGCAGCTGGTGGCAACTGTGAACATCGAATATCAAACAGCCTAATTCTGGATTCGTCGTTCTCTTGATCAGGAGCCGAGTACTACGCAGGCGCGTGGTCGTAAGCGGATTTTGTCGCACGAAGACGTAGATGACATCCTGGATTGGACCGCAAGGGACTCAACGCTTACGCTACGGGAAATGCGAGTACGAGTACGAGCAGAAATGGACAAGGACATTTCGAAGTCAACAATCGCAGGGCACCTAGATGGTCCATTGATAACTATGAAGAACATCTATCAGGTTCCCGACGAAATGAACAATGAGCAGGGAATTCGTTCAGCAGTTTCTCCAATTTGAGAGCGATGGCAAGTTCTTCATTTGAATTGACGAAGCGAACTTCAACGTTTACTGCAAACATACTCGTGGTCGGGCGCCCAGAGGAGTGAGGGCCTGTTGCAAAGTTGCCAACAGCAGAGGCCACAAGTTGCATTTAATTGGTGCACTCACGATGGAAGGGAAAGTGTCGACGACCACCCGGAGAGGCTCATTCACAGGTCCCCTATCTCTCGAATGGCTGCGAAGCTATTTAGACAACCTGAAACGGGAAGATGGAACTCCGGCAGGTAACCGTGGTATGTGATAATGCACCATGTCACACAGGACTGGAAGAACTGTCGTCAGTAGATGGATACGATGGAGTAACCATACTGAGATTGAGCCCATACTCTCCGTCCCTCAATCCGATCGAGAAGGTTTGGCAGGTGGTGAAGGTCAGAGTGAAGAATGAGATGATGGTGCGGTACAAGGAAGTTCTGGCCTGGGATCCTCAGAAACTCATGACGCAGATGGAATGGAGGCTGCAGTTCCTTGAACGCATTGCCAGAGCAGCCACCAAGGATATCAGCGTTGTGGGATGTCGTCATGCTATTCGATATATGCGTGTACATTTTCCTGATTGTCTAGCAAAGATGACATGTTTCGATCAGGTTGCTGGCCTATTTTTTACGTATCTGGTTGTATAGCACGTCACTGGCAGCGTGTAGGGACGTGTTAGTATTCACAGTGTTTTCAAAATATGTTTGCACATATGTAAGTTTATGTGTTCCTAGGTGGGTTGAAGCGATATCTGATGTCTAGCGGGACTGTCTTCCAGTGAGCCATGCCCGAGTGATATGTTCAACTTATGGTCCCTTTCGTGCTGATATTCGCTGTGCCGTACTCTTTCATGATCAGCCTAATGTAGATATAGTTTCTTTGTTCGGAAAACTAGGATGTTTGGAAAGCGCTTTGTAGGACCAAGTGAGCTTGCCGGATGAGCAACCGTCAGATATATCACAGCATGGGATATCAGCGTGGATAGTTGAATAGTAGTGAATAAAAAATTACTGCGCACGTCATGTCAGGTTTTTCCAAGAGTGAGGGGAACTGATAGATGCGAGTTCGCAAACACGTCCATTGCCAGACAAGATGTCGTCATTGAAGCTGAACGAATGAATCGCGTGTTTAACAAACAGTCTCTGTCCGCTGTATTTGAGTGCACTGGTGCGTTAATTCGTCACCCGATTGGAAGTTGGTCTGTCAAGTTCGGAACCCACATCAGCCGGTTCGGAAGCTGTACTTTAGCTTTAAAAGCAATCATTCCTACAGTAAGCGCAATTTACTTTACGTGTCAGAAAGGCCCGAATAGTTGTCCAGTACGACTTGGATACTGTCTTCATTGTTCGGATGATCTCTCGCTTGACCCAATAGCGTGCGTAAACAAGTGGGGGTGTAGTTGGCGTGGATACAATAGCGTAGCAACCACTTTTGCTGTCCGTGGCGGACGTGCAATTGCTGCCGCTCTCGTAGTTGTAAAGCCCCCAATTGAAATCGCCATTCAATATTTCGTTTCACATAACAACAAACACAGCTTTAACTTTGGAGTGCTGTCTTGAGTGCAGCTGTTTGAATTGTTAAAATATTCGTGTTCAAAATGTACAGGCACACTTTTCATGCACTACTTGAAGTCGCTGGTATCCGAGCTGAATAAGCACTCATCGAACGCAATTGAACATTAATGGTCGAAAATCCGGCAGACTTTGCTAGCCGCGGGTATGTCAATGTGGCAAATCAAATCGCCAACCTGGACATTGGATCAGTATGCAGTCTCAGGAACTTATAGAGGCTTGCCAACGTGTTCCGGCTGATAGCGAACACAAGGAGACTCACAAAGATTTCAGGGAGAAACTGGTTGCTCACTTGAAGAGAGACCGGGAAGCCTGGTGGCCAAGTGGTCTGCACGTCTGGTTTGCAATCATAACTATCTCGTTGACTAAGTGTTACACTGAGCCGATACCGTGGACAGGATGATCAAGTGTCACGATCGCTGATCAGCGCTTGAATTCTGGCGCCATTGGCACAAACCTCATTGCCTATCGTGCAAGTGCGAAATACTGCCAAGCAGTCGGATTATGTACGGCACGTATATCTCTCAACACTACTTGGATGCGCAAGAATCCGCTAATTCAACTTTTATACCACTTACCAAAATGGTTCTACGTTGTTAAATGTGGTACTGACCGAACATCAGATACAGAAAATTGAAATTTTATAGTCATTACTACCATCTATCTCAGCTCAGGAAATGTAGCTTGCGAAACCGAAAATTTCTCACAATTAGGGTTTTCAGACTGCAGCCGTGCGAACATCAGAACGCTATAAACTACCCACTCTGAAGATATCGTCGACGCACAAGGATACGTAAATAATAATACTGCCGTTCACATTCACTATGTGATGCATTCCCTAGCTCTCACCCTTGAACTTTGGGTTCACTGTGAATATGTTGTTGCATTTACACGAGTACCGACAATTGTCTACACTGCACACAGGACACAGTGTCTCCATTAGCGAGGTGTACAGTTTTGTCATTATTTCAGTTGCAACATTTGACCGTAGTTTAACGCTGCCAGCGGAGAACAAGTTGACTGTGTTATTCCGGACTGGCCCAACGTCGTTCACCTTACTTGGTGTCCGGCCCCAATACGCTGCGTATTTTTAACCCACTTTCATTTACCTAGTCCAACCTTGAAAATCTCTCTAATCAGCCTTGCTCATTGCGATTTGCATGAGTGCAATTGTCCACGGACGGGGTGGAGGGACATATATGGGCGTCGCACACAGAAGGTGCCACATATTACAAACCAATATGTGAACGATGCGACTAACCGGGCTAAGCTGACTTGAAATGTTGCAACCGCAATAATGACGTCGATCGAAGTAATGTTTCAGGTTGGAGTATTATAAAGAAATTTAAAACAATTAGATCCCTTTAGTAATTTGAATAATGCCGTAAGAAGACGAACACTGGCAGATGTCAACATTTCGTATTGTCTCTTCAGTGCCAACACAATAACATGAAAATATATAAAAGGTAGGGTGAGACCGAAACAAGTTAGAACAGGGTAGAGGGGTAGGCGTGACACCCCTACGCCCAGGGCAGCCGTAGGCTTACTAACAACTGTTTCTGCACACAGAGTGCGGATTTGATACGGCTGATCGCGACTGCCTTTGCAAAACGTAGGAAACGGGTGTTAGCATGTCTTATCACAATTGTAAACATTGTGGCCGGATCAAACTGGTGACAGGTGGCAAGTAAATGCCTACCTATGGATGAAGCAGGTGGTTTACGTGAACAGGTGGTATGAGCAACTGAGGACTGGGTGATTTGACGCTGCAACCATTTAGGTACATGTTCCCTTATTCTGGAATTCAACGCTCGATTGGTACGGCCGATGTAGTGTATACCACAACTACAAGTAAATTGGTAAATGCAATGTGAGTTGGTGCCAATAGGTTGTCTTTCCATCATTGGGGTAACAGGTATTCGATTAGTCCGGTTGATAAGGACAGCTTCAGCAGCATAATAAGTCCTGTGGACTGCGGAAGTTATGCGCTTCGTTGTCCTCATATTGGCAAAATCTCCTTTAAATGGTAGCTCGATGTAGATCTTCTTGTCAGACACTGTCGATACCTTCTGTCCCGGCACCCTTGCTTGACTATGTTTGTCGAAGAATCTACTTGGATAGCCATTTTTCAACAGCCTATCCTTGAGCGAGTTTATCTCATCATCTAAGCTGTCGGTAGTGCATATTTTCCTTGCACGGTTGAATAGCGTCTTGAATAAAGTCCGCTTGTACCGCATTGGGGAGAAGCTGGTAAAGTGCAGATACTGCCCTGACCAAGTCGGTTTTCGGTAAACCTCTCTTTTAATGGACCCATCTGCTCTTCTGCAAATCAACACGTCCATATATGGAAAGCAGTTATTTTTCTCTGTTTCGTTGGTTGATTTCAGATTTGTATGCACGATCGACCAGACGCGCAATTTTCTCCTCTGATGAGCTAAACACTAAAATATCATCCACATATCGCATGTAGTAGGAAAGTAGCGATATTTTATTGTGTTGCCACTGAAGAGACAATACGAAATGTTGACATCTGCCAGTGTTCGTCTTCTTACGGCATTATTATAGAGAAATCCCCCCACGTTAAGTCAGTCCAGAGTAACACTCAGTCAACTTGTTCACCGCTGGCAGCGTTAAACTACGGTCAAATGTTGCAACTGAAATAATGACAAAACTGTACACCTCGCTAATGGAGACACTGTGTCCTGTGTGCAGTGTAGACAATTGTCGGTACTCGTGTAAATGCAACAACATATTCACAGTGAACCCAAAGTTCAAGGGTGAGAGCTAGGGAATGCATCACATAGTGAATGTGAACGGCAGTATTATTATTTACGTATCCTTGTGCGTCGACGATATCTTCAGAGTGGGTAGTTTATAGCGTTCTGATGTTCGCACGGCTGCAGTCTGAAAACCCTAATTGTGAGAAATTTTCGGTTTCGCAAGCTACATTTCCTGAGCTGAGATAGATGGTAGTAATGACTATAAAATTTCAACTTTCTGTATCTGATGTTCGGTCAGTACCACATTTAACAACGTAGAACCATTTTGGTAAGTGGTATAAAAGTTGAATTAGCGGATTCTTGCGCATCCAAGTAGTGTTGAGAGATATACGTGCCGTACATAATCCGACTGCTTGGCAGTATTTCGCACTTGCACGATAGGCAATGAGGTTTGTGCCAATGGCGCCAGAATTCAAGCGCTGATCAGCGATCGTGACACTTGATCATCCTGTCCACGGTATCGGCTCAGTGTAACACTTAGTCAACGAGATAGTTATGATTGCAAACCAGACGTGCAGACCACTTGGCCACCAGGCTTCCCGGTCTCTCTTCAAGTGAGCAACCAGTTTCTCCCTGAAATCTTTGTGAGTCTCCTTGTGTTCGCTATCAGCCGGAACACGTTGGCAAGCCTCTATAAGTTCCTGAGACTGCATACTGATCCAATGTCCAGGTTGGCGATTTGATTTGCCACATTGACATACCCGCGGCTAGCAAAGTCTGCCGGATTTTCGACCATTAATGTTCAATTGCGTTCGATGAGTGCTTATTCAGCTCGGATACCAGCGACTTCAAGTAGTGCATGAAAAGTGTGCCTGTACATTTTGAACACGAATATTTTAACAATTCAAACAGCTGCACTCAAGACAGCACTCCAAAGTTAAAGCTGTGTTTGTTGTTATGTGAAACGAAATATTGAATGGCGATTTCAATTGGGGGCTTTACAACTACGAGAGCGGTAGCAATTGTACGTCCGCCACGGACAGCAAAAGTAGTTGCTACGCCACCGTATCCACGCCAACTACACCCCCGTTTGTTTACGCACGCTATTGGGTCAAACGAGGGATCATCCGAACAATGAAGACAGTATCCTAGTCGTACTGGACAACTATTCGGGCCTTTCTGGCACGCAAATTAAATTGCGCTTGCTGTAGGAATGATTGCTTTTAAAGCTAAAGTACAGCTTCCGAACCGGCTGATGTGGGTTCCGAACTTGACAGACCAACTTCCAATCGGGTGACGAATTAACGCGCCAGTGCACTCAAATACAGCGGACAGAGACTGTTTGTTAAACACGCGATTCATTCGTTCAGCTTCAATGACGACATCTTGTCTGGCAATGGACGTGTTTGCGAACTCGCATCTATCAGTTCCCCTCACTCTTGGAAAAACCTGACATGACGTGCGCAGTAATTTTTTATTCACTACTATTCAACTATCCACGCTGATATCCCATGCTGTGATATATCTGACGGTTGCTCATCCGGCAAGCTCACTTGGTCCTACAAAGCGCTTTCCAAACATCCTAGTTTTCCGAACAAAGAAACTATATCTACATTAGGCTGATCATGAAAGAGTACGGCACAGCGAATATCAGCACGAAAGGGACCATAAGTTGAACATATCACTCGGGCATGGCTCACTGGAAGACAGTCCCGCTAGACATCAGATATCGCTTCAACCCACCTAGGAACACATAAACTTACATATGTGCAAACATATTTTGAAAACACTGTGAATACTAACATGTCCCTACACGCTGCCAGTGACGTGCTATACAACCAGATACGTAAAAAATAGGCCAGCAACCTGATCGAAACATGTCATCTTTGCTAGACAATCAGGAAAATGTACACGCATATATCGAATAGCATGACGACATCCCACAACGCTGATATCCTTGGTGGCTGCTCTGGCAATGCGTTCAAGGAACTGCAGCCTCCATTCCATCTGCGTCATGAGTTTCTGAGGATCCCAGGCCAGAAGTTCCTTGTACCGCACCATCATCTCATTCTTCACTCTGACCTTCACCACCTGCCAAACCTTCTCGATCGGATTGAGGGACGGAGAGTATGGGCTCAATCTCAGTATGGTTACTCCATCGTATCCATCTACTGACGACAGTTCTTCCAGTCCTGTGTGACATGGTGCATTATCACATACCACGGTTACCTGCCGGAGTTCCATCTTCCCGTTTCAGGTTGTCTAAATAGCTTCGCAGCCATTCGAGAGATAGGGGACCTGTGAATGAGCCTCTCCGGGTGGTCGTCGACACTTTCCCTTCCATCGTGAGTGCACCAATTAAATGCAACTTGTGGCCTCTGCTGTTGGCAACTTTGCAACAGGCCCTCACTCCTCTGGGCGCCCGACCACGAGTATGTTTGCAGTAAACGTTGAAGTTCGCTTCGTCAATTCAAATGAAGAACTTGCCATCGCTCTCAAATTGGAGAAACTGCTGAACGAATTCCCTGCTCATTGTTCATTCCGTCGGGAACCTGATAGATGTTCTTCATAGTTATCAATGGACCATCTAGGTGCCCTGCGATTGTTGACTTCGAAATGTCCTTGTCCATTTCTGCTCGTACTCGTACTCGCATTTCCCGTAGCGTAAGCGTTGAGTCCCTTGCGGTCCAATCCAGGATGTCATCTACGTCTTCGTGCGACAAAATCCGCTTACGACCGCGCGCCTGCGTAGTACTCGGCTCCTGATCAAGAGAACGACGAATCCAGAATTAGGCTGTTTGATATTCGATGTTCACAGTTGCCACCAGCTGCCAGTCATCACCGTTGACGAAAGCGCTCAAAACTCGGTCACGAATGTCTGATGTGATACTCTGGCGAACGCGAGAAGGCATACCGACGACGTTAGTAGCATAGACATGGTTTCAGTCATGCGGTTGTGTCGCAGCTGTTCATTGCGCTCAGCCCAACTGTGATCCATCATTTCGGACGTGAGGGGGGCTCATACAAGCCCGTTACACCGTCGAAGTGCATGCCTCTAAGGTTCATTCACAAGTCTCACCCAGTCAACGGGCAGCGCGCCCACCTCCCGAGACTATCGCACCGAACCTTGACATCCGGCCAATGAGAACACCCTTAAGGTCAGAGGATTGGCTCTGAGTGGTTGGCGAATCGCACAGGGTTTTGGAACATTTTGGACTTTGTTTGGAAGTCTTTGGACATTTTGTAGGACTTTTCTCTTTCTTTGCAATATTTTTGACCGTTTATGCGACTTTGCGAGAAATGCCGGAGATTTAAACTGCGCATATATTTGCCGCACTGAGGAGAACAAATTCACTGCAGTATGCAGGTGGTTTTATGGGACTGAAAGTCACGGTGGAGCGAAGTTACATGCCATATATAGAGGAATCTGGGCGATCGTTTTATGGGATCACAGGTCACGGTGCAGAGAATTTATTTGCCCAGTATAGACGAATCTGAGGTGCAAATGCGGTGAAATTCCTGAAATCAGGTCTAATCAAGCTAGTTGCAATCGCGCACTGACAATAATGGGTAGTACACCTACTTATTCTATGAACCATGGCGTCCTCCTCCGTTTCGCAGAGGCGATTACAATTAATCGGAATAAGCCGCTGCTTTGTGTTCAGAAACAATTATCGGCCAGCATCAGTCTGCCTTGCGGATAGGGTTGATAACCCTGTATCGCTTATCGTGTGTTTGTTTGGTTTGTTTGTGTTTGGTGGCAACCTTCACTGTATAAATATTATTGCGAGTTATTGTTAAAGGCACTGATGAGACAATACGAAATGCGTGCATTTGCCAGTCTTGGTCTTCTTACTGCGCATTTCAAATTGCTAAAGGGAACTAAGTATTTTAAACTTTTTAAAGGAAGAATCCACGCTGAAATAGTCAAGCTATTTCGCCGCATTGTCAAGCTGCAATGTAAGATCGCTTGCAAGCGTATGGAAATATCCTTCCTCTCCAAATGAATTCGCCAGCGTCGTTATTCTCGATCAATTGTGAAAAGGTTACGTAGAAACAAATTGAGGCCCTCTGCAGCTAGTCTTAGGCGGGTTACATCCGCTCATATTGAGACGGCACAAACCAGAGTTGTGGGTTTACTCGAGGGACACACACACGCTTATTGCCTGTCATCGAAAACTTGTTCCCCTATTGTCGTATTGCATTCTCTTGGTTTTGCAAAACAACCGTTGATCGCACAAAAAGGATTGCGATGGCCCGTCTGCAAAAGTCACTGATGAACAACCAAGTGGAAGTGGCAGTTACTTGTGACCCCGGTAATTATGTTGTGAATATATCGGGTTTGAAGCTTGATGCCTTACAATTGGAAGCATTATCATTTGGCATAGACTACAAAGTTCCTCCTAGACGGTTAATTGAGCTTCTTATTGATTCGCAGTTTGAAAACTTCTTTGGTCTGGTGAAAGCTCTACAACCAGCCAGTGCTGATAAGCTCATATGATTTAGATACAAGCTGACAGATATTGCTTAGGAAATTAAACATGTACCAGTAAAAGAAAAGTGTGCGCTTACAAAAAGGCATTTACAGGCTTTACGCGAACTACGTGACGAGAATGTGATTGTAACAAAGCCAGCTAAGGGTTCTGGTGTAGTAGTCATGAATAAGGATGAATACGTAAAGAGGATGACAGTCATACTCGAGGACACAAGTAAATTCGAACGACTTGAGAGGGCAGAGGATGTGGCTGTGGTAGAGTCTCGCATAAATCGCCACTTAGATGTGCTTCATCTACTTCGTGTGATTGACAGTGATACGTGTGCCAGATTGAAGCCGACCGGCTCCACTACTCCTCAGCTATACGGGCTACCGAAAGTACATAAGAGCGGGGTGCCACTCAGACCGATTCTGTCAATGGTAAACGCGCCTCAACATAAACTGGCTCGTTGACTGGTGGAATTGCTTTTTCCATAGTGGGAATGGGCCAATCTATACAAACTCAAAGATTCTTTCGAGCTTATCGACGACCTCAACATACTTAATGTATCCGACAAGGTCATGTGCTCGGTAGTTGTAGAATCGCTGTTTACCAATGTTCACCTGCACCAAACTGCTGATTACATTTGTGAACTAGCAAAAAGTTCGCGGTGTCCTCTACCTATGCCACGAGCTACTAAGAGACACGTTGTTGTTGTGTACGGTGAACGTCAACTTTCACTCCAGAAACACCGTACTGTCAGATTGATGGAGTAGCGATGGGCGGTCCATTGGGCCCGGTACTTGCTAATTTCTTTATGTTAATGGTTGAACGAGGTATGTCTGGAGAAATATCTCCACAGCCATACTACAAACGCTACGTGGCTGATATTTTGACAATTTGTTCATCGGAGCATCAGATGGAGTAGTTGGTAACGCAACTAAATTCTGCGCATGCCAACTTGCGGGTCTCCTGTGAGGTAGAGAAGCAAAATTGCCTTCCGTACTTGGATATCCTCATCAGCCGCAGAGAAAACGGACAGATTAAGAGGTCTGTGTACAGGAAACGAACATGGTCCGGGCAGTATCTGCATTTCATTAGCTTCACACCAATGCGATACAAGCGGACGCTCTTAAGAACTCTGATTAGTCGTGCCAGATGAATTTGCTCCGCTGATTGCCTGGCTGACGAGTTGCAGTTGATTACCAACACACTCATTGAAAACGGTTACCTCCGAAGGTTCATCGAGCAACATAGTCAAATGCAACTAAGAGACCTAGTGCACACGGAACCCAAGAAGCCTGTAACCATTGAACTGCCATTCAAAGGTGACGTCTTCTCGTTGAGGACCACAAGGCGTATGATCTGTGCCATACAAACAACTTGGCGCCAAGGTCGTTATCATTAACAAAACCCAAAAACTTCCACTTCATTCTGTAAAGGAAGCTCAGCCTATCGAGGCCAAATCGCATTGCGTTTACCAATTCATTTGTGACTGTGGCGCCACTTACGTAGGCAGGACCGATAGAACATTGAGTTCCCGAATGAAGGGGCATGTACCTAAGTGGGTTCAATGTTTGACCGCGCAGGAAACTGGTCAGAGTCAAACTGCTTGTCTGCGTAAGCCACCAGCCTCTTCAATCGGCCGACACTTATTGACCACAGGTCACGGAGTCGAGGTCACTTCGGCGTTCATCATAATATTACACACGAATTCCCGCCTTCTCCGTTTCGCAGAGGCGATTGCAATTAATCGGAATAAGCCGCTGCTTTGCGTTCAGAAACAATTATCGGTCATCATTAGACTGGCCTGGGGATAGGGGTGATAACCCTGTCTAGCGTATCGTGTGTTGGTCTGTTTGTTTGGTTTGTTTGTGTTTGGTGGCACCCTTCACTGAATAAATATTATTGCGAGTGATGAGACAATACGAAATGCGTGCACTTACCAGTCTTCGTCTTCTTACTGCGCTTTTCAAACAATGGCGTAGTCACACGTTTGGCGTAAGCTATCAAAGCCGTATGCATGGACTGCGTCAACTAGCTTCTCGTGTTACCGGAGACTATATCGCTAAGTGTTGGACATCAGGTTTCCACTACAAAGAATCGTGGAGCAATCAACCCAGTTTACAAGGGAGGAATCGTGCTGAACCCGATGCTTTGTACAGTCATGGAATTTGCAATTACGTAGGCGCAAATAGGATATTTGGAAGATAAAACATCATTGTACGGGAACAGTAAAGCTTTCATCCAAACCGATCGTGGACCACGAATTTTGTTGGGCGAAATCTGTTGATTGTGGAGAAGTTGAGCGTTGCCTATATTGATTTCCTGAGAGTTTCCGATCTTCTAGATCAGGGATCACCAAACTATTTTCACAGCTGGCCGGATAAGAGGTAAAACGACTAGAGCTGATCGCATACCCAGTATGCACAACAGCTACAATCCAGAACGCATCTCTGAAGAAAGACAGAAAATACGCGACACGGCTTTCGAACAGATAACACCCAATTTCCATTCACTCGGCGTTCCCTTTTCTTTTTAGTAACCACAAGGAGGGGTAAAATAAACCGGATTTGGGCAAGAAAAGTTATTGCATTACTTGTCTATGTAAACGACAAAGCGTTTAGAAAGCTTGAGCGGAACGTTTCTATCAGATTCAAATTAGCAAACTTGTACTGCTCGCGTACACGTTGCAGTACCAATATGTACGAACCACAATAATTCACGCCTCAAGCGCAATTCCTTGTTAACAGCTTGTACTTCGTTCTGAGTATTCAACAGATATAGTTTCAAAACGACATGTACAACCTAACGTCAAGTAGCTACTCGGCGTTTTAAGTGACACGTGCATCAAAGTATCTTATCAACGGACAGTGGGGGCACGAAATGTGAGAGAAACGGAAACACCGTAGGTTGGGATTCATACGTGACTTGCCGAACAACCTCCTCGTGGTGCCAGCTGGGTGGTTCGGGTTTTTTCCCGTTCCAGCGAATGGTTCGGCGGCAGTGTTGCAGGACGTGGTGGATTTTCGCCTGGCAAGCGTTCTCCCTATAAAAAGCCCCATATGTCCGTTTAACAACACTGCGACGTGGCGGATGTGACTCGCAACTAAATAAAGTCACTGTCCCTTGCCCCTCCCTGAGAGGGTGCGTTGGGCCCCTGGTCCTACACGGACCGAAAGGCGTATGAACCGTCTATTAGGTCACCGGCTCCCAACGGGTTGCGGCGCCCTCACATCGCCCTGCTGCCTTGTAGGTTAGATCTTTGATCAAAGGCTCGGGGTAGGGCCCCCTAAGACAACCCTCTACTTCGTCCTGGGCAACCGGGTAGTATCACGCCCACTGATGAATCATGGACTACACCGCTCACTACTGCTACTGCTATGCCTCTCTTCTGTCCTAACTCAACCGCTCAACATTCACTCACAGACCACCCCACCTCCCGTCCTTCACCTACATTTACTCTTATGTCTTCTACGGTCACCGTCACAAACGACCCACTTCTCGCAGCTGATGGAAGTAACAGCCAAACTCCCGGTTTTCAATGTCCTGCAATGGCAACCGCCTCTCACTCCACCGAAGCTGCAGCTCTTCTTCTACCTAGTTCTGCATTCATCCTTGCAGCGTTTAATGTTCGAACTTTGATGCAGATCGGACGACAAGCATGTCTGGCCCGTACTCTTGAAACGCTATCGGTAGACATCTGTTGTCTTTCAGAGACCAGATTACAAGACTCTAGCACCGTCATCAGAATGGCCTCTCCGGTAAACTCTGACGCCAAATACTACTTGCGGCTTTCCGGAGACCCAGAAGCTGCAGCCACTGGTCAAGCTAGTGTTGAGGTTGTATTAAGTGCCAGGGTTGAATCAGCTCTGCTTGACTGGATCCCAGTCAACAGTCGGCTATGTGCAGTCAGACTAAGAGGTTCATGTAATGTAAGCAGGCGTCGAGATGTTAAGCGTGCCTTGTTTGTCATCTCCGCCTACGCCCCTACAGACTGCAGCCCGGATGCAGTTAAAGATAGCTTTTACCAACAACTACATGAACTTCCGCGTTCCTCCAAAAGTACGGATATAGTCATTCTTGCCGGGGACTTTAACACACGGGTTAGCCGCCTTCTACCAAGCGAGCACCACATTGGGGGTAGTTTTGGTCTCGGTGGCAGTCGATCAGACAATGGAGACAGACTACTTGCTCTTTGCTCTGATCATCGCTTGTTTCTTTCGAGCACTAGTTTTTGGCACTCGAGGAGACACACTGCTGCCTGGCGCCCGCCCTCACAAACGCAAGAGTGCTCCCAGCTTGACCACATAGCAATCAGCTACAGATGGCGCGGAAGCGTAACGGACTGCCGATCGTGCTGGTCAACTTTTCTAGATTCCGATCACACATTGGTTCGTGCTGAGATTTGCATGCCTTTCGGAGGATCACCTAAGCGCGCCCACTACCGACCGGACGTCACGAATCTACAAAACGCCGCGATTTCAACTAGGTACCAAGCCTCACTGTCAACTTTGCTTGGCTCAACTATTGACGGTGATCTCGATTCGCAGTGGGCGCATATCAAAGATGCCTTAGTTTCCGCCAGTATCGACATTTGTGGAGTTACCCGTCACCCACCGAAACATTGGATTTCCGCCGACTCCTTGTCGCTGATGGACAGACGCCGCTTGATCCCATCGGATTCCAGACACAGTGAGGAACGCCAATACCTTGGTCGAGAGTTGCGCAGGAGTCTGCAAATGGACCGCGAAGCTTGGTGGTGTGAACGTGCTAGGGAGATGGAGCTTGCTAGTCTCTGTGGTAATACGAGAAAACTCTTCCATCTCATTCGAGTCACCAAAGCCGTTCGATCTGGTATAAGTGAAACAATATGCGAAGAGGATGGCATCTTAATCACCAATCTTCAACGACGGTTGGAGCGATGGGCCAAACATTTTGGCTCGCAGTTTTGTTGGCCCCCAGCTCCATCTGCTACCTCTGGCGCTCGCGCTGGGGCCGAGTGTTCTACCCCCACAGATCCTCTCTTACCAGGAAATCGAGCAGAAGCTCCGGCACATGAAGCGTAATAAAGCCCCAGGCCCTGATGGTCTTCACCCAGCTCTATTTAAAGATGGTGGCGCATCGCTGGTTCGAAAACTCACCGCTTTGTTCTCGAAAATTTGCTCGAAAGAGAAAGTTTCATCATCTTGGGGTGAATCGATAGTCGTCCCCATATTCAAAAAGGGCCTGCGCACAATCTGCTCCAACTACAGAGGAATAAGCTTAGTCCCCGTCGATTGCAAGCTGCTGGTGTCCATCATACTTCGCAGGCTATCCCCAACACGCGAATCGTTGCAACGAGAAGCACAAGCTGGGTTTCGCCCTGGTCGCGGCTGCATCGATCAAATCTTCACACTTCGCCAGATCCTCGAGCTCCACCATGTGTATCAGAGGCCAACGATTGCTGTGTTCCTGGATATCCGTGCAGCCTTCGATTCTGTTGATCGTACAGTGCTGTGGCACTGCCTTCTGAGGAACGGTGTTCCCGAGAAGTTCGTCTCCATACTGCGCGCTCTGACCTCGGGCAGGGTTAGGGCTTATGGCATGTTTTCGCCTACCTTTGTGGTCTCCAGTGGAGTTCGACAAGGATGCCCTATCTCTCCGTTCCTATTCAACTTTGCCATTGAGGATGTCCTGAAGAACTCTCTGAGCGATTCTTTGAACGCTGGCGTTGAGTTCCTCCCAGGTAGTGGAGTTGTTGATTTAGATTATGCTGATGATATCGTCTTGCTTGGTGACGATCCACAGGTCGTCCAACTTGCATTAAACCGCTTGGCGATTGAAGCATCAAAGTATGGTATGTACTTTTCGCCATCCAAATGCAAGGCTCTCCTTCAAGACTGGCAGGTGCCTCTGTCTGCACTCACGCTTGCCGGTGAGACACTAGAGTTTGTGGAGAGCTTTGTCTACTTGGGAAGTTGCATCACTGCTGGCGGGGCTGTTGGAGACGAGATTTCGATGCGCATCTCGAGAGCACGCCTCGCTTTTTCTAGGCTGAGGCATTTGTGGCGTCGCCACGACATTCGTCTCTCCATCAAAGGGCGGGTCTATTGTGCAACTGTTCGTGCTATACTGTTGTACGGATGCGAGACCTGGCCCATTCGTAAAGATGACTTGCGCAGGCTATCCGTCTTCGAGCACCGCTGTCTGCGGTCCATTGCCCGTGCGTGGTGGCAACACCACGTAAGCAATGTGAAAGTTAGACAGCGTGTCTTGGGACGTGGAAGCCACTCGCTCGAGGAGCTCATCTCACTGCATCAATTGCGGTGGTTGGGACACGTATTGCGCATGCCTGTCCAGCATTACCCCCGTCGTGCGTTGTTTGCACTTGCTGGACAGGGATGGAGGAGACGGTCTGGTGGACAGCCTACAACATTGAGAAGCCGCATGAAAAAGTTGACGAAACAGCTGGCCTCGACCGGTTGTTGTGGACTACCTGGTTGGGGTCCGAGAGATGAGGATACTTGCTGGTTGAAGACCTTGGAAGTTATGGCTCAAGATCGATGTCAATGGCGGACGTGTGCATCGATTCGTTGCGGTGTCCCTTCTTCCTCCCGCTAAAAAAAGAACAAACTGAAAAAATGTCAAAGACTTGAGTGGTAAAATAGACAAAAAAGCATTTATTGTTACTCTTTTCTTATTATTCATATTGTTTTCCTATTCAGCCATGATTCCGATGGCACAATATCTGTACCACAGATTGTGTATTTTATATATATATATATATATATATATATATATATATATGTATGTATCCGACGATGTGAGGTCACTGATAGTACTTATAGTATTATATTACGGTCACAAATAACAACCATGAGCTGGCTCACGATATTGTTCAAACAGTGTAAGCTCGCGGACAACATGGCATGCGGTGTCAAATGTAATTTGTACCACGTCTCTTGTTCTTTACGTTTTACAAATCAAACTCAAGTACAGTCGACGGGGCGTAGTTTGAGGACCGCTGGCCTAGACTTTCTTATTCTTCTCTACAAGATTCACAGCACCTATGGAATAGATGACCCTATCATGGAATGGATGTTTGCTTTCCTATTTCATCGCCGCTTGAATGTTAGAGTCAGTAGCACGTTGACTGATCCGACAGAGGCACACTGCGGCGTACCACCAGGCTTAGTACTAGGATTACTGCTATTCTTGATGAGCATATGCGACGTCGCAAGATGGGATCACATCCAAACGGAATTTAAGATAATCATGGCCCTTCCTGGTTTTCATAAACAACCCCGAAATAGTGAGCATCTCAAATGTATCCAGGTTACGCATGGTCACAAGAAGTGATAGGCCATCAGGGTGATGGATCGCCATATAATACTGCAAGACGGCCTCATCAGAGCTTACGAGCAATCAAAACAGAACACATTGTCAAATGTACAATATTGAGCACACATCACGAAAGAACCTACTGGTGTCTGCAAGGAGGCTGCATCTTACAGTACACTCCATGAAAATGTTGTCATGTTGCTGGCGCAGATGATCTCAGTTGCTCAAGATAGTCCACAAAATCAGCGAGACAATCTCCTCAATACTTGAGCCTCCATCAGAGGGCGTTTGGCCGAGTTGATCCAACAATGTTTTCGCAAATGCTCAATGTCTACATGAGGTCACATGTGGAATACGCCATCCAGGTCTGATACCCATGGCAAAAACATGGTCTCCGCTCTCGAAGATCCACGACAAACGATCAGTAAGAATGCTAAGGGATTGCTCCACCTCCTCTAACAAATTAGACTGAAGGCCGTCAGAGTTTTCAGTGGACAATATTGTCGCCATTGAGAGGATCTCATATGGGTGTATCAGATCTCAAAGGATCCCAACCACCCATGTCGATAATTATTGAAATCCAGCCACAACACCTCACAGAGAGACCACCATTCGAAGTTAGCCATACGATATGACTGGTTGGAATGCAACCGAACTGTTTCTCCGTTTGTGATGCTAGTGGTGAAACGGTCTTTGTACCTCAGCCATCTCCGTATGAATTCAAGACTCGCCTTGGTGATACATCACTCGGGCCAAAGTGTAAGGTTTAATCCGTTATTGAAATAGGGCATAATATAACTGAACTGTGTGCATTTGAGGAACTCACGATGCGTCCACCGATACACATTAATTCACTCTTAATTTATTCACTTTTTGACTACGGGACTTGTTAAGTATTCGCATATTTCCCCTTTTCCATTATGCTATGAGTCACCTCGTGGTCATTACGCTTTTTCAAATAACCCAAAGTCTTCTCTTTGAGCAGTTTTCGTAACTAGTTTAGCTTATTATCCACTCAATTAAGTATGCCAGGCATCGCTGCCTCACTGAAAAGCTTAATATTGACATCTTTAGTATTCAAAATTGTCTGCTTCTCCTACGACACTCCAGACATTCATTCCTCAGTTTAACATTTGTAGCCGATTGACCGAGCAGTGGGTTTTGTAAGTGCAGTTTACTGAGAATCAATCGAGTGACGGGATAGGAAGGTACAAATCAATTGAAGGTCTCGTTCTTGCTCAACTTTCCTCATTAGACTCAGGCGTATAAGAGCAAGAGTCTACTGAAAAATACCAAGAGGATGAAGAACATTATTATTGGATTGGAGGGTATTTGATGTTGTTCCATCTAGACACTGCAAAACCCAAACGTGGATCGAGGATTGCACTGTCAGGAACGAGCAACATCTAAAAATTTTCTTTTCTGTTACGGTCCTAGCGATCGTAACAATCAAGATCCACTTCAAAGTAAAGAGATATTCCAACAGACTACGTGTCGTAACTCAAACACACGGCAAGTGCAATGAACTATAAACAATGATTTATCACGGGATAAAAGCTTGACAGGTTCCGTAGGATGGTTCGAGGGAATACGATGAAAGCACAATATATATGAGTCATCTAATGAGTGTCAACCGAGATAAATGCGTTAAAAAACGTCAGCGTAAAATAAAAATCAAGTGTAGGCATACAGAAATATTCGGGGTGCAATGATCCTTGATGTAAAGCGTGAGGAAAGTAAAATATGGCCGCTCAAATGAATCCTGTAGAAAGGCATGATTGGCCTAATCCAAAATGGTGTAATTTAGGTAACAAAGTAGGGGAGGATAAAACTGAATCTGGGAGTGCGTTCCAAGGTGGGCAAACCCGAAGGAAAAAGTAACTCCGTCGACACCTTGACTATAACGTACCGACAATTTTAAGCAATTATCCCTGAGCTGCGTGTTGTGGCTTAGTTTCAGCAAATAGCTGGGGTCACTCAATATTTAGTACACTAATATGATATCTCCGCGTAGCCTTCGGTAACGTCCGCTGGAAGCGCCCAGCAACATCAACCCTCAATGGTAAAAGTGACAGCGCAGGCGCTTTACATTCTTTGTTGCTCTTCGTTGTGGTGTCATTAATGACTCTAGATCGCGCTTTAACCAAGGATGCCAAGCTTGCATAGCGTATTCAATGTGTGGGCGCACGTAGGAATTGTGCTTCATTGGGTCACATATCCCAGATGCCTTTCGCAGCATGCTGACGTGATGGTTGTCTCTGTTTGCAGCTAGCTCAGCCAGTTTCGAACAGGTGAGATCACCCTGTACGAGCACACCAAGGTCACGTTCCTGGGAACTAGTCTACAATCCGTGAACCCCAAGCAAATACGTGTAGTTATGTCTATGGCGTAATTGTATAACGCGACATTTGTCCATGTTGAATGGTAGGGCGTTATGAACTGACCAGTTCGACAGCCTGTTAACGTCGTAACGGAGCCGTTCATGGTCGTCCAGTCCTCTGATCATTCGCCATCTCTTGATATAAACAGCAAAAAGCAGGAACTCGGAAGCTAAGGATCTCGTCAAATCATTATTGAACACCAAGAGTAGACGAAGCCCAAGTACCGAGACTTATGGTACACCGCACTCCAGATCAGTTGCATCGGATAGTGATTCCCGGACTCATCTCCAACCGACGTTCGTGTAGAAAATTTCTAATCCAACTCAGGATTGGGTCGCCAACGCCGTAGTTCTGAGGTTTGTGGAGGAGAATTTGATGGTTTTAGAGATCAAATGCTTTTAAGAAGTCCAGGTCGATGATATCAACTTCAACTCCACCATCAACAGCTTCAGTCCGACTATTGCGTGCAATTAATAGGTTAGTAGCAATGAACGCTTTTGACGGAAGCCATGTTGCTCTGCTGCTATTGAGTTGTAGTTGCCGAGATACTGCATTAGCGCATCTGCGGTGATTAATTCCATAAGTTTGGATAATACAGGGGGTAGTGTTATTGGACGGTAATTGGTAGGGTCAGTGCGGCTACCTCCTTTATGAATAGGAGTGATAACACCTCACTTCCATATTGGTGGAATATGGTTCTCCTCTAGATATCGCTGATAGAAAACAGCCAGTGGTTCTGCTAGATCACTAGCTACCGCCTGCTGAGCCTTTGGTCGGATGTTGTCGACTCCAGGAGAACTGTATATACGCAAAGAGAACAACTTTTTCAACATAGCTTCCGCAGTGAAGACGATGTTATATAAACCCGACGGTGGAGTAGTAGAAGCGAGAAAAACATGTGCGCTGGTTATCTGTTGGAAAGTTTGGGAGTTATGAAGCCGTAGGAGATCGGCTGCTTCCATTGCTGACCTCGTTAAGCCCCACATTGAATGTGATTGGATGATGCAGATGAGCGGTCCAATCGATGCATATCTTTGATGACGGTGTTATAAGGCACTAGCTGCGATACTTTCGGGTAACTTGCTTGGGTGAGACCTTTAGATCGTCCCAGGCCGTGAGATGCGGACACAGCTATCAGAAAATTACTGATCGTATTTCGAAATTCACCACCGGAAATTGGCGAAACTATATCCATTGTGGAAGATCAATATGTCAACCCTGAAAAGCCATGGCGCTCTATCTGTGCCAGAGCTTTGATACGTAAGTTAGCGACCGCTCCATGGAGAAAAAACGGGTATCGGACTAAACTTCTACATGAAAGCACGTGTAGATAGCACAAATTCGCTCTTGAATCAGACCGGTTTCTTGGTCCCTATGCATGTGGATGATTTTATTGTTGTGAAGGAAATCACTAATTGGACTGTGGTGATGAGTGGAGAAATTGTTCCATCTCATGTCGGTCCCACAGTGGATGGTAGCGTTGGTTGCAGATTGCCGATAATCCCTGGTTTTTTTTCTCTGCCTCTTCTGTGGTTATGTCGACCGCAAAGAGAACGACTGACGGAGGAGAGAAGGAGCGCAGGGTGTGGCATTATCGGAAGCGATTTATTGCGTGTGGTTAGGGTATGAACGCGTTTTTCACTGCACACATTTCGGTGTTGGATTACTTTGCGTGACTGTACGTGGAAGATAATTGGCAACAACTATAGAACCATTGGTTAAGATACATCACCGGCATTGATGGACTTTTTTGTTTGCAGTTGTCCAAGTGAAAGCGGCGCATAATACCTGGGGCCATCTAGTAGCCAGGTTTCTCACAGTGCAGCGTTTTCCCTACGATACGGAGGACGCGGATACGCCCTGACTGAGCATGGTTGTCGTGAAGTTGTAGCAGAAATATAAGTTTGGTCTACATTTATGGGACCGCACAATAAACTAAGTAGAAATTCCATCTGATTTAATTAGTTAAAAGCCGGACATTTAATAGGTTTCCAAACGCTTCTTCACATTAGCTTCTATAACTGAGTAAATCATTTCAAACGGCTACCAGTTATGCACTCCTATTTACTTCCCTCTACCAGGGCTTCCTCACTGCCATGAGACAAGAAGTGGCTCGCGCCAATAAATATGCTCTAGATGACGTGGCGCTCACAAACGAGGTTACGAAAATGATGAAAGAGGACGTAAACAAAAGACCGAACGAAGGTGTGTACATCCACGGGCTGTTGCTGGACGGAGCCTCATGGGATAGAAAACAATCACAGTTGGTGGAACCGGTACCTAAACTGTTGTACACCCCTTTGCCGGTGGTTCACGTGTCTGCATATTCAATTTCTTCAGGAGAGAAAAACAAGACGGGCATGTTCTACTCTTGTCCAGTGTACAAAAAACCAAGGAGGACAGACTTGAACTACATTTTCCCGTTAAACTTGCGCAGTTCTACAGATCCGGATCACTGGATTTTGAGAGGAGTGGCTTTATTATGCGATGTTAGATAGATAAGTTATATCAGTAAACATTAAAGATAAAAGTGTCTTTTCAATACGAGCATGCTTTCTACGCGTTTGATCAGTAATGGATCAAAACAAACGGAGTCATTTAAGACATGTGGGTTGTTAGGACAGGAAAGGAGGAGATGACAGATAAGAGGCTCCTGCCCACAGGTTCATGAAACGTCCATTGTAGCAAACCTTTGGCAGTAAACGGGGTCTCCGACCATTCTGACGCTGTTACAGCTGCTAGTGGATTGCAAGGATATCTGCATCCAGAAGACTTCAAAATCTAATGTTTTATATCACAAAATGAACACCATCTAAATGGGAGCAACGACCTGCAATTTGACTGGTGTGGCCCGCTACGTGGTTTAATGGCGGGCGCTTTAGTCTACAAACGCGTTCAACCGCAAATGATCTAGAGCCATCTAGGGTTGATAAACGTAAATCCACGTACCAAGATGCAAAACTACTCAATGTGTACTTTCAGAGGTGCGGTAGCTACATTTAACCCGACCTCCTGCAGGAGGTCTCCCTGGACTTGATATACATCAGAGCAAGTACCCAAAAGGGAATAAGTGTTGACCGATCGCAAGAGACGCATCAAAAGCACCGGAACTACTCCAAGACAGAACTTACTGGAAAACGTTAGTGGTCCTCTGCGGATAACTAGATGTCATTTCCACACTCAACAGGGGATGGTGCTCCTTCTTACATAACGATAGTCTGCATCCCTTACCATCTTGCCAGCCCACAACCCGATGGTCTAGTCTCCGTTTGGACCACATGAACTCCCATCGGCCGCGGACGTCCGAAGACAGAAACCTCGGACATGATGCTATCTTTCTTCGCGCCAGGCTAGGCATACTGGTCTTCTGGGCTGCTCCGGTGCGGTGTAAAAGACACAATTACGGTTGGTCTGTTTGTCACCCCACCGTTGCGACTGCGTGGCATTCTGAGGACACGAAGTGCTCGCAGTCATCAGTTGGTCTATTGTGCTATCTGCCACGTGTGTTTCGGTAGCGAAAAAGTCCACCAATGTTCTGAAGGGAATGTCTCATCCACCTTTAGCAAGGGAATCTGCCACTGTTACCTATCTCGAATGTATGGTGTTTGGCAGAGGCCGAACCACTCGCTCGATTATAGCTACAGAATTTAAATAGGTGTAAAATTCATTTGAGATAGGGCCACATTACGGTTGTCCAAGTTTATGGAGAAACGAGACAGAGCGTCATAGTCCCCAGAAAGTGGTCTGAAGTCGACAAGCAAACCTTCGATCAGCGACTTGGCAACTACATGGAACCAGTCAAAAAATACGAAGGATGGTCTAAACCTTGCCATAGGCCTACTCAGGGGATAAAATGACACGTTCATTGATAGCTTCTTTTGCATGGCCCTTGCAATAGTAAACCAGATAAAGCAACCACTATCCTTCACGCGAGTTCCCTATAAATTACTCAGACTGTTTGATACCACCCCCCAATAAATTGCAGGATTACTGTCAAAAAACTCCAGTTCTACTTTAGGTAAATCCAATGATGAACAACAGTAGAATTGGATTTGGTTGCAGGGGGAGACGGCCTGGTACCAATGATACGGATTTCTGGCAGTCGTCAATAAACGGAGCTGTGCCCACATTCTTTGCTACTGGATTACATTTGGTTACAATTGGATTATCATGTCACTCAGTACCTCTCATTCTAGCTCCAAATGCAATCCAACCGGCAGAAAACGCATCTCGATTTTTATTCCCAACTCGGCTAACAAATGTTTCTTCTTAAGCTGGGCCAACCTAGAGGAGGACAACGCATTACGAGGACCAAGACAAACATCACTACTATACATTTAACCAGAACAGGAAACGGCATCATAAGCGATAGAAAGCGAATTCTCAGTTCACCGAGATTCATCTATGGCTTACAGCACATTCACGGATAGCTTCCTGCTTCCGGGCATGTTCACGGTTTTATATGGATCCACGCATGACAGTCATTTAGTTACACAGTTTTGTTATTCGCTGCCTGACTTTCACGTGATTGCTTGATTGATCTATTCAACTTTATGTGTTCTGTTTGCACACGCACGTCAGTTTTCAAAACAGCTTGTCCTCACGCAGTGCGTCATAGTTTCCGTTCTGAGTGGGCTGCGGTTAGCAATGTCAGGCGTCATAATAGATTGACGACTGAGACATCCGAATTTCGATTTACAAACCATGACAATCCTGTTGGAATTTTGTCAAGTAATGCTGTTCAGACCGCAAGCACAGTATGAAGCGTCCCAGTAACGTTTGTTTGAAACATTGACAACACGGATGTTATTACAGTCAGCACCTACAGACTCAACGGTTTCCACTGCAGACATGCTGACGCACACTATGGCAGAACTCCATTGCCAAGTGCTTTAGAGTCACCGAATCGCTGAGACTTAGCAAAATGTGGTAGGCAAGCAGTGTTCTGTCTGTTGTGTATTCTGAATGAGTCATGGAAGATTTGGCACGATGGACAGTCGTTTATGTTCATAGCGATCGAACTAGTGCAGTTCTGTGTTCACCATATATTGTGTGCGCCATTCTCCGAGAGTGAAATTTTTCTTGTACGCATTTTTTCGTGTAGGCAACTTTCCCTGTAATGTGTTTTCCGTGTACACTTTTTGCTGTACGCAATTTTCGTATCCGCTTATTTCGTGTACGGTTTTTTTCCAGTCGCCGTTGGCAGGATCTGAAGGGCTACCGAGTTTAAAAATTGGGGTGATAATGCCACGCTTCCGCATAATGCGGACTTGCTGTTCATCGAATCATCTTTGGAAGAACTGTGATAGTAGTTCAGCTAGCTTGGTGGCCGCAGCCTTCAGTGCTTTCGGGTGGATGTTGTCTGCTTCCAGAAAGTTATAATAGTTCAGTGAGAGTAACTTCCTTAACACAAGTGCTGGGTTGAAACTTACCTGTGTAAACAATGGACTAGGTAATGTGCTTGACGATACGTTATAGGTAGATGCTCCAAGTTCGAAAATTGGGGCGTATTGTAGCCGCAGGGCGTTAGCTGCTTCTTCGGCGCTTTGTACTCTACCGCCTGTCGTGAAAAGTGGAGGGATTCCATGCTTCACTTTATGAAGATTATTGACATGCCTATGCATCAGTTTGTTGTTTGCCAGGAATTTTTGGCTAGACACGGTTGTTAAGTTACATTGTCCACACGTACAAATGCAGTGCAATGATTGCGATGGGTCAGAAAATTGCCCCAAGCCCCAGAATCGAGGTTAAGCTTGTAGGAACGCCATGCTACATCCCTTATCGCCAGGCATATTCCAGTCCTGCTCCTTAGAATTGAAAGCATTTTTGCGGGACAAAGCGGTTTGGTCTTTGATGCTCTGTTGACGATGTCAACGAGTCTATTAACGAACTCTTTCCAAACTTTGTCAAGGGGACTGCTGTTTGAGAATTCCTTAGTAGATGCGTCGGCGAGTTCTTTCAATACGTGGTGGCGTGTGATTGTATGAGTTAGTTCCGAGTGTTCAGATGGATACTGTGCATAACACACATAGTTGAATGTTATTACTACATAGTCGCTGAGACCTAATGGTCTCTCTATCGATGACTTGTCCACCATGAGCTCTTCATTCGTGAGCAGAAGGTCCAATATGACAATGAATAATGATTTATAACGGGTAAAAAGCAGGTGCTTGACATGTGCCGTAGGATGGTTAGATTGAGAAAACAGATCAAGGGAGAATCGAATCGTCCGTTCGGGCAATTACAGATTTAACTGCACTGCTGTATAAAGGGAGTTTGAAAGTAGAATGTGCATGTGTGGTTATTGATCACGTAATAAGCACGAAAAAATAAAAATTAGCAAGGATAACGCTTACTCGTGTGCAGCTATCTCGGGTCGATGGGATACAGAAATCCAGTTTCTACAGTAGTAGCGGTTATCAGATTGCGTGCAACGCGTTTGGAGCGACTCATTCTCGAGTAGGGTTATGGCACCGTCCACTGCTGTACATTAGTGCCAGCATCTGGTCATGAGCTATAGCATGTAGTATAAATGGGACAGAGTATCATTAAGGTTTTTTTTGAAAAGGGATAGGGTGGAAACATTAATTAAATGTTCCGGAAGAGCGTTCTAAGGCTGTGACACTCGAAGGGAGAAAACGTTTCGCCGACATTCCGGTCGGCGGTACTTGGTGACCAGCTTAAACTGATGTTTTGAGTGAGTATCAGAAGAGAATGGAATGGGGGTTGGGGTTTCTCAGGATCTGGTACACCAGTCTGAAATCGCCCCTTAGACGCCGATAATGTCCACTGTATATTTTGAGGGTCTTCAGCCAGAGTGGGTAGGGGATGCTGGTCAAACTTCTGACGCTCTTCGTTGCCCTATGTTGTGCAGTATCGAGCGCGAAGAGATGGTGCTTGAGCCAGGATTACCACGCTTGAATAGTGTATTCCGCGTGCAGCCTCACGTATGCACTAAGCATTTTTGGAAAGACTGAAGAGTCAAACTTCCCGAAGGCTCTGCGAAGAAGGCCGAGGTACTGGTTTGCTTTTATAGACGCCTTTTCAGTGTGTCTCAAACAACCGAGGTCATCTTGAACTATCACACCGAGATCGCACTCGTGAGAAGCCCGTTGTAGAATTTGTGGTCCTGAGCGGTACTTGTACATATGCTTGTGCCGTATGCTGAGAAGTTTGCACTTGGTGACGTTGAAATGCAGCATTTTCTCGATGGACCATGCGTATGCTATGTCCAGGTCCTCCTGTAACGCTGTGTGATCCTCCACTGCAGCTGTAGTACGCCATACCTTTAGATCATCAGCAAATAGCAAACAGTTAGAAGATAGCACACTTGCGAGATCATTTATGAAAACCAGGAACAGGCGGGGTCCAAGTACCGAGCCATGAGGTAGGTCGCACTGAACTTCGATGGAACAGGTTGCTTTCAACCTTCACATTCAGGTGACGTTGCACGAGAAAGTCTTCTGTTCAGCCCAGAACAGGATCCCCGATTCCATATTTCTGGAGTGTGTGGATGAGAATGCGATGGTATATACGGTCGAATGCCTTTGAGAAATCCAGGTGGGCCGCGTCAACTCCTACACCAGCGTCCACAGATGCCGTCCAGCTTGCATGAGCGATCAACAGATTAGTGGTACAGAAGCGATTTTGGCGAAATCCGTGCTGCTCCGAAACGAGAATTTTGTTGTTCTCCAGGTACCCCATCAAAGCTTCAGCTACAATCGACTCCATAACCTTGGAGATCACAGGAAGAAGTGTTATCAGGCGATAGTTTGCCGGTTCAGAACAGCTGCCACTTTTGTAGATTGGCGTGATGATTCTGTGCTTCCACATCGTGGGGACGTGCATCTCGTTCAGACATCGTTGAAAGAAAATTGCTAGTAGTCCTGCCAAACTCATGGCAGCAACTTTCAACGCCTTCGGGCAAATGTCATCTGATCTGAACTCACGCAGAGATATCAGCCTCTTCAGTACAGCTGTGGTGGTAAACGGTATGTGATTAAACCCTGATGGCGGCGTTATCTGCTTAGGCAGGATGTATGATAATTGCACGCTTTGGAAGGTACGGCTAAATTGTTGTCCAAGAAGGTTGGCCGCCTCTTGTGCGGTTTGGGCTAACCCGCATGCTGTGTGCAGAGCAGGGTTACCGCGCTTAACACGGCGCAGATTGTTTACGTGTCTGTATAGCAGTTTGGAATTGGAGCAAAACTTTTCCACTAGACCTTGTTGGTTCTTCAGTTTATCCTCCCGGACGAGTTTGACACAGTGATTCCTTTGTATTGTGTAGACATCCCAGGTATGGTCGTTCGGGGAGGCTATGTAGGTGTGCCATGCCAAGTCCCTTAATGCCATGCATTTACGTGTCGTGCTCCTTACGAAAGACTTCATCCTTTTAGGCCGGTAGAGTTTGGTTTCAGATGTCCTTGCCACGACCTTGGCAAATATGTTGACAAATTCTCCGCAGGCCACCTGAGGGGTTAATTCAGCTAAGAACGACCTGCTTGTGGCATCTATGAGGTCGGACAGGTCGTCATAGTTGGTTACGATATAATCTTCCTCGGAATGCTCTTTAGGATAATCCGCGTAGCACATGTAATGAAACACTAGCATCGCATGATCGCTGCGGCCCAGAGGAGTATCGGTTACCACTCTCTCGACCATCAGTTTTTCATTAGTGAATATTCGGTCCAATATGGATAGCCTGTTAGTTCCCCTTACTCTGGTGGGTGTAGTGACGTGGCCATAAAGCGAAAAGTCTGAAACCAGATCTTGCAGGTCCGATTTGAATAGCCTTCCTGGTGTGGCCTGGGATTCTAGAGCATGTGAGTTGAAGTCGCCGGTGACTAGAATGTGACTGTACTTCCTGTTTAACACTTTCCTCAACGCAGCTATCAAGTTGCAGTCCATCTCAGGAGTAGACGATGGTGGGCGGTAAATAACAACCAGTAGGCCAAGATCTTTCTCTGTCAGCCGGATACCGTACCAAATGGAGTCAGGTACGTCGGTTTGCAAATCTTTTATGAGTTCCCATTGCAGGTTGTTACGAAAGTAGACGACTCCCCCCCCCACCTTTGCTGGCTCGGTCCTTCCGGACAACGGACATGCCTGTTAGTGCGATTTCGGCATCCGTTATCTCACAGCGCAACCATGTTTCCGTCCCAAGCTGCTGACGCGTGTCGAAGTCTTAATTCAGCTAATTTGTTGAGTCGACCTTGGGCATTTCTGTACAGGCATGAGAGCTTCTCGGAGACCGAAAGTGTGTTGGGTGGAATGGATGAAGAAAGTGAGTTTACTCCGACCGATCTAAGGTCGGTGGCTAATTTTTTGGATGGGTTGCAAACTCTCGAGAAGAATTTGGTATATAGTCAAGTGTAGTGTCAAATGTTCCGGATCCCGGTGCTTGCTCGTGCTCTGCTGTGTCCCTGCTGATATTATGGCTGCTGTTGAAACCGTCCCCGAGTCAGGTCCTGCAGTTGGCGTTTTCACTAAGAGTTGTGCCTCCACTGAGTTGTCATTAGAATGTGGTGGTGTTCCTGCTTCTTTCAGACGAATTTCTGTTGGCAATCTGCAACGGAATTTAGTCCACTTCTTTAGTAGGGTTTGTGCCGTTAGTTCTCATTGCAACGCAAGTTTTAACAGCCTGGGACCGCACCCCTTATAGTTTGGTGATATGAGGATCCTTGTCAACGAGGTGGCCAGGACATTTTCGAGAGAAAGAGCCTCCCGGATGCAGTGCCCTTGCTCGCGGTCGTGCATCTGTGCATCGTGTAAGTGTGATCAGCATGGACACCGATTGCCGTACAGATGGAACTCCATTGATTTCGATCGTGCGTGAGCCTACCCTTAATTGTATTGGATTTGGATTCGGGACATTGGTGCAGGCAAGGTTTAAGGCACCATGGTTGCGTCTGGTGGCTACTAGTTTCGGAGCCTTAGTTTCCGGTTCTTTTGGTGAATTTGTGAACGGCACTGTGGGGAGCCATCCGTGTTGCGACAGTTTACTTTTCTCTAGTCCGGCCACCAAAGTTGCCGGTTCTATTTCCGATGCTTGCTTTGCAGCAACCGATGCGTATGTTACCTGGTTCCTTACTATGGAGGGCTGACTGCAGCTTAGGGTCTCCAGTATATCGAACAAACTACTAAGTGTAACATATGTACAGAAGTTGAAACAGGCACGGTGCAGCCAAAGCTTTTACTTATGGGAGAGTGAAGGGAGTTGATACCGATTGAGACTAAATCGTTGGGGTAATGTTAGAACGCCTAACTCTCATCTTCGGTCTGAATGGGGAATTCGGGATGTTATTTTCACATGCAATTGCAGATTCGTTTCCTCTCATAGGTGTAACCCTGGCGCACACCAGTTGCTCGACTGCTTATGTTAGTCTTTCACACTTCTTCAGTAGCAAAGGTAGACAGCTAACAACTGGGATAGCACTGCATACCGTGCATAACCAAAACGCCTCCGTTGTGTCCAGTGGTTCGCTCCTTGTTTATGCATTCGTTACCTCCACACCTGACGAGATTGACCTCATGTCAATAGGTGTCGACTGTAACAGATGCCTCAGGCACTAAGTCTGATGTCGCTATCGCCATGGGTTTGTAACATTTTACCCGATATTTGAGCATTGCGTAGCTCATCCACCTAACCATAGCCTATTGCCTGTGTGTGCTTCACGTTCACATCTAACTCCTCCAACACGCTGTGAATTGTCCGCCAATCACTGGCCACTGTGAGTTTGTGAGTAGTTTCACACACATTAGTCGTGTAATCAGTTGTTGTTATGTTCCACCTGTTTGCCTGCGACTGCCGGAAATCAGAAGTCAACACTTGGAGGCAAAGATGTGGAAAATAACAAATGGTGACGGAGAAAACTGGTAATGCAATGAACTTCTTTGCAGAACAATTTCAAATGCTGCTATGGCAACGGAAGACGCAAATGAAGTTGATCAAAAGCTTGACGCAGCGGCTCAAGCTGCAGTCTGCAGAAACAGCTTCGCTGGACAGCTTCGCTGACCCACAACGCTTCTGGCGAGTGCCGAATCTGGTTGGAGAAATCAACTGCAAATTGGCATTTAACAGGGTGGAAATTGTTGGAACATGCTACCTGATGGACCGACCGAAACTAAACCTTCACGGTATCGAGTGGATCGAAAGGTTAGGACGCTTTGATGTCCCATTAAACCAAATTTGTAGTGGAGTTCGAGTAAATCCAGAAACGTTAACGAAATAGGTCGGAAATACGACACGATCCCTGAATAGAAAGTTCGCCTCTGCGTTTCAAGATACTCTCGGTCATTGCAAAAATTCAAAGCAATGCGGTGCCTGTGCCAATCAGCCAAGCCAGCTTTAAAGCCCAAGACACCGGTGCCGTATGAAGCCATGCCAAATGTTGATCAAGAACTCGATCAAGTAAAACGAACGGGCGTCATCAGATCCCCTCATGGGCCGCATCCATTGTCGCAATGAGGAAAACGAATGGCACTGTACGCGTCTATGCCGGTTTCCCAATTGGACTGAACGATGCGCTTGACGACCACGAATACCCACTACCAATGCCGGAAGACATATTCGCAAAACTGAATGGTGATAAATGCTTTGCCAAGCTTGACATGTCTGACGCATACCTGGAGCCAAATGTTGCCGAAGCCTTGAGAGGGCTGCTAACGATCGACACTCATAGAGGGCTATTGAGGTACAACCCCCTTGCCTATTGGTGTGAAAACGGCACCATCCAATTTCCAACACTTGAAGGACAATGCAGTAAGAAGACAAAGCTGGTAGATGCATGCACTTCTTATTGTCTCGACAGTACCATTAACAATAACTGAGATGCAACTATATAAATGACTATGGGTGTGACCAAACAAGGTTGAGGTGTAAAATGAATGACGGAAGTCCACTCCTATGTCCATGGCAGTCTTAAAGTACGTAGTTTATTTTACTGCGGCTAGCAACTGCGACAGTATGAGCCGGCTTCATGAAAGTCGCGATTTGAGGTTTCCCAAGTGCGGCGGTCGGCGGCAAGCTCCACGCAGATACTGATCCAATGATTCCTCCAGTGACGAGCATCATGAATAATATGGAGTCCCAGAAGATCGACATCCGAATTCACTGTAGTGAGCCACGTCTTCAATTGTTCACCACGGCGACGACGCCAAACTTGGCAATGGGAGATTGAAACCACGGCCCTAGTGAAGTTACTGTCTAGTCTGAGGAGGAGGTAACCAAACCACTGAAATCCGCGGCGTTGGTTGAGCGTTGGACGCGTTGTGAGCACCGCGTATGGCAAACCTAAGCTCACAAATACATGTTTTTAAACACACATGACTGGCTTCATGAGGCTTATTGCCACAACTAAGGCAAAACGGAGGAAGCGAGGCTCAGGGTGACGTAACACGATTGTGAACGCTGATCCGAGCTGTATCCGGTGCCGTGTGACCAGTAGGTGTCTACCTATTGAGGAAGCTGGCGGCCTGAGCGAGCACGAAGATTCCGGGGGGCCGAGATACTGATCAATTTCACGTTGAACCCACCTCGGCAAGTGTTCCTTTATTCTGGAAGTTAAAGACCGATTAGTTCTGCATATGTAACTGGATGCGCAGTCACACACGAAGTGGTATATGCAGTGCGAATTGGCCGCAATCGGCTGAGCGTCCTTCGTCGGAGGAAGAGGCAAATTACGAGTTCGGATAATGACCACAACTTCAGCAGCATGGTAATTTCTCTGCCTAGCAGAAATTAAACTTTTAGTGGTTTTCAGTGTAGGGAAGTCACCTTTGAAAGATAACTCGATATAAACCTTTTTCATAGCTGCTGTGTGCATTGAGTGCTTTGGACTCCGCTGTTGACTCTGTTTCTCGATGAATCTGCGAGGATAACCATTCGCCCTGAGTGTAGTTGTAATTTATGCTAGTTCATCAGCCAGACAATCCGCCGAGCGAATTCGTTGTCACAAGGGTTCGTTTGTACTGCACTGGTGTGAAACTGGTGAAATGCAGGTATTGACCGGATCATGTAGCTTTTTTGTAGACAAACTTCTTAAAAAAATCCGTCATCCCTGCGACTGTCTAAGAACGGTAGACAGTTCTTCTGCTCCACCTCACAGGTGACCCGCAAATTGGCATGTGCGTTGTTCATCTGCTCCACCAACTGCACGATCTGCTGCTCCGATGAACAAAGGGCCAGTATGTCATCCACATAGGGCTTATAGTATGGCATCTTGGCTAATTCTATGGATATTCCCCTTTCTATCATCAACATAAATAAATCGGCGAGTACAAGGCCTAATGGACCATCCATTGCCACTCCATCGATTTGACAGTGTGGTGTATTCTGAAACTGAAAGGCAACATTTTCTGTACGCAACAGCAATGATTATGTTAGAAGGTCGACTGGAAATGATAACGAATAAGCGGGTTGCTTAGCTAGTTCATAGGTATAATCGACTGTCCAGTGTAGAGGAACGTTAGTGAACAGAGATTCTACATCAAATGGACACATCATATTATCGGACAGGTTGATGTTGTACAACTCATTGATAAGTTGAAAGGAATCCTTAATACTACGGGGATTAACCATTTGTTGCAGCGGTGAAAGGATCTTCACTAGCCAGCGAGCTAATTTGTGCTGCGGCACATTTATCATTGATAGAATCAGTCTAAATGGTACACTATTTGCGCGTTTTTGGTGACCCTTACAGCTGTGGTAGTGCTGCCACTTGGCTTCAAACGGTCATAGATGTCACCATCAATCACATGTTGGTAAAGCATTTCAAGGTGGGAAGTCTTTCGTTCATCGGAGCAGCAGATCGTGCAGTTGGTGGAGCAGATGAACAACGCACATGCCAATTTGCGGGTCACCTATGAGGTGGAGCAGAAGAATTGTCTACCGTTCTTAGACAGTCGCAAGGATGACGGATTAGTTAAGAAGTTTGTCTACAGAAAAGCTACATGATCCGGTAAATACCAGCATTTTACCAGTTTCAAACCAGTGCAGTACAAACGAACCCTTGTGAAAACTTTAGTTAGTCGCGCTAGACGAATTTGCTCGGCGGATTGTCTGGCTGATGAACTAGCGTAAATTACAACTACGCTCAGGGCGAATGGTTATCCTCGCAGATTCATCGGGAAACACAGTCAACAGCGGAGTCCAAAGGACTTAACGCATACAGCAGCTAAGAAAAAGGTCTATATCGAGTTGTCTTTCAAGTGTGACTTCCCTACACTGAAAACCACTAAACGTTTAATTTCTGCAAGGCAGAGAAATGTCGGCCGGGGGCCGAGTGGTCTGCACGTTTGCTTTGCAACCATAAGGTCACCGGTTCGAATCCGCGTAGGGGTGAGCGTCCTCGCGGTATACTCAGCCCGCGCGCGACTGGTGGTGGTCGCGCGGCAGCGAAGCGCCGTTACGGCGTACAGCTGACGCATTATTATTATTATTAGGCAGAGAAATTACCATGCTGCTGAAGTTGTGGTCATTATCCGAACTCGTAATTTGCCTCTTCCTCCGACGAAGGACGCTCAGCCGATTGCGGCCAATTCGCACTGCATATACCACTTCGTGTGTGACTGCGCATCCAGTTACATATGCAGAACTAATCGGTCTTTAACTTCCAGAATAAAGGAACACTTGCCGAGGTGGGTTCAACGTGAAATTGATCAGTATCTCGGCCCCCCGGAATCTTCGTGCTCGCTCAGGCCGCCAGCTTCCTCAATAGGTAGACACCTACTGGTCACACGGCACCGGATACAGCTCGGATCAGCGTTCACAATAGTGTTACGTCACCCTGAGCTTCGCTTCCTCCGTTTTGCCTTAGTTGTGGCAATAAGCCTCATGAAGCCAGTCATGTGTGTTTAAAAACAATTATCTGTGAGGTTAAGACTGCCGTAGACATAGGGGTGGAATTTCCGTCAAGCTTGTTTGGTCACAGCCATAGTCATTTATATGGTTACATCCCAGTTAGTGTTAATTGCACTGCCGAGAGAATACGAAATGCGCGCATCTACCAGCTTTCCTCTTCTTACCGCGTTGGTCAGATTGTTAAGGGGAAGTAACTGCTTTAATTTAATGGATACCATGTTCCTGGGAGTTTCTGGAGCTGTTGTATATCTCGGTGACATCATCGCAATGGATCGAACAGCGGAAGAGGTACTTAACCGGTTGGACGAATTGCTTGGCCATATCCAGTCGTATGGTTTCCGGATCCAGGAAAATAAACGTACCTTTATCACGCCGACCATAAAGTACTTTGGTTTTATCCTCGAAAAGTACAATCGTCATTTGGATCCAGCAAAATATTAGATACAAAGAGAATGACCCCACTGAGAAACCTACAATTATTGCGTTCATTTAATGGTCTCATTAGTCATTACAGCGCATTTTTGTCTGGGATGCATCGCCTGCGCGCACCACCGGACAATTGTTAACCAAAGACCATGCCTGGGACTGGAAACAAGAGTGCCAGAGTGCCTTGGAACGAGTCAAGTCATTACTGGTCTCAAACCTGTTGACGACTCATTATAATTCAACTCAGGAAATCATACTTGCAACAGACGCATCAAGTCATGGGATCGGTGCAGTGATATCATATGTGTACTCAGATGGCTCACAGAAAGCGATCGTTCACTCAGCAAAGAGTTTGACAAAAGCCGAGAGAAACTGTAGTTAGATAGAGAGGGAGACACTGGCCATAATTTTCGCAGTAAAGAAATTCCACTAAATGCTATATAGCCACCGCTTCAAACTATTAGCAGACCACAAACCCTTGCTGGCTACCTATGTTTCGAAGAAGGGCATTCTTCGCTATATAGACAACCGTCTCCAACACAGGGCATTTGCTCTACTGAGCTATGATTCCGAGATTCGCTACCATACGGTGGTATTCATGGGTCAAGCTGACGCGCTTTCACGACTCACTGACGCACATCAGCAAGATGAAGAAGACACAATCATAGCCTTAGTCGAGACGAATCTGACGTCAAACTACTGGTGAGTGATGCATTGCATGATCTACCAGTCACCGCAGAAGCTGTGCACACTGAAACACTTCCTGACCCAATACTCGAGAAAGCTACACAGTTCCACAGAACCAGTTGGATACGTTCATGCGCATCGGCCGAATTGCAGTAGTACTACCAGAGGATGACTGCATATTAATTCCGAGCAAAGAGAAACATAACGCTTGTCGTTTGAACGCTTTGAGCAGTGGTTTCGACAGCTCATATTTTCTCTCTACCCGTTTAATTGTATCCTGTTGCTGACGAAGAGATACAGGGATCCTGAACAATTGGGGTTGGCCCAATTTCATTAACTGTATCTCATGTAAGGCCTTTATTGATTCGACTTGACTAATAGTAACGCAAACGTTGAGCTCCAAACTAGTCCTGATTTCGGGATTATTGGATACGTTCGATTTGTGAACATTACATACTCCATAATTATCATCAACAGCAGTACATTAGCCATGTGAACTGATGTTTCGCTGCCGTAGTTACGCATTCTCTAGAACCCACTTTCGCCGCTGCGAACTGTCACATCTTGACCATATTAGCCGTTTTTATGTCCGCGGTTCCACAACAATCCTCCATTGTTTTACGGCTTCAGGCACAACTTGTACCCATACATCATGGATACCAATAGTGGTGGCAAGTCTAGATCCGCGAGCATAACGCCATTTCTGCCTGAGTGTCCTGTTGTTCAGATGACCATGCATCATCGCCCAGGAGTGCATTTCCGGTTGGAGCAGGATTTTGCTCGATGGCAACACAGTTCTCATTCAGCGGTTAGATAAACGTTGAACAAGGCGCACTCGGATCTTTGGAGACGGAATGTTCCTTCGTTCTGGAAGTATAATGTACGGGTCCTCATTCAGCTCTTTAGCTTTGGTTAATATTCTTTACGTATCCCTCAATGCTACTCCCACCTTTCCGGGCTAATGGCTGTGGTAAGAGCTGGTAAGGCAACGATCGAATTCCAACTTTTACCTGAAAGCGTGGAACACCTCAGCATTAAACTGTGGTCCGTTGTCCGATACTACTTCGTCGGCGACGAATGCAAGAGGCTAATTTTGTATTCATAAAACATGGGTGTTGGGCCTTTTGCAATAAAGTTGGTGGCCAGTGCTGCATTACTTTAAAGTTCAGTCTTGTATATTCCCTAGTTAGTCTACAGCACTTATGACCGTGAAGGGATCAATTGACGGACGACTACCTAGATCCAATTGCTGTAATGACATTTTCTACATATTAGTCAACAATCATCCTCCTTGTAACCCCTGCTTTCTTGCAGGCATCGGTCGCGGGTCCCAATCTACCTTGCTTATTTTGAATGTGCCTTCATTATTTCATGCAGCTGGTGGTCGATAGGATGGAGCGTCTATCTTGTAACACGAAGGTCGCCGGTCACATGCTGCGTAGGCGCGAGTGACCTAGCAGTTTCCTTAGCGCACATGCATCTGGCGGTGTTCACATGGCAACGAAGCGTCGGCACGAGGTGCTGGTGTCTTTTGCGTTTTACCGCGACTCTTGATGAGTACAACGATTGGTGTCAGCCGTCACATCCTATCGAAAACTTACGGGGTAGGAGAATGAGCGTGGTTACTCAGTTACAATCTTTGGATCAAAGGTCTGATTTCGGAGCGTTGATAGTGTGTGCATTATCCATAGTCCTGACCATTTTTACATACTATGTCACTTCAATAGCAACTTGGGAGCCCAGGAAAGTGTCGTTTGACCTCCCGCTTTTGCCCATTTTGGTTGCTATAGCCCTCGTTGCAACCAGTTACCACTCAGCACGACTCAATGCATCGAAGAGATGCACAGGTCGTCGCCGTGCGTTAATGTCCAGTGACCGACACAGTATCTTATCACGACGAATTTTATTCCTAGTTGCTAAATGGCGATTATGTGCTTAATTTTTGCATCTCCCACCGTTAAATGCATAGATACCCTGCATGATTTTGCGGTTATCGCGTGATATCTCGGCCTTTCATCCTGGCCAAAAACCGCTGTGCAGAAGATACTAATAGAGGATTTCTTACCCTTTTTTCATAATGGCGTAGCACTGTATACCAGCCACGTAATGTTCATCCATTGCAAATCCACGGACGTCAAACATACTTTTAGCATTGGCGACAGGTTCAGACAAGCAAAACCTTTACGAAGCCAAGCAATGTAGCTACACACGCCTACACACACGCATAAAACATGCATGTACCAACATATATGACACCCCTATGACAATCCTATTGTACATTCCTTGATCACCTGTTGCACTCTTACCATGATCATGCCTGTGCAGCGGTGCCTCACTTAGCCGAGAATAAAAGTTGATGTATTTATTTGCATTGCATTGCATCTAAGCTGTTATAATGCATAACGACGCGGTGATTCATTGGCCCCTGTGAAGTGGCATTGGTGACTTCAACAACAAGACTGCGCAACAAGACTGGATCTCAGCGTGATACGATGGTTTGCATATCCCAGTGACCTATTGAGCTACGCTGGGTGGTACTTTCCAAGTGCCTTCAGAGCCACCCATACCAGACAGGTCAATGGTTAGGGGCCAGACTAACCCAGTCAGACAATCCAGTCCTCTTCGGAAGTTAGGGAGGGGTCGATGGCCGTCTTCTCGTAAAACCTAGTCACGGGAGACAACAGGTCTACGGGTTATAAGCTCACACCACGATTAGCATAAAGCAAGAGCGTCACGTATTGTCTCTGACGGTGGAAGGGCACCCTCCGGTTCTCAACGGTTTGCTACCGCCCGCGTCAAGCCAGGCAGCCCTTGGTCAAATTGGTGCAAACCCGCCAAAACCCTACTGCGTCTAGGCGTGGTGGCCGGTGCGTGACGTAGTACGGTCGTAAATCACACGTGAATTGTTGCAAATTTTCATAGGCTGTGTGTGACAGACCTCAAGCAGATCCCAATGGGTATTTGCAATCACACTCCCGAGCTGGACTTGTGTAGTATGCACACTAGCAGAAGTTCAAGAGCGCAACAGGGACTCGTATTACGTAGCACGTAGCCACTGTAAAGGGGTAGCAAATATAAGTATAAAGAAAACACAAAAAACATTACGGGTTGGCAGTCTTCTCTTGTTTTCTCCCCTTCAGTCACAGCACACGCGCGCTGCTCTGAAAGGCAAGCGGGAAACATCGTTATAGCAACGGTTGAAAGTTAGTTCGCGCGTTAATATTTCGATAGTTGTCTACACTACATCCCCTCTAATCGGGCAACGTCCCCGGGGCCTGACTGTATCCCCTTCTACAGGCACTACTAATTCAGCAGCTACTTTCGGCAAAGGTTCTGCCGGTTCGCTATCGAGTTGGTCGGCTTCCTGTCGGAATGGCTTGAGACGATTAAAGTGTACCGTCATGGACCAGCTGTTGGGACAATCGCAACGCTTTACTATACATGTAGTATCGGACACCAATCGTTTCACTATGTAGGAGCCAGCCCACTCTTGGTGGAACTTCGCAGGCATGCTCTAGATTTGCCTCTGATGTGGCCAAATAAGTTCACTAATGCTTATGGGGACGCCGAAGATCTTCTTGTCGTAATATTCATTTTGATGCCGTTCGGCAGTTTCCAGATGTACCCGTGCAGTCTGATGTACTTGTCGGTGTGAGTCCAGTAATGTACTGACGTACTCCATTACTGATGGATGTAATTGCCGAGTCATGGAGAGACGTAAATCCGAAGGCAACCGCAACTCCCGTCCAGTCCACATAAAGAGTAGGGTGTTTGTCCATTCGAGGAATGAACCGTACTTCGGTAGGCTAGCAAACACTACTCAACATGGCGTCTCAATTAGTAATACTCTGGTCTACAAAGGCTTTCAGTAGTGCTTTAAGAGAACAATTAGTTTGTTCGACTTGACCGTTCCCTTGGGGATGATATGCAGTCGTCTTCGTCTTGTTTATCCCAAGAACCCGGTAAACTTCTCGTATCAATGCACTCTCAACACATGAAGCTCTGTCGGAGTGTCCGGTGCTCCCCAACGACAAACCCAGTGATTCACAATTGCTGTCGCCATAGTAACCGTATCGGTCTGTGCGATCGGTACAGCCTCGCACCACTTGGTAAAGTAATCCACCATGACTAAAATAAAGCGATGTCCTCGTGATGTTGCGGGCAACGGCACAATAATGCTTACAACCACCACTAAATTAGGATGTCCGACCTTCATAGCTTGCAACGGAGCGCGGTTGGAGAATCGAGGATGTTTAAATAATAATAATAATAAAAAATAATGTGTCAGCTGTACGCCGTAACGGCGCTTCGCTGCCGCGCGACCACCACCAGTCGCGCGCAGGCTGAGTATACCGCGAGGACGCCTACCCCTACGCGGATTCGAACCGGTGACCTTATGATTGCAAAGCACACGTGCAGACCACTCGTCCACCGGCCGATGGATGTTTAAAGGAACCACAGTTCTCACAAAACTGGCAAAAGCTGATTACGTCTTTCGTTGGTGTGGTCACCAGAAACGCTGCCGTGCTACTACATCCATTTTGTTAATCCCAGCGTGTCCCAACTCTTTGTGAACGTTACACAACACCTCTTTGACCATAAACTAAGTGACTACGATTCTTCTAGTGTAGGTCGCGCCAAAATCGAACACTAACACTCCTTCCTCGGTAGTTAGTTTGTTCCACATGGCCTCACAACATCTTCCTTCCATCTTACTCATTGGCCTGTTACCGCCATGAATACATCTTTCGTAAATCAACCCAATAGCCGGATCGTTCGCTTGCGCCAGCTGCCAGCGTCTATACTCAGAACTCTGGAGGTTAACCATGGCTATGTTTTGTGTGTTGCACGAAGGACAATCCCCATGGTCCCGAAGCGGGATTCGAGACAATGCGTCTGTGTTAGCGTGCTGTTTGCCTGGCCGATGTTTACATACGAAATCATATTCCTGTAGCTGTTCTTGCCAGTGAGCGATTTATCCTTCGGGATCCCCGAAGTTTTGCAGCCATCGAAGGGACTGATGATCAGTCCGTACAACAAATCTCCTTCCAAGTAAATAATGCCGATACTGTTTTATGAAAAACATCAAAGCTAGCATCTTCTTTCTGGTAGTGTAATGATTTCTCTCTATCTAGAGTTGAGGCTCCTACTACTGTAGAATACTACTCTTTCTATTCCGTCAGGACCTTTCTGTGACAAAACAGCTCCAATCGCTTGGTCACTCGCATTGGTGTCCAAAATTAATTCTCCGGCCGATGGTGATAAGTCAGGGTATACTAGCACAGGGGCCGTACGGACTCACGGAGCCGATCAAATGCGTCTTGGCATTCGGCTGATCACACAAACGTTCGACCTTTTGGCAACAAGGCATTCAATGGAGCGGCAATGGTGGAAAAACGTTTGATGAATCGCCTGTAAAATGAAGTCAACCCAAGAAAGCTGCGTAACTGCTCAGTGCATGTAGGGGTTGCCTACGACTTTACTTGTTCTGTCTTGTGGGGTCTGCTCGTATAACTGACCCCGAGATGATGTGTCCGGGATACACCACTTCTTTCCGTAGTAAGTGGCACTTCGATGGCTTGTATTTGAGACCTACCTAGATTAGACATTCTAGTACTTCGGCCAGGTTGTTAAAGTGCTCCTGCTTCATCTTCCCATGCACATTAAGATCGTCCAAATAAACGAGACACTTGCCCGAACATTGGAGACCCTCTCGATCGATATCTGTTGCTTATCGGAGACCCACATGCAAGACTCGAGCTCTGTGCTCACTCTGCGATCCCCTTCAGGGGACGCAAGCAGTATTTTCTCCTTGCGCCTATCCGGAGACGATGCAGCTTCGAATACCGGCCAAGGCGTTGTTGGTATTGCCCTGAGCCCCCGGGCTGAAACTGCTCTGGTTGACTGGATTCCAATCAGTAGCCGGTTGTGTGTGGTCCGATTGGCTGGCTCGTTCAAAGCTTCGAAGTCGCGTGGGACTAACAGGTGTCTATTCGTTATCGCTGCCTATGCACCCACAAACTGTGGCGATGACTCGGTAAAAGACAACTTCTATCGTTAATTGAACGAGCTCCTTAGCCACAGAAGAAGCTCGGACACTGTAGTGCTGGCCGGGAATCTGAACGCTCAAGTTAGAAGATTATCCACAGATGAGCTGCATCTGGGCGGTCAACATGGTATAGGCCCCCGTAATGGTAACGGTGAGCGATTACCTCATTTGTGTGAGGATGCTCGCTTATTTCTTGCGAGCACTACCTTCCGACACACCACCCGCCGGAGGGTGACTTGAACAATGAACAATGATGAAAAATGACTTATCACGGGATAAAAACAAGTGTTTGACACGTCCCGTAGGACGGTTGAGGAAAATATGATGAAATCAAAATGTAACTGGGTCATCTACCGAAGGTCTACCCAGATGAATGCCTTGATAGATAACATCAGTGTAAAATTAGAAAAATTATCGAGCGTAAACGTTCAGAAAGACACTGGGGTGCAGTGATTGTTGATGTAAGGAGTGAGAAAAGTAAAATATGGTCGCTCACTTAGGTCCATTTGATACATAAACCCTGTTGAAAAGCATGCTTGGCGTAATCCACAATAGAGGAGTTTAGGTAACAAAATACTGGGAACTAAAAGTAACATCTAATCGTTTTTTGAAAACGTTCAAGGTAGGAGAGGATACCACTGAGTCTGGGAGTGCGTTCCAGGGTTGGCAAACCCGAAGTGAAAAGTAATTCCGTCAACACTCTAGACGGCTATATTGTTCCTTCAATTTTAGGCACCTAACCCTGAGCTGCGTGTTGTGGCTAAGTTTCAGCAAATGGCGCCAAACGTGGTTGGGGTCACTCAGTATCTGATACGCTAATATGAGATCCCCGCGCAGCCTTCGATAGTGCCAGCTGGAAATTCCCAGCAACTTCAGCCTTCGGTGATAAGAGTGATAGCGCATGCCCTTTACATTCTTTGTTGCTCTTCGTTGTGGAGCCTCTATCGCTTCTAGGTCGCGCTTCAACCAAGGTTGCCAAGCTTGGATAGTGTACTCAACATGCGGGCGCACGTAGGAATTGTGCATCATTGGGAAGATTGATGGGTCAAATCTCCCGAATGCGCTTCGCAGCATGCCGACGCGCTGTTTGCCTCTTTTCACAGCTAGCTCAGCCAGTTTCAAACAGTTAAAGTCGCTCTGTACGATCACACCAAGGTCATGTTCCTGGGAGCTATTCTGTAATCCAGTTGTCCCAAGTAAATATGTGTAGTTATGTCTATGGCGTAATTGTACAACGCAACATTTGTCTACGTTGAATGGTAGGGCGTTTTGAACTGACCAGTTCGACACTGTGTTAAGATAGCGCTGGAGCCGTTCGTGGTCTTCCGGTCCTCTGATGCTTCGCTATATCTTGATATAATCAGCGAAAAATAAGAAATCGGAAGTAATTGATCTCGCCAAATTCTTAATGAACACCAAGAATAGACGAGGTAAAAGAACCGAGCCTTGTGGTACACCACACACCAGATCGATTGTATCAGGCAATGATTCTCGGACTCTCACCACTAGCCGTCATTCCTGTAGAAAATTGCTAATCCAACTCAGGATTGGGTCGCCAATGCCGTAATTCCGAAGCTTGTGAAGGAGAATGCGATGGTCTAAGCGATCAAACGCTTTTGAAAAGTACAGGTAGATGACATCGACTCCTACTCCATCGTCAACAGCTTCAGTCCAGCTATTGCGTGCAATTAATAGGTTAGTATTACACGAGTTGCCCCATGCTGAGGTTGATGTTGCATTCATGATGCTTCTTCACCGCAGTTGGTCTAAACCAACTTACACTTAATCCAGGTCTTTTTGATGTGGATAGAATTCGTTACATATTATTTGGTTTGTTCTGCGTACTTGATAATCTGCCCCCAACTTGCACACGTCGCTCATGCGCAATTGTATCGCGTGGTATTTTTTAAATAACTCGGATATTTTGTACTTATAACGGATTCACTTATAACCAATTTCTTCTATATGCTCATTTAGCGAGTATTTATGTCGTCGTATGCGTTTACTTTATTCCATATCGGCATTTTTAGTGAATGGCTGTTGTTTGACATCCCAGATGTGGCTGCGCTTGATGTGCATGTTGACAAGGTGCCTACCTGTCTATTACCCATTACCTCGTCCATCTGGCTCCAGGAGACAGTTGGTCGTTGCTGGAGGGGACGGGGTGCATGGTCAGTGTGGTTGTGCTAGGCTCGAAGAGTGGTTCCATGCAGTCAGTGTGGAACGGACTACGGTTCAGCCACCGCATTGTGTGCACTTGATTCCCCCAATACAGCGTGCTTGTGTTTGCCTGTGAAGGAGTGTGGGCCGGCTCCGTTGATGAAACGTGGCTCCCATCCACATGCCTCTCGGTCTTATTCCTTCGGGTTTACAATGGATATGGGGTGTGTGGATGGAGCTGTGGGTAGTGCAGCGCAAGCCATCCATGGGCCCTCTGTAGGCGCAGGCGTCCTGTGGCTGGCCACAGTGACAGGCAAATATGAAACCGGATGCCGCCAAACATTACACGAATGCTTTGACGAAAGCCATGTTGCTTTGGGGCTATTAAATTATGGCTTTCCAGGGTATTGCATCAGCGCATCTGCGATGATTGATTCCATCACTTTAGATAGTACGGGAAGTAGTGTTATTGGACGGTAGCTGGCAGGATCAGTGCGGCTACCTCCTTTATGAATAGGAGTGATGACCCCTCGCTTCCATACTGGTTGGATAGGGTTCCCTTCTAGACATCGCTGATAGAAAACAGCCAGTGGTTCTGCTAGATCACTAGCAACCGCATGCAGAGCCTTTGCTCGGATGTTGTCAACTCCAGGAGAACTGGGTACGCAAGGATAACAACTTCTTCAACACAGCTTCTGCAGTTTTCTAAACCAGATGGTGGAGTATTAGAAATGAGGAGAATGTTTGTGCTCGTTACCTGCTGGAAAGTTTGGGAGTTATGAAGCCGTAGGAGATCAGCTGCTTCCATTGTTGATCGCATGCACCCATCAGCCGTGACTAGTGCTGGAACCCCGCGCTCCACCTTTCGAAGGACGTTAACGTGCCTGTACAGGAGTTTGCGGTTCGTACAGAATCGCTTCATTAACTTCTGCTGATGCATGACCTTGTCTTCGCGGATCAGTTTCACATAGATGTTACGAGGTGTCACGTATGCAGTCTAGGGCTCGGCATTCAAGCAGTCCTGGTGATCTCGCTATGCCAAATCCCTCCGGGACATACATTTAAGTGTTCTGCTCCTCAGAAATGACTTACGCTTGTTTTTGTGTTGGAAGGACTTCTGTTCCGATGCGTGCGCAACCAGTGTACTAAACGTCCTTGTAAATGTTTCTCAGGCAACATCTGGAGGGCATTCGGTTAAGAAAGTCCAAGATGTATCTTTAACAAGCTTAGATAACACACTGTAGTGCGTGACAGTATGTACTCTATCAACCTCCTTTTCAGGGTACTCCGCATAGCATATATAGGCATAGAGTAGAGTAACATGATCACTGTGAACGAGTGGTGTGCTTGTAAATATCTCGTCAACCATGAGTTCTTCGTTGGTTAGCACAAGATCCAGCATCGACGGCTTGTTAGCAGTTCGAAATCTGGTGGGAGAGGTTACGTGATTGTACAGAGGGTGGCTAGCAATTAGCTGTTGCAAGCAGGCTTTAAACTGCATACCGTCGGTTGCCGGCGTTTCTATGTCGTGCACGTTAAAGGCCCCAGCGATAAGAATGTGGGTGTAGGACTTGTTCAAAGCAAACTGAAAAACGTGGTTCAGTTTGGAGTTTATTTCCGACGTTGAGTTTGGTGGGCGATAAATCACTGCTAGTAGACATGTGTCCTTGTTTCACAACTATAGGCGGCACCAAAGCGAATCGGGACCTCGGATTTCCGGGTGATCGATAACTTCACATCGGATGTTTGTATTATAGTAAAGAATCACACCGCCACCCCTTCCGGTTCTATCCGTCCGAAGCAGCGACATACCGGGTAAATTGATCTCAGAATCGGTTACCTCAGGGTTTAACCATCTCTCTGTATTCATGACGAGGTCGCGCGGTTGTTAGGCATGGAATTCTCTAAGTTCTGCCAACTTGCTTAGAAGGCCTTGGGCGTTTGTATACATGCAACATAGTGCTTTTGTTGTTAGGAGTTCATTGATAGATGTCAATTTTGTGTTCGTTTTTAAGCCGGCCGTTAGGTGGCCGGCCATTAATGGTTTTCTAGTTTATGAAGTTCCGACAGGTTGAACAGACGTTTGACTCGTGCTGTGCTGTCTTGTTGTGCGCCGTTGGCGCTCTTGTGTCGGTCCCTCCTCAAGACTGTGCAGATAAAGAATTTGCAGCGTTTGCAAGTTCCATCGAATTGCTTCCGACTTTTGGCTGTTCGCCTGCTGCCTTTAGCCGGATCTCTGTTGGCAACCTAGCTCGAAACTTTAACCAGCTATCCAACAAAACGTGCGTCATTCCCTCGGAGTGTAATATTACTTTCACTAACCTTGGACCGCAGCCCTGGTAGTTAGGTGATGACGGAATTCTTCTCAGGGATTGAGCAATAACATTGTCAACAGAGAGTGCTTCGCGGATGTAGCACCACTGCTCTCAGTCACGTGTTTACGCATCGCAACCAGAAGAATGCAGAAGCTCGGGAACACCATGAGCAAATAGTGTTTTCTTGCTATCCCCATTAGGAATGCCGCGTTGGTCAACTGCTTCTTTAGGGCGATCTTTCCAAGGTAGATCAGGTAATATGCACGCTCCGCTCGGTGAGTTGCGAAGACGAACTGCTGAGAGCAGCACAGCCTCTGTCTCATCTGCTGAGCCTAGTGTTACTCGAAGAATTCGAGGTTCACCAGAGTGCACTGAGGTCGGGTGACGCGCTACGCGTTGCAGCATTGCAGGCTCAACCCGAATACCAATCGCCTCGCAGATGGAACTCCACTGGTTGCGATCGTCTTGCAACTTGCCTTTTATTGTTCCAGATTTGGATTCGGGAACATTGGTGCACACGAGAGTTAACGCAGCGTGGTTTTGTCTAGCGAGTGTCGGTTTTATAGATTTGCCGGTAATTTGGGTTGTTTAGAAGGCACCACTGGAGTTGGCGGTGGAAGCTGCTTTGCGCCACGCGTGCTCGGTACAGAAGATGGACCTATATGCGTCGCACCCGGTGTGTTTATCGAGGCAATCGATGCGTACGTTACCTGCTTGTTATCTGCACCGGATTTCCTACGGCTCTGAGCTGTCGGTGTCATGGATGAATCTCCAAGTGAAGCGTCTATGGTTGGAGAAGTGGAAGCAGGCATGTTTGAGGCTTGCCAACTTATGGGAGTGAGGTGACCCAGTGGATTTAGAGTCACAGACGCTGCAATGCAGTTGGAGCGTCTAGCTCTTTTCTTTGGTTTAGACTCAGAGCTTACTTTGGCCAGGTCAGGTATTATCGTGGCCATATTTACCTCCGTGGGAGCGATCTTAGTAGTTACAAAATGCGCGATTACTTCAGTCATCCTATCGCATTTTTTCCATGAGCAAGGATAAGCAGTTGACAACTGGAATGACTTGACATGTTGAGGAAAACCAAATTGTGTCAGCAACTTGGTTTGTCTGTCTCACTTCTTGGACGGATTTGCCTACACATTGTGGATAGTATGATCTAATGCAGCTCGAACAGGTAATACTGATCCTAAGGACTTTGCTGCAATTGTCTGCGCAACATAGGCGACGTGAAACCATCGGAATGATAGTCGTCCTCTAATTGTTTACTGCTGTTTACTGCACTGATGGGTGTTCTTTGCGAAAGGGGTGACGCACGAATAGATCAGAACACGCACACGAATTGAGAGTTGTTCAAGCGCACCAAGCTCAGGCGGTGAAGGCAGATGGAAGTCGTAACGCGCAGACTGTCGGGTTCAGCGATCAATCGACTCGCAGTGGTACACACACATCCACACAAGGCCGCAGCGTGTGTCAATCGGCCTGCCTTAAGGGATGATGCAGGTGGAGCGCTGATAAGCGTCCTTAGAGCTGCTCATTTGATGAGCGGAGCAAAAAGGCAGTAACTGTTATGCTGCAACTTGCAGGGATGGTTGCCGCGTAGTTTGGGTGCCTTCAGCTTCTTCTTCCGAATGAGACCAAAACATTTTCCGAAAGACCGGTTTGATGTAGTTGCACAAGTGGAATTCGGCAAAGATTATACCGAAAATTGGGAACTGTCGCAAGAGTATACTCCACACAGGTTAAATGCAAGAGTTAGGAAGCACTGAGTAGAGCTCGTCGAACTGGTTCGAACGAGCGCACGCACAATATTGTGTGGGGAGAACTAGAGTGGCCACAGAGGGCAAAGCGAGAGCCGAGTTAAAGTGCGGCCGCAAGGTAGGTAGGAATGGATAGCCTCGAATCAGCCTTGGACGCAAATCGATCACGCTGCGATAAGCTGTCGATGAAGAGGCTGCATCCAGAACTGTCGCTCGATTTGAAACACAGGTGTGGACACCGACCATGCACTTGTATGTGCTGACATGCGGATGAGTTTTGGCGGAAGCCTACGACGACGTTGTGGGCGCATTGACACCAGCCAACTGACAAAGTCAGCTGTTCTGAATGCCTATCAAAGTACGCCGATATGCAAGTTGAGTAAGCGCTCACTGGAGACAATTGATGGTCCCTGGTCACATGTTCACCAGACACTACTAGCAGCAGGCAAGTCCTCATGTGGTAAGTCCACTAGCCACCATGGACATGGGTCTCTTCGCGGTCACTGGAAGTTATCGATGCTCGCCGGCATATTGCGGCTGCAAGCGAACAAAATGAAACTCGCAAAGAGCTCCGGGCAAGACTCCGTGCTAGCCTGAAGAGAGACCGCGAACCTTGGTGGTCTCTTCGTGCGTCAGATATGGAAGTGGCCGCTGCCCTTGGTAACCATCGTAAGCTATTCCGGTAGATACAGGAAACGGGCAGCAAGAGACCTGGTGTTAGTGAAACTATACGTGACGAGAGTGGACAGCCTATCCACAATCTGTCAAGGCGTTTGGAGCGTTGAGTAGAGCAATTTGAAAAGTAATTTAATCGAAAGGAATCATTCGATCCTTCGCCGACCAGTTATCGACCTGCTCCGTGGGCTGTCCCTTTGGATCCACCCTCTTGCTCAAAAGTCGAACGTGAAATCGGACCGTTGAAGTTGAACAAAGCCGCGGGACCAGATGATCTTCCTCCAGTTCTCTTCAAATCCGGAGGCTCTGCTCTTGTTGATGCTTTGCATGAATTACTAGTGAAACTGTGGGAGCAGGAAACTGTCCCAACCGACTGGAGCCGCTCCGTTATTGTTCCCATCTTCAAAGGCGGCTCGCGCTCGGAATGCGGCAACCATAGAGGAATCAGTCTGATCTCCATCGCCTCCAAATTACTCGCGTCCATAATTCTCCACAGACTGACTGGCGCTCGTGAAAGCCAGATTCGTGAGGAGCAAGCCGGGTTTCGTCGTGGTCGTGGCTGCATCGACCACATCTTCACCTTGCGTCAGTTGTTGGAGCACCGTCACACATATTGGCGGCCCACCGTAGTCGTGTTCCTCGACATCAAAGGTGCCTTCGATTCGGTTGACCGATGTGCCCTTTAAAATTGTCTACTAAGGAAAGGTGTGTCTGAGATATATGTAAATATTATCCAAGCATTATAAGCGCGCAGCTTGGGTCGAGTGAGGGCTTATGTCTAGCTATCGACACCCTTTAATATCTCCAACGATGTGAGACAAGCATGCCTGTTGTCACCTTTCCTCTTCAACTTCCCTATTGAAGTAGTCATTTTAAATCGCGTTCACAGGACACGACTTATAAGGTGTGGATATGCTCTCAGGGAAACGAGTTGTTGACTTAGAGCATGCTGATGATATTGCCCTAACCTGTGACAGCATAAAAACCTGTCAAGCATTACTGGACAGATTAGCACTGCTTGTCCATCACTTCGAGCCTTGCTTCGCACCGTCGAAGTGCAAGGCGTTCCTCCAAGATTGGTCGGGACCGCCTCCTGCGATGATCCTTGATGGGGATCAGCCAGAAGTCGTTCAAAAATTCAACTACCTGGGAAGTTGTATCAGCGTCCTGGGGATTGAAGATGAGATCACGAACCGTATGGCAAAAGCTCGAGGCGCTTTTGCTAACCTTCGCCACTTATGGCAACAGCGCGACATCACTCTTGCCCTGAAGGGCACAGTGTACGATGCAGCGGTACGTTCGACCCTACTGTACGGTCGTGAAACTTGGCCCCTTAGATCAGGCGACGTTCGACCACCGGTGCCTTCTCAATTTAGCTCATCATCATCATCATCATTATACATGTCAGCTAGAGATGGTAAAACACCTCCGCTATTGTACCGCAATACATAAAGGAAATACATACATACATACAATACATAAAGGAAAAATAAATACGACAGTTGAATGCCAGCTGAGCTACCAGCAGCGGATACGCATCGTTCCGGTAAGCTACTAGCCGGCTACTAGGCAAAAACAAAAATTTATTTACGTTTTACCCTACGAAATAAGATCGTAGATGGAGGGGGAGGCTAAAGGGATGGGGAGGGACAAAGAAACTCACAGCAGGAACGCCACTGAGGTCGGCTCCTTGTCATATCAGCAAGTGTATCCAGCCAAACGTGTTCACCGTCTTTTGGACCCCAACCAGGGAGCCGTGAAGCTCCAACTGAGGCCAGCTCCGAAGTGAGGGCCTTCATTCCTCTGGACCAAGTCATCGCTTGGCCACCTCTCCTCTTCTTCCACCCACATCCCCGGTGAGCAAACAACGCACGTCGAGGGAGTCGGTGGGCTGGCATGCGCAACACGTGGCCCAGCAATCGGAGCCTGGTGAGTGAAATGACGGTGCTGAGCGGTTCATTCCCTTTTCCTAGGCCGTAAACAAGGCGTCGAACACGCTCGTTACTCACGCGGTGTTCCCACCAGATGTGAGCCAAACTGCGAAGGCACCGATGGTCGAACGTAAGTAGCCTCTTCATGTCCGCCGATATTAGGGGCCAGGTTTCGCAACCGTACAGTAAGGTCGAACGTACCGCTGCATTGTACACTCTACTCTTCAGGGCGAGAGTAATGTCGCGCCGTCGCCATAGGTGGCGAAGGTTAGCAAAAGCACTTCGAGCTTTCGCTATGCGGTTCGTGATCTCGTCCTCGATCCCAAGGGCGCTGATACAACTTCCCAGGTAATTGAATTTCTGAACGACTTCTAGCTGATCCCCACCAAGGGTCAGCACAGGGGGCGAACCCTGCCAATCCTGGAGGAACGCTTTGCACTTCGGTGGTGCAAAGCAAAGCCCGAAGCGACTGACAGCCAGTGCTAATCTGTCCAGCGCGGCTTGACACGTCTCGGAGCTGTCACAGATGAGGGCAATGTCGTCTGCATACTCTAAGTCAAGAAGTCGTTCTCCTGGGAGTATCTCCACACCTTCCAAGTCATGTCCTGTAAATGCAATCTCCATGACTTCGTCAATAGCGAAGTTGAATAGGAAAGGTGACAGCGGGCATCCTTGTCTCACACCGCTGGAGATATTGAAGGGTGGCGACAGCCTGCTGTAAGCCCTTACTCTGCCCGCGCTACGCGCATATAATGCTTGGATAATATTTACATATTTCTCGGGCACACCTTTCCTGAGTAGACAATTCCAAAGGGCACATCGATCAACCGAATCGAAGGCACCTTTGATGTCGAGGAACACGACTACGGTGGGCCGCCAATATGTGTGACGGTGCTCCAACAACTGACGCAAGGTGAAGATGTGGTCGATGCAGCCACGACCACGACGAAACCCGGCTTGCTCCTCACGAATCTGGCTTTCACGAGCGCCAGTCAGTCTGTGGAGAATTATGGACGCGAGTAATTTGGAGGCGATGGAGATCAGACTGATTCCTCTATGGTTGCCGCATTCCGAGCGCGAGCCGCCTTTGAAGATGGGAACAATAACGGAGCGGCTCCAGTCGGTTGGGACAGTTTCCTGCTCCCACAGTTTCACTAGTAATTCATGCAAAGCATCAACAAGAGCAGAGCCTCCAAATTTGAAGAGGGCTGGAGGAAGATCATCTGGTCCCGCGGCTTTGTTCAACTTCAACGGTCCGATCTCACGTTCGACTTCTGAGCGAGAGGGTGGATCCAAAGGGACAGCCCACGGAGCGGGGCGATCAGTGACCGGCGAATCGAACAATTCTTGCCGATTAAATTGCTTTTCAAAATGCTCAGTCCAACGCTCCAGACGTTTTGACAAATTGTGGATAGGCTGTCCACTCTCGTCACGTATAGTTTCACTAACACCAGGTCTCCTGCTGCCCGTTTCCCGTATCAGACAGAATAACTTACGATGGTTGCCAAGGGCAGCGGCCACTTCCATCTCTGACGCACGATAAGACCACCAAGATTCGCGGTCTCTCTTCAGGCTAGCACGGAGCCTTGCCCGGAGCTCTTTGCGAGTTTCATGGTGCTTGCTTCCAGCCGGGATTTGCCGGCGAGCACCTATAAGTTCCAGAGACTGCGAAGAGACCCAATGTCCATGTTGTCTATTACACATGCCACATGAGGATTTGCCTGCTGCTAGTGAGGTCTGGCGAACATGTGACCAGTGACCATCAATTGTCTCCTGTGAGCGCTTGCTCAACTCGCATGTTAGCGTACTTCGATACGCATTCAGAACAGCTGGTTTTGTCAGTTGGCTGGTGTCAATACGCGCACAACGTTGTCGTGGGCTTCCGCCAAAACTCATCCGCATGTCAGCACATACAAGTGCATGATCGGTGTCCACACATGTGCTCCAAATCGAGCGACAATTCTGGATGCAGCCTCTCCAGCGGTAACTTATCGCAATGTGATCGATCTGCGTGCAAGGCTGGTTCGAGGTTGGTGGGCGCCAAGTCACCCTTCGGCGGGTGCGGTGTCGGAAATTAGTGCTCGCAAGAAATAAGCGAGCATCTTCACACAAATGAAGTAACCGCTCACCGTTATCATTACAGGAGCCTACACCGTGTTGACCGCCCAGATGCAGTTCATCAGTGGACAACTTTCCAACTTGTGCGTTCATATCCCCCACCAGCACAACAGTGTCCGTGCTTCTTCTGTGGCGAAGGAGCTGGGTCAGTTGGCGGTAGAAGTCGTTCTTTACCGAATCATCGCTACAGTTTGTGGGCGCATAGGCAGCGATGATGAATAGACATCTATTAGTCCCGCGCGACTTCGAAGCTTTAAACGAGCCAGCCAATCGGACCGCACACATCCGGCTACTGATTGGAATCCAATCAACCAGAGCAGCTTCAGCCCGGGGACTCAGGGCAATACCAACACCGGCTTGGCCGGTGCTCGAAGCTGCATCGTCACTGGATAGGCGCAAGGAGAAAATACTGCTTGCGTCCCCTGAAGGGGATCGCAGTGAGCACAGTGCTCGAGTCTTGCAGGCGAGTCTCTGATAAGCAGCAGATATCGATCGAGAGGGTCTCCAATGTTCGGGCAAGTGCTGCCTGTTGACCGATTTGTAGCAGTGTGCGTACATTGAAGCATGCCAATCTGAAGGTGGATCGAGGGCTCCAAATGGAAGCCGATGAAGTGGATTGGACCGCTTGCTTAGACATGGGCTTGTCGACAGGAGAGGAGTGACGCTCCGCGTTCACGTGTGAGTTGAAATTAGAAGGTAAATGCCTAGCAAAGCATGTTGGGGGAGGGCCAAGAATCGGGGGGTTGAAAACTGGGGGGATATAAGTGAAGTTGGAAGGGGACGGTTAGAGTGAAGAAGCGTAAGAGAGGGAATAAGAAGACGGGAAGGCTTGAGCAGTAGCACCCAAACCCCTATCCACCCTGCTCGATGCAGCAGACAGGGCACCGTTTATTATCCTCTGCGGTGGCCAGAGCATCAAGAAATTGTTTGAAGGAAAATTCATAGTATTGCGTGGGCAGGATACTGTCAGGTTGCCCAGGCCTAGACAGGAGAACGATTAGGGTTCTCAACCAAAGCCTTTGGTTCAAAAACCTGACCGCAAGGCAGCGGGTTTGGCGTTGGGCTACAAGGAGTCCATTTTAAGGAATAAGGTGCCACCCTCATTCCAACCCCCAACCTGGAGGACCAGGAGGCTGAGTTTGTCTGGCCTCTAACCATTGACCAATCTGGTATGAGTGACTCTGAAGGTGCAAAAGCACCACCCAGCGTAGCTCAATGGATCGCTGAGGCACACAAACCATCGCACCACGGTAAGGTCCAGCCTCATTGCGATGCAATTTAGCTCACATCTGGTGGGAACACCGCGTGAGCAACGAGCGTGTTCGACGCCTGGTTTACGGCACAGGAGATGGAAAGGACCCGCTCAGCACCGTTATTTCACGCACCAGGCTCCGATGGCTCGGCCACGTGTTACGCATGCCAGCCCACCGACTCCCGCGACGTGCGTTGTTTGCGCGCCGGGGGTGTGGATGGAAGAAGAGGAGAGGTGGCCAAGCGATGACTTGGTCCAGAGGAATGAAGGCCCTCACTTCGGAGCTGGTCTCGGCTACCTGGTTGAGGCCCCAAAGACAATGAAGACGTTTGGCTGGATACACTTGCTGATATGTTTAGGTGCCGACCTCAGTGGCGTTTGTGCTGTGAGTTTCTTTGTCCCACCCCATCCCTCTTAGCCTCCCTCTCCAACCACGATCTCATTATTTAGCCTTATATAATTTTGCATAGCAATTTTTTGCTGCACAGTAGCCGGCTGGTAGCTTATCAAAATGATGCCCATCCGTTACTGGTAGCTCAGCCGACTTGCACCAGTTGCATTTTTTCTCTCCTTTTTCTATGTATTGCGGCACAGTAGCTGAGGTGTTTCCCACCTCTAGCTAACGTGTATGATGACGATGACGATGATTACGTACACCAGTATTTAAAAGGCTCATGCATGCCCGGGTATCGACTAACCCGACAAGCGGTACCCCAGAAACATCAATATCTAGGGTAACCGAGAAATTTTTCTTGACGTTGCTGGACACCGAAGGTACTATGAAAGTTGCCTCATGTAATGGCTTGTCTGAAGGTTGAAAGCGGCCTGTTTGATTGCCAACTACGGACACGGATACGGTCTTCCTTTCAATCGTTTATGTGATGAATGTAAACGGCTTGCCTGGAGCTGCCAGCTGCGAACATTATTTGGACGCCCTCTTCCATATGAGGACTCGCCCGATGGTTGAAATTGGCGAGGGTTAGTCACCCAAGTGCGGACATCGGTTCGATGCGGATCGGCTCTCGACATCATGTAGATTGAATCACGTTGTTCTTGGCGAACCTGTTTTAGAAAAGCGCACAACCATTTCTTCCTTGCTTGTTATGAGCAGAGCAGCTATCGGGCGTGTTGGTGTTGCCCAAAGAAAACATCGTTATAGCAACAGTTGAAATTTAGTTCGCGCGTTAATATTTCGATCGTTGTCTACACTTGCTCCCCTTTGCTTTGTGGGTCAGGCTATTAAGCCAAAGGTTTCGGGTGGAGTCTCTCAAGCGAACCTCCAAATCGCCACGGTATTGTTGGTCAGACTGTTGAGTCAAAGGCTAGAGGTTGGGCACCTCGAGCAAAATCCCCCTCTCGGAATTGGCAGCCGGAGAGTATCAGTTGCCCTCACGACCACGTCGAGAATATGTCCTTTTCTTCTTATTTTCTATCCCCTCTCAACTCTCTTCTTCCGCGTCTACTGAGCAAGAATCTGCCACTGACCTCGCTGCTGCTGCTATCGATCCTTGTAATTCGTCTGTGAAACAACAAGTCTCATTTCACATTGGTTCTGTTACCGATCGCACTTTGGGTCACTCTTCACTCTCTCAGTATTGATGCGTGCTGTGTCTCCGTAACACGCATACAACATAACAGCGTTGTGAGGAATCTTCGACGACCTGGTTCTGAATCAGACGACAGTGCCTATAATTTTCGCGTGTCTGGTGATACCGAGGCAATGGCTCAAGGTATTTACGGTGTTGGTGCCACAGCAGACGTGCTGAAGGTAATCTACTCGACTGGACACCGGTGAACAGCTGCTTTTATGAGGTTCGACTTCAGACCCCTATTGGGGTTTATAAGCACCGTATGAAGACAAGGTGCCTTTTCATTATCTCTGTTCATGCTCATACTGATTGCAGTTCGGAGGGCAACAAAGACGATTTCTACCACAATCATTCATCTCTTCTCCGTATGGCGAAGAGAACTGATATCGTGATTGTTGCTGCCGACTTGAGTGCCCAAGTGGGGCGTCTCTCAGATTCTGCACAACACCTGGAAGAGCGCTTTGGAGTCGATGCACGCCAAACAGACAATGGTGATTGATTCCGGAAACTGTGCGCCGACCACAATCTTTATATTAGCAGCACTTCTTATCAGCACAAACGTTCATACCGCGTCACCTGGTGCCCACAGAATTCCTTAACACTAGAACGCCCGGAGCGGTAATTTGACCGCTCAGCTTTTTTAAATGTGCATATTGTCCACATTTATGGACATTTTTCAAAGATATTTCGTGACTTTTAATATTTTTGGACGTTCTTCATTACTGTGAATTTTCGTTTTCATATCTGTTATAGTTTTCGAGAAAAGAGGTAGCTGTGTTCAACCTAGGAGACCAAGTCAAGCTACGTAATAACGATCCACCGTCACACAAAGGACCCGCCGCGAGCAAGTTCAACCAACGCTGGAAAGGTCCCTATACAGTGATCGACCGAAAAGGGACGAGCTGCCGTATCGACAATGGGGTGGTGAAACGCTGGGTAAACGCATCTCTTCTACGCCCATGGTATACGAGGGAAACAGGTTTTCGAGAGGGGGCGGGTGTAGGGACGCGGATCTCAGTTCACACGGAAATGCCCCGGAAGCAGCAGAAGATCGGGACTAACGCGGAGACTGGGAACGGGAATCGTCAACCCAGCTCGTGGCCTACGATGTAAGCCGGGAATGGGTCGTCAGCGACAAACGATACCGCGGCCACGCCGAGAAGAACAAGAGGCGACATGAAAGGGAGCCAGATTTTCCCAAGAGATATGCCTTTATCTACGGCCCCAGGAATCGGCCCGACCAGAGCAACACAGCCCAGAGCAAGCAAGTCGAGAGCTTTGGTACGAATCCAGTCTGGATAGGCTGCGACGCAAGGGAGCAGAAATGTGGGCGGAAAACGGCACATTCAATGTCCACGTCGGATCGGCCTAATGGCGCTTAGTGGACACCACGTCACTCGGCGGAACGTGGTGCGTCGTAAGTGGGAAACGCGGCTATATTTGTGTGTGTGCGTGGGACATGTGTGTGTAACCTCTCAGCGTGCAATAAACAGCGTTCTCCTCTACCGTGTAGTTCTCGCTACAATACTACCTAGAAAGCCCGTTAGCGGTCAAAATGACCGCTTCTCGGTAATCCTCTTCCTCTTTTTATTTTTAGCCACCACTATCATTTCTGACAGTTATATACTATAGCAGTCAAAACGGGAGTGAAAACTAGCCGAATCACGATTTTACTGTGATATTGTGCGTTCAGTCAGATAAATTCCAGTGACATTTTTGTACACAATGGCACTTCTGAGGAAAACAGCCTTTGAGGTTTTACGAGAACTTACAACTATTGATGACAACGAGTCTGGAGACGAGAACGATTATGATGTTGATGAGGACTCCATTTTCCATGAGTCAGCAGAAGATCACAGCATGTCTGATAGTCAAACGTCTGATGATTACACTCCATATGAGGACCCTAGAGAGAGTGTATCAACCGATTCGGTATCTCCCGGTGAGCTTCACGTATCGAAAGATGGTAGCACGTGGATCGCAGTGGAGTTCGAAACATCTACTGTTGGTAGGATTCCATCACAGAAAGTGTTTAAGGCTAGACCAGGACCAACTCCCTATGCTAAGAAATGTGTGAAATATGGTGAGCTGTCGAGCACTTTTGACATCATAATCACGCCCCAGATGCTGAAACATATTCAAGTATGTACTGAAGCTGAGGCCAAGAGAGTTTTAGGTGTCAGTTGTCAGTGGAGCGTAACTCTTCCAGAGCTGCGTGCCTTTATTGGTCTACTTTACATCAGAGGCTTCATGGGTCTGAAGAACATGCCGTTGAATATGATGTGGTGCGATAGATATGGACTGTCTATTTTCAGGGAGACAACTGGCAAGAACAGCTTCAAAGAGATAATGAGGTTCTTCCGTTTTGACATGCGAACTACCCGATGTGAAAGACTGCTAACTGATAAGTTTGCTTTGGTATCTAAATTGTGGAACGCATTCATTCACAACTCTCAACAATGCTATGTGCCTGCGCAGAATCTCACAGTTGATGAGCAATTGTTTCCCTCCAAAACCCGTTGTCGTTTTCTCCAGTACATGCCCAACAAACCAGATAAGTTCGGTATCAAGTTTTGGATGCTGGCAGAAGTAGACAACAAGTATCTCGTTAATGGATTTCCATATCTCGGGAAGGACGAAACTCGGTCAAGAGGAGAAAGTCTTGCAGAGAGCGTGGCATTGCGCTTGGTGTCACAATTATTTGGAAAGGGGTACAATGTCACATGTGACAACTTCTTTACATCGGCAGCATTAGGAGAAATGCTGGCCAAGAAAAACACAAGTATGGTGGGAACACTTCGAGTTAATAGAAAGGAAGTACCATCGATTTTGAAGCAAAGAAATAGAGAGCTATTCAGTTCACTTATGGTGAGGAATGAAAATAAGCGCACATTAACATCCTACCAGTGCAGAAGAAATAAGAGTGTTTTGTTTTTCAGTTCCCTGCATAATAACTCTTCCGTTCAAGACTTTGGAAAGAAGAAACCCGAGACTGTGTTGTTTTACAACTCCACATAGTATGGTGTGGATGTACTCGACCAAATGACAAGAGCACTCACTGTGAAGTCATCATCTCAACGATGGCCAGTCCAAGTCTTTTTCAACGTACTGGATTTGGCTGGCATAAATTCCTGGATAATTTATAACAGTGTTTGCGGAACTAAAATATCTCGCCGGTCGTATCTGGTAGGTCTTTCGGAAGAACTGCTTATATGTATACATCACACAAGGTACGTGACAACGGGAATTACGACGAACAACTCAGCGGAGTCGGGAAGTCGTGTGAACATTAAACGTCGGCAATGTCAGATTGGTTACTGTAAAAGTAACAAATCACAAAACAAGTGCTCAGTTTGTGAAAAAATAGTTTGCGGCTCATGTGGACAGATTGAGCGAGTTGTCACTTGCTTCAAGTGCAAATTGGAGTAGGTATACGGAATTGTTTACAATATTTGAAAAAATCTAAACCTTAATACAATCATTTCTCTGTTACAGGTCTGTTCTATACATTAGTTTGTAATAAATGCCGTGAAAAAATTCTTAACTGAAAGTTGGGATAAAAGATATAGCAGTGCGGTATAACGGCGGAGCGGTCTTCCTAGTGTTAATGACCTAGAACCAAACTGACCATATTGCCATCAGCTACAGGTGTCGCACATTAGTCAATGACTGGAGCACAAGCCTGGATTTTTACCATGCTCTATTACGCGTATACCTGGCGCTCACTCTTCCTGCTACAAAGAAGTGTCTATCTTCCAGTCTTCTAACCTGAAACTTGGACTCGCAGTCTGCGGTTCAACAATATCATGACGAACTGGCTAATCAAATGTCAGTGATGAATGAGGTTGCTGAGCCGAACGCTGACTGGGATCGTCTCAAGTGTGCCACAAAGAATGACTTTGACACTTGCTGTTCACCCAACTTGAGACGTCGTAACTAGCAATGGAATCCAGTGGCATTGATCAATTTGAGCGAAGCGTGGAAATAGGTTCTGATGGGCACTGAGGTCCAACGCGTCTGTAACTCCCTGAAACGACATCAGACAAGGAGTCTTCGAGTTGACTGGGAAGGGTGGTGGGTTGCAAAGGCCCGTGAGATGGGGAAAACCAGTGCTATTGGGAACATCCGAGGGCTATTCCATCTCATCCAGAACACGCGCCAGAGAAAGTCATCAGTCAACGTGATAATACTTGAGAAAGATGGACAATTAATTCAGTTTTAGCGCCGTCGAATAGTTCAATGGGCAGATTTTGACGAGCAGTTCAGCAGGCCTGCTGCGACACTGCCGCTTGCCGGAGCACCTGAGCCCACGTGGGAAGTAGATGTCACACATCGCACTTTGGAAGAGATTCGATATGTGCTTTCGGTATTGAAACGAAACTAGACTCCTGAAGTCGACGACCTTCCACCGTCTTTATTGAAAGATGGAGGTAACTTTTGTTGACTGGACTCGCTTCTCCATTTAGTACGAGTTGGAAAACTAGTGATGCCTTCAGACTGGCGATTTTCAACTGTCGTGCCCAACATCAAGAAGAGCCAATGTACCTTGTGCGAAAATCATCCAGGCATTAGCACTGTTTCCATTGCCCCCAAACGTCTCACTGTATCATTCTTCTACGACTTACTGGTCCCCGTGAGGATCGAATCCCTGAAAGCCAGGCTGGCTTGCGCCCTGGCTGTCGTTGCACCGACCACAAATTGACTATTCGCCCAGCTGTAGAGCACAGATATACATACAGATGACCGACTATGATAGTTTTCCTTGATTTGTAAGCCGCCTTAGACTGTTGACCACGCCAGATTGTGGTACTGTCCATGAAGGGCGTGCCAGCTAAATTGTTTTCCATACTGAAGTCCCTATGTCCTGACTCCCGATGCCGTGCAACGGTCTACCGGAAACTATCCTGAGTTCCCCACGACAAGTGGCGTTCGCCAGGGTTGTCCTATATCTCCTTTTCTTTTCCACTTTGTGATAGAAATGACCACGAATTACTTGGTTCTTTCAGGCTATTCTGGAGTGCCAGGCGAGCGACTGAGTAAACTGGAGTTTGCGGACAATATAGTTCTTCTATGGTCTGATGCATTGGCTATGCAAACACTAGTGCACAGAACAGTGCGTAGCGTTGCACGCTTCGGAATGCACTTTGCATCTTCAAAATGCAAAGTGCTGTTGCAGGACTGGGCCGACAGACCTCTGGTTTTAGCTACTTCCGAACAGCCACTGAAATTGGTGGGTGGATCGGCTCACTTACCTTGGTAACTGTTTCACCTATGGTGGTTATATCACTGAAGAGGTTACTTCGCGTATCAGCAAGGCCACTGTGGCTTTCCAGACGCTCAACTATCTATGGAGACCGCAGGATATTAGCATGTCAGTGAAAGATAGGGTGTATAACGCTGCGGTAAGGTCGGTCTTACTGTATGGAGCAGAGACTTGGACAGTTCGCGGCGAGGACATTAAACGCTTGGACGCGTTTGACCACCGGTGCTTGTAGACCATTGCTCACATCTGGCGGAAACACCGGGTGAGCAATGCTGAAGTCCGCCAGTTGGTTTCTAGCAAGAATCCTGATGCCTCGTTGGAGTGTTTGCTGAATATTAATCACGTACGTTGGCTAGACCATGTTCCCAGTATGCCCGTTGACCAGCTCGTTTCGCGTGCTTTGTACGCCGTGGTTGCACCAAGTTGGGTGAAATTGCGAGGTGGCCAGTCTATGACGTGACATAGAGGCATGAAGAAATCGACTGGGGGAATAGACCAGGTTGGTGCGTGCTGTCTTCCTGTTTAGGGGCCTCGGCACGGTCCACATCCATGATTGGAAACCGTGTCAGAAATAGGACAGTGACGAAGTCAGTGGCGTTCTTGTATTCGGTTTCTTTCATCTTGTTAATTTTCGTTCGATTCTGCTTGGTCTGACGCATTTTCTTCTTGCTTCTGTTACCTCTACATTCTATTCGCACCCAAGCCCCACTGCCCTACTGTTGTTATTTATCGTTATTCTTACGGTGTGAGTCGTAGCAACTGGATCCACCGCACCTCGGTGCTCGGAGCATAGTTGTTCAACTGAACTGAACTGAGGGATTCCAAATCGAGAATGTCTGCGCAGCTTGTTTAACACAGTGACCATGAACAGTGCATAAATCTCGAAATCGGGGTTGAAGTAGTCTTCGATGATCGGGTACTCATTTCCGTCGTTCTTTCGATTGTATAACGCCATGTGCGGGACAGGTTGGGTAGTTCGACACGTAGTCCCGAATCTGACTAGCCATCCGAGGTCAAAGCATCATCTCCCTGGATCGTGCGATGCAATTATTCACTGTTAAGTGTGCACCATGAGTAAGTTCCAGCATGATGCGCTACACTGTTTTTAAGATCAATACTCGATTGCCTTTGGAGACCAAACCCTCATCTAAAATGAGTTATTAAGGAAAATAGAAACAATGTCAGTTCTACCGGCAATTTCCTCGTATCCCCTAGCCATCCCTCAGTCATCGTTAGTTATAAAACTTTTTAGACTGAAGCTTCGTCTGTGCAACCTATCAGTTGTTGCAACCTCTGCAGTCAACGCGAGTTGTGGCATATGAAACAATGGTTTATTACGGGTCAAAAAGTATTGCTTAACAAGTCCCGTGGGATGGAAATTAGTGTGAAAAGTGAACTGCTTGACAAAGTGAAAAGCGTTTTGTTGGACTCACCATAGATTTATGTAGAATAACGGGGATGTTCGCGTATTAAACGCTTAAATGCATAAATCCATTGGTTGGGAGTTTGGCAAGACACCGTTTGATTGCGTTTTGTAGCCCCTGGCTAACAAGTCATAAAATGAAATGTAAATGAGACAATGCATCGCCAACTCGTTTGTTAAATATCGCCAGATTGGAAGCAGAGACGACATAATTAGGGAGGGCGTTCCAAGGCTGGCACACGCGGAGAGAAAAGAAATTTCTACGGCATTCAAGCCGGCTATACTGAATTGTCAGTTTCAGTGGGTGACTTCTTAGGTTAGTGTTGTGATTCACTTCCAGCAGCGGACGGCAAATGTGGTTTGAGTTCTTCAGAATTTGGTAAACCATTATGAGACCCCCCGCAAAAGCCAATATCGACCGCTGTACAATCTTATAGATTTCAGTCTAAGCTGATAGGGTAGATGAAAGAGGCTCTTGACGTTCTTGGTTTCCCTTCGTTTAGGAGTCTAGAGAGCAACAAGATCCTGTTTGTGCCACAGTCGCTCACGTCTGAATAGCATATTCCACGTCCGGTCGCACGTAGGCGTTAAGCATTTGGGGAAAGATTGAGTGTTTCAAACCGACCGAAGACTCTGCGAAGAAGACTGAAGTGTTGATTACCGATTCTCGTCGCCTTCGCTGCTCGTTTTGAACACCCGAGATTTTCCTGTACCAATACACTCAGGTCACACCCCTGAGAGACCTTCTCCAAGCTTGTACGCGCTTACCGGCTGGTGACGCAGATGTATCACCTTGCACTTAGCTATGTTCAATTGAAGCATGTTCGTTTTTGACCATTCATAAATGCAATCGAGCTCATGTTGGAATAGATCGTGATCTTCATTGCTACCAATCGCCCGCCATATCTTGACGTCATCGGCGAAAAGCAGGAAATTTGAGGTGATAACTCTTGCCAGGTCGTTGATAAACACCAGGAATAAGCGCGGTCCCAGCACTGAGCCTGGTGGGATACCACATTCCACCTCAATTGGGTTAGAGAATGATCCCCTGACACGTACTTGAAGATTCCGTTGGTGAAGGAAGCTGCCAATCCAACCAAGTACAGGATCCCCGATTCCGTAGCTCTGTAGCCGTTGAAGTAGGATGCGGTGATCAAAGCGGTAGAAAGCTTTGGAGAAGTCCAGGTAGATGACGTCAACTCCGACGCCATCATCAGCCACTTCCGTCTAACTACCTAATGCAATCAGTAGGTTGGTTGTGCATGACCCTTGTTGACGGAAGCCAAGCTGTTCCGGTATCAAGATGTTGCATTTTACCAACTAGTCCATTGGAGACTCAGCGGCGACCGCTTCCATCACCTTCGCGAACACAGGGAGGAGAGTGGCTGGGCGAGATTCTGCAGGAGCTGAACGGCTACCGCCTTTAAAAATAGGGGTGATAATGCCACGCTTCCACCTAGTGGGGACTTGTTATTCATCAAAGCACCTTGGGAAAAATGTGACAGTGGTTCAGTTAGCTTGTTGGCCACAGCCTTCAGTGCCTTCATGCGGATGTTACCTACTCCCGGAGAGCTATGAGCACGCAGTGAGAGTAAGTTCCTTAGCACAATTGATGGGTTGAAAATTACATGTGTATACAGTGAAGTCGGTAATGAGCATGACATTATGGGAGAGGTAAAGACTGTGAGTTCAAAAATTGTGGCGTATTGTAGCCGCAGAGCATTAGCTGCTTCTTCGGCGCTTTGTGCTCTACCGCCTGTCGTGAAAAGTGGAGGGATTTCATGCTTCACTTTACGAAGATTATTGTCACGACTATCTAGCAGTTTGTTGTTTGCCATGAATATTTTGGCTAGGCACTGTTGATAAGTTACTTTGTCATCACGGACAAGTGCAGTGCAATGGCTGCGATGGGTCAGGAAATTTCCCCAAGTCTCTGAGTCGGGGTTAATCTTGTAGGCACGCCATGCTGCATCCCTTATCGTCAGGCATTTTCGAGTCCTACTCCTTAGAATTGAAGGCATTTTTGCGGGACGAAGGGGTTTGGTCTCTGATACTCTGTTGACAATGTCTCTGAGTCTATGAACGAACTCTGTCCAAACGTTGTCAAGGGACTGTTGTTTGGGAATTCACAAGCAGCTGCGTCGGGGAGTTCTTTCAATACGTGGTAGCGTGTGATTGTATGAGTTAATTCCGAGTGTTCAGATGGATACTCTGCATAACACACATAGTCAAAAGTTATTACTACATGGTCACTGAGACCTAATGGACTATCCATCAATAACTTGTCAATCATGAGCTCTTCATTTGTGAGCACAAGGTCCAATATGGACGGTTTGTTTGCTGTCCTGAATCTAGTGGGCGTGGTGAAATGATTGTACAAAGGAATATTAGCGATCAGTTCATGCAAGTCTGCTTTGAACTGCTCACTGGGCGATGCCGAAACCTCCAGATTATGCAGATTGAAGTCCCCGGAAATGAGAATGTGGCTGTACCTAGTGCGTGTTACTCTGTTCAGGCCAAGTATCAAGCGGGAATCCATTTGCGAAGTGGACGTTGGGGGGCGGTAAACGACAGCTATGAGACATGCGTCGTTGTGTCTTAGTGGGTGACGGCACCAGAGTGAGTCGGTAACGTGTGTTTCCAGACCATCGACTAGTGTACATTGCAGATCGCTGCGGTAGTGGAGTCGGACCTCACCTCCTCTGCTGGGGCGGTCATTCCGGATGAGTGACATTCCGGCCATCTCAACCCCAGCACGGGTCACCTCTTGGTGTAACCGAGTTTCGGTAATGGGAATTAAGTCCCAAGCATTCGCAACCTTAAGTAGCCGAAGTTCGGTACTTTTACTGAGGAGCCCTTGGGCGTTATTGTACGTGCATGAAAATTTCTCACACTTAAGCAATGTTTCGGAGGTTGTACAACTCCTGCGTGAGGCTTCGCCGACCAGTGAGTGACCGACGACTAATGGTTTTTCAGTGTGTACTTGGTGAAGGGCTTAACGTCTTATTCATCGTCCGTGTAGTTAGTCCCGTGTCTAATCTTCTACGTACAGTGTAAGGTGCCTGATCAATATCACCTTCTACAGGTTGTATGGGCTCATTAGACACACTACCGGTGCATTATTCTTTCATAGATCCTAACGCGTTTGGTGCTTTGCATGATATATCATCTCTAGGAGGCATTTCACTGATTGTCTTCAGCCGAACCTCAGATGGCAGCCTGCAGTGGAACATGTACCAGTTTTTTAGCATCCATGCTACCATATGTTTTGACTGAAGGACCACATTCAACATTGTCGGGCCAATTCCTTTGTAGTTTGGTGAGGTACGCAGCCGTGACACGGATTTCGCTAACGCACCATCTAAGCAGAGTGTTTCACGAATGTAACACCACTGTTCTTTATCACGGGTTGTCATTTCATGCCCATCTCATGCTTCAGTTTCAGGAACCCCGTGAAGAAGTATGCTTCTGTTTGAAGTTTCCTTCCGGTAGTCTTCTAGGGTGCGGTTAACGCGATATCGCTCGCTCCATGAGATGTCTGGAAAGATACGGATGGAACAGTGCTCATTTTTGAAACTACCTGTCGACAGTAGTACTGATTCTACTTCAGTGATGGAGTTCTGCCCAACGCGCAGAAGTCTTGGCTCTCCGAAATGCTTAGAGTTAAGGTGTCGTGTAATACGCACTACGTGTACAGGTTTCAGTACAACTCTGGTTAGGTTACTAATAATATCCCAGTGGTTGAGGTCATCCGACTGCCTGCCTCTTATTGATGTCGACCTTGATTCTGGGATATTGGAGCACAGTACGCCCACTACAGGTAGTCTTTTCTTTACACCTTTCGACATGTCGTGGTTAGTGATTGCAGTACTCGAAAAGGTACCGCAGGAAACCGGTGGTGCTTGTACCAGAAGAACTTCGCTACGCTCCTCAGTTTCCGATCAACTTGGGGGTGATAATAATTTTAAATGACGGCTCTTCTTGGAAACAACCGTAACCCAACTTCCGCTAGTACCGGCTTGCTCTTTCTCTACGCACTCCGTCAGCAGTTTGGAAGTAGCCTTACGAGTAGGTACTTCGATCGAACTGGAAACCGCATTAGTCAAATGTGAGCCACGTGTGGTATTGTGACAGCTGTTGAGGTTCTGGACTCGAGGTGTCGTGTTGTTTACCGTGTTACTAGCAGTTCTTCGCTGGATAGGAGAAGCAACCAAGGGGGAGGATTGGGTTGCACAGTCCGCTATAGTTACCCCAACCGTGGTGATTTTGGTGGCCACCACTTCCTCAAGCTTGGCTAGTAGCTGGTCATACTTTGAGATAATAGGAGCACGCTTTATATCAGTGGGATCGATGTGCATTCCACACAGAACCATAGAGAGTGCTTTGTTTAATAACTTGGCCTGACTAGGTTTAACTCCGAGGCATCTCGCATGAAAAAAAACAGTTACGGTACAAAATGCCGCCCTTAACAAGTTTGGAACATGATCCACATAGGTCTTTAGACTGTGGCACGCTGGGCATCCCGTTTGTTGAGCAAATGTTACGAACCATTTGAATGACGCACCCTCTATTGTAAAAAGTTGTTCTGTTACTGACGTTGTCGGTAAGGTCACAGTGTTCAGGTTGCAGTTATGCGCTTGCAGACTGTCGTCTCTGGCGTGCCAGTCGAATGCGTCAGCTTGAATGTGGAGCAGAATACGCGGTGTGATTGAGAATTTTCGTGGTTAAGCCTATGGATCGCGCCGAGTGAATTTGCCTTGAGACCTGTAGCTACACCAAGCAATGTTGGATTTGTACGAGTGACAGTTCGTTCGAAAGCCGTTGAAGTGGTCTATCGAGTGAGACCAAACAATGTCTCCGATGGTTGGAGTTAGGCAACTTTTGGAACTTGGATATCGGCGAAACACTGTCAGGTATTTTGAATTCAGGGTAAATGTAGAATGCACTGGAGTGTACTCAAAAAATGGTATCACAAGGTGGAGCTTTTACAAGCACGACAGATGAGTATAGATCCAAAGGTGTGCGACAAAATGCTTCTGAGCCAGAGTGAAAAAACCACGAGTGCACAGGTGAGCGATTTGCACGCACGTTAGCTCAAGGTCACAAAGACCGGATTTAGGTACTCCTGAATTGCACCCACATCTGAAAGGCAGGCTCGCAACAGCGCGTTTGAAGGATGATTTCCAAATTGTATTTATAAAGTCAAATGTGCATTATCTGAAGTTAACACGGCATGAGATGGAGGCTTTACGACGACAGACACTAATGGTTTGCGACCTGTGTGTACAGTGATCTTTCGTTCAAAAGCGTTAGACAGCAAATGTGATCGTGAGCCTATATTTTCTCAATTTGTGCATAACGGAATAGACTGGTATCAGATTTCGACTTGGAAAATTCAGCTGTTTTTCCGTTTAACATAAACACCGTCGAAATGCCATTCTGACTGCAATTACGCAGTATCTCGAAAGGCAGAGAAGGACCAATGTAAGCGAATCTCAGAGTATCCGCGATCAGGTTTTTAATCTATCGAAGGCTTTCTCTTGTTCTTTGTTTCAGTGCCGATCTCCCCAATGTGCATCAGTTTGCGGTATGGGCGTCATCACTTCGGCCAGCCTTGGTAAAACTCGCCTCGGGTAGTTGACCACTCCATTCAACCGAATGATTCCTCTCGCGTCAGCAAAGCGTGATATCTCTTTTATTACCCTTATCATTTATAGATCAAGTTTCAATCCATCTACGCATCAACAATGTCTGTGAAATGCTATCCGCGGTTTGCGGGGTTCGAGCTTGTCACGTTTCGGTGAAATGTCTTTGTCAGTACACCTCCGGAGAAACCGAACGAGATAACGGTGGCACCGAATATTAGTACATCGTCCACCACGCAAACTGTTCATGTTAAATCTTCTGGCATTTATAATAGGCGCTTTTGGAATATCTCACTGACTCAAACCGAATGGTTAACGCAACCACCGGAATTACCTGGATGGTGTGTCAAACACTGTAAGCTAGTTCGATTCGTCGTCCAGCACAACTGGCAATATATTCTTCAATGTAGGTAGGCTGTAGTGTTCTCTTACGGAAGCGGCGTTACGCAGTTTTGGATCAATACACACCACAGATAGCGCAAGCCTAGACAACATGATCAGCATCAGCGCCACACACGATTCACCATGGAAGCTGATGAATAGCAAGAAAATTCACAACTCAGTTGGCAGGTGCTGCAGCTATAACAAAACCAACAATGCCATTTCCACTAACTCGACAAAGTTAAAGAAGTCGGCACCTAGAGAATTTAAAATTCCTGATACATTTCCAATAGACGAAGTATTAAAATGTCTGACTGAATACTCCAATTTGAATGGGAGAGTATTATCAGGAAGCAGGCTAACACAAAGACGAGCCGATTATCGCCGACCAAAGAAGATCTTTCTGATTCGCCTGCCGTGAATTATTTGCTAAACCGTATAATGAACAATGAACAATGATTTAACACGGGATAAAAGCAAGTGCTTGACACGTCCCGTAGGATGGTTGAGGTGAATATGATGAAATCAAAATATGTCTAAGTCATCTATCGAACGTCTGCCGAGATGAATAGTTTGATAATTAACATCAGTTTAAAATTAAAATAAATTATCGAGCGTAAACGTTCAGAAAGACACTGGGGTGCAGTGATCATTGAGATAAAGAGTGAGAAAAGTAAAATATGGTCGCTCACTTAGGTCCATTTGATACATAAACCCTGTTGAAAAGCATGCTTGGCGTAATCCACAATAGAGGAGTTTAGGTAACAAAATGCTGGGAGCTGAGAGCAACATCTAGTCGTCTTTTTGAAAATATCCAAGGTAGGGGAGGATACAACTGAGTCTGGAAGTGCGTTCCAGAGTTGGCAAACCCGAAGGGAAAAGTAATTCCGTCAACACTCTAGACGGCTATATTGTTCCTTCAATTTTAGGCACCTAACCCTGAGCTGCGTGTTGTGGCTTAGTGTCAGCAAATGGCGGCATACGTGGTTGGGGTCACTCAGTATCTGATACGCTAATATGACATCCCCGCGCAGCCTTCGATAGCGTCCGCTGAAAATTCCCAGCAACTTCAGCCTTCGGTGGTAAGAGTGATGGCGCATGCCCTTTACATTCTTTGTTGCTCTTCGTTGTGGAGCCTCTATCGCTTCTAGGTCGCGCTTCAACCAAGGTTGCCAAGCTTGGATAGTGTATTCAACATGCGGGCGCACGTAGGAATTGTGCATCATTGGGAAGATTGATGGGTCAAATCTCCCGAATGCCCTTCGCAGCATGCCGACGTGATGTATGCCCTTTTTCACAGCTAGCTCAGCCAGTTTCCAACAGTTAAAGTCGCTCTATACGATCACACCAAGGTCACGTTCCTGGGAGCTATTCTGCAGTCCGTTGGTCCCAAGTGAATAGGTGTAGTTATGACTATGGCGTAATTGTACGACGCGACATTTGTCTACGTTGAATGGTAGGGCGTTCTTAACTGACCAGTTCGACACTGTGTTAAGATCGCACTGGAGCCGTTCGTGGTCTTCCGGTCCTCTGACCCTTCGCCATATCTTGATATCATTAGCGAAAAATAGGAAATCGGGAGCAATTGATCTCGCCAAATCGTTAATGAACACCAAGAATAGACGAGGTCCAAGAACGGAGCCTTGTGGTACTCCACACGCCACATCGGTTGCATCAGACAATGATTCTCGGACTCTCACCATTAGCCGTAGTTCTTGTAGAAAATTGCAAATCTAACTCAGGATTGGGTCGCCAATGCCGTAATTCCGAAGCTTCTGAAGGAGAATGCGATGGTGTAAGCGGCCAAATGCTTTTGAAAAGTACAGGTAGATGACATCGACCCCTACTCCATCATCAACAGCTTCAGTCCAGCCATTACGTGCAATTAATAGGTTAGTATTACACGAATGCTTTTGACGAAAGCCATGTTGCTCTGAGGGCATGCTACTGAAAGCTAGTCGGTAATGTGGAACGGGACCAAGAGAAATGGATGAAAAGGTAAGAAGGGACGGTGTGAGCAACGCACTTTCTCATATCCACCCAGATGTATACAGGGTGATTCTTTTAAAATCGCGTGCTGGCCGATGTGAGATGAGATGGAAGTTTGCCGACGTAGACATGGATGCAAACAAACTAGGGAGCCAGCCATACGCAGGAATACTGGTTCGAAGCAGCGAGTAGAGCTTTCTCTGTGTAGCTGCATCATTCGTCACTCTTGGACATTTACTCCTTATTTATCGTTCCGCTCTCTATATTTTGCCTCTGCAAAGTGTTTGTCTAGGAGCTTCTTGAATTCCGACACTGAGTTCGCCTCTACTATGTGCTGCGGCAGGTCGTTCCAGACATTCACCACTCTGCGTTCGAAACAGAGTTGGTGAGCGACCCGCTTCAAATCTGGGACGATAAGTTTATACCGGTGTCCTCGCGTGCAGCTTGGGTGTGCGCAGATGAAGCAGTTGTCTCAACATAGGGTAATCACTCAGATGTGATATCCGGTGCGTCATGATGAGGTCAACCCTCAGCCGACGATAAGCTAGGGTGTACAGCCCTAGTTTCTTACATCGGTCTTCGTATGGCATACCTCGTAAGTTGGGAATCAGCCTGGTGGCTACATGCTGCATCCGTTCAAGCTTTTCTACCTCGCCCAGCGTGATGGGACAATATGCGGGAGAGCCGTACTCTATCATTGGTCGTATTATCGAGACGAAGAGGCGAGTAGCAATCTCTTCGGACCAAGTGCTGAAGCTGCGCCTGAGGACCCAAAGCATCCGAAGGCTGTTTTGGTACAGGCTATTCGTGTTGTCAATGGACTTTACGTCGCAGCGTGAGAGCACACCGAGGTCGCGCACGAAAGGCGCGGGATGCAACGGTTGACCAGCCACTGTGTACGTTCAGCTGTGCTCACACTTACCCAACCTCATAAATTGCGACTTGGCAGGAGAAAGCTTAGGGTGCATATGTGAAGCGTATGACTCAGAATCCCAGCTATAATGTGGCTGGAACACGAGGACTGCCTACTGGATGGGCCACTTTCATGGAATGTGCCTAACCTCAGTGTTTGATCTCTGCTACCTAAGCTGTCAAAGTACTCAAAAGCATCAACATTCGCAGCTCAAGTCGTCAGAGAGTCAGGGGGACCGCCAAATCACTGTCCGTCCCTTGCGACGGTTCTAACAATCTGGTATGGCGTCCAACGCTTCGGTAAGTGTTTCCCGACAAAAGAGCACCACTGGTTATCCCTAACACCAAGCAACCACTGGATGGGGTCCGTCGGTGCACTTAACTAGACAGACCTGGCACCTCGAGAACATTGGTTCAATTGCTCTTTACAAAGTTGCAATTGTCCATGGTAGCAAGCTAGAGGCTTATGGGCGGAGTATACAACTCCAGATCGTAGCCAGTGCTACTGGATAAATGACATGGCTCTCGTAGGTTGAAGACCGTGCGAAGTGTCGGGGGTTGATTCTGACAACCGATGCTTGCGAAGTAGTGCGCATATCTGGTTGTAGAACCCGGTGAGCAATGGTGACGTCCGCTAGTTGCTTTTCAGCAAAAAGCCTGTGGCTTCGACACTGACTTGGCTGGTGAACGGGAGCGTTTACGGTGGTTATATGATGTCCCACGTGTGCATACTGACCGCCTCCACCCTCGGCGCAGACTGTTTGCCATTACTGCAGATAGTTGATTGAAGCTGAAGGAAAAAGGTCCGATGACATGAAGAAATTGCCTGGGACCTATATGGTGATGACACCTGTTCTTTTGGCGTGGGATAATCCGAATGTAACAAACTAATAGTTATTGACCTTATTCTACGGTGCAATTTCACTGAATTGAAACGCATGCTTGTAGCGATCAAGTTGATCATCCTGCTCGTGTAGATTGCTTTTTCTGACGCTTTTCTACTTTTTTTCATTGTACTCCCACCTTAATTGCCCAACATCTTCGTAACCATCATCATCACAAGTAAGCCAGTTATCTCGAATGGATCCACAACATGGTGCTCGCGAAAATGTTTAACGGTGCAGAGCTTGAAGGCTTGCTATATGTGTGTAACAGCCAATGGGATGAAAATATGATCATTCATCCAATGGAAAGCATGGGATGAAAGGAAAAGTAGTGAAAAATAAACTTGCCTTCCATAAGTCGCTCTTGTACCCCTTAATCATTTTATAAGATATATGAATCGATGAGCTCCCTTTTGGTAACAGAGCACCCGGGTTCATAGGAAGCAGATGGTGTTTCGTAAGTTCTCGTATTTCGATTGGGATTATTAGATCCGACGAGTTCAAGTCTGTGATGGCCATTCGTATAACTCTTGAATAGTCGATATCTCCAGCGAATTGCAAGAGACCCTTCAACGATATACAAGGTGTGCCTTCAAATAACTCTTTTTCGGGATGGTAAAGCACTCACCAGTCCCCTAGGGGCTCGCGAAGTCAGTGCACATAAATGACGCGTACTCGGGAATAACAAGTGGTAAAGATGATAGGTATGGTACATGTGAAAATCTATTATTTGATAGAACACAACTCTTTCGGCGGTGCATCCAAAGGAACACAACCTTGAACAAATTGTTCAGGTGATCGGTATGCATCAAGATTTCTTTCAGACAAAATGTCAATTGGTGTGTACACGTCGGAATCCTTGAAGCCAAGTTCACCAGCAGCAGAAGAGCACTTAGTAGATACGATGGAAGTGGGTGGTTTCGTGGTATTCAGTGACTGTTCAGCCTGACGGAAGGAGAAATTTACATTTGTTCCGGGTGCACTCGTTGGCTTCACACTCGGCCTTGGGTCAAGTCGGGGCAGAGTGGGAGGCACCGGAGATAGGAAGGACGGATTTATGACCCTGTGAGCCGTAACCGATGACTGACGAACAGGAGTGAACTTGAGGGCTATACGAAAATGGTGTAAGGAATGAGATAAAAAGGGGAATACTTACAAGGCGATCGCTGCACTCAATCAGCCTCCACGAGGGAGATGTGCATTATGAAAGCTGGCCAACACGGCACAGGTCTTGCAGAAACAAAAATGAGAGCGAAATATGGTGAGAATAATTTGGGAGCTCATATGTCTTAATTCTGATGTGTAACGAAAGACACTCCCAAGAAGTGATGCACATAGCTGTGCTTAAAAATCTACACAGTGTGCTGAAATGCATGACATCAAGGGGTTAAACATGTATCTACAAAAATGATAGGTACAAAGCTTAGCCACAGCCTGATTTTGTAGAATGCATGTCCCCGTCAACCCTCTGACTAGAATACTTGCTTCGGTACTCTATACAACGCTTATTTTTGTGAATGGTGGTCTTGTAGAATTTATTTTGCCGTCAAATGATCCACATTGAGGTAACTGGAGACAAGTGCAACAATAAACTGTATTATCTACATACGTCAAGTGCACAAGTTGTGAAAAGAGGCAACGCGGACGCGACGTAGTGATCACGAAGTCGGGTCAGCGACCGAGCAGTGGGTCTGGGTTGGAATGGTGATATGCATAACACCACCGACCATCTACGGTCCCAGAAGAATCGAGAAGGTACCACGTGTACGCAACAGTTGGAGTCTTCATGACAGCAGTGACACTGCACACGATACTAAACTGGTGGATCGTGTTATTCACTTCACAACGTGAGTATCACAGTATTCACTGCAGGATCGGGCCATGTGGCAAAAACGGTTGTCTTTACTTCCAGCCGACGGAATCAGTCCAAACTGGGAGGGAGACTAAGCCACTTACATTGTAATAATAAGAGAAGGGGGGAACCAGGATTTCATTTGATGGAACGATAAAGAAAAGTGAACACAACTCACACGGTGTTTCGTGGCTGTAGTAACACTTGGAGCCCCATCGGCAGTGGCCTTGAGCAAAGAACTTGCATGGTATCGATCTAGATGGAGACCTGAAAAATGTCGGAGAACAGAAATGTGAATCTTTGGGAGACGATCGTAAGTAAAGCGACTGATAAGAAAATCAAGTTTGTAATGGTTGTACTGCGCCACCCAACAGACTGACAGAAAATTTTGACTTAATCGAGGAGCATTTAAGTGGTGGCCCACCCACCCACCTGCCCGCACGCAACACTCCACTACCCGACCGGTTTCATACCGGCAGATAGCGACTCGAACCAGGGACGCTGAGATGACAGCCGAAGCATTGACTCCGAGGCCACCAAGTCGTGGGGAACACTTGTCACAACAGTTCATGACTAAGCGGCGGATAATGTTGAAGTACTTGTTGTGTGAATGAATTGTAGCACGCAATCTCAGTCCGGGACATGATCCAGTTCAATAAATGGGACTGTATATATGAAGTAGACATTGCACTCCCTGACCGGATTCGTACTTGTTTGTACTTAGTAGTTGTGCACAGTCACTGCCGATGTGAGCTGAAAAATCACTGAGTTATTGGGCCGCGGTGGAAAAGGCTAGGAAAGCGTACCCACGATTTTAGGAGCATGTGACAGCTCGGTGTACAGATGATTGAAATAGACGTGAACCGGATACTGTGCGATATTAAGTGCGCAGAAAATACAGTGCGAAGAATTCTAGGAGTTGGGTACCACTCGATTGAGGTAGCTACATGACGAAATAGACCTCGAGAATCAAAACGAAGGCTGGGCAGTGACCCAAAGCAGATCAGTAATGAACAGAGGGTCATTTTATATCGGACGCAAATTTGAATTGCTGTTTTACTGAAGTGCACTCTTACTGTCTGCTTCTTGCTAGCCATCTGTCTTAGTTCAATGGCTGGCGCTCAGCGTTCGTTCGCTGCCGTTTGGACTTCTTATTTCGGCTGGATCCAAGTTGCGCTTTTCTTACAATACCCCAAACGCATTCTGCGCTGTTCGTCCAGTCCTTGCGAAGGTGATTAGCGTGTGCATGTGCGTGAGTTGGCTTTCTACATGTCGATTCGGTCTGTTCTGTTTGCTTGGTCGAGCAGCTGCCATCGCACGATGCACTGTCCGTTCCGGATCAGTGTCACGCACACGCAACTCGCTTGATTTTGTCCGGGATCAAAAGCGTGTCTGACCCATCACTGCAAGCCAATTCCTCAATGAGTTCAGAGAGGTCTGGGAACAACCGGTGGGGATAGTCATTTAGTGACGTTTCGCTCTTGACACAAGTGCCTCGTTAGACCAGGTGAACCAATGTGCACTTGCAGGGTTTATGGCTTGGCAAAAGTTCACAGACCCGAAGTTCCCGTGCGGCCCATAGTTGATGTTATAGGCTCCCCGACCTATGAACACGCTTGATATTTGGCAGGGCTATTGCAGCCTTTGACAGGGCGAACGACTACATTCGCGAAGAACTCAAAATATAGCAACTCTCGAAATCGAGCCACATGAGTTGACGGTAAGCTTTGATACGACATCCCTTTTCATCAATGTACTCAAAGGAGAGGCGTTAGAAATAGGAAGACGTTGTCTAAATGAAGAAGTCACTGAGTGATCGAACGAAACTTACGGTTGACCAGATGATCGAAGGTGTAACAGCGTGTCTTAACATGTCTACTTCGTTTTCCATTGGAAGTTGGAAAGTCAGGAACAAGGTCTCGCGAACTTGTATATGGAAGACTTCAAGAATGTTAACAAACACCAGTAACTCACCGAAAGTTTGGTGGCGTTATGTAGACGACACCTTTGTACTTGTTAAACGGAATAAGAAGAGCGAGTTGCTTGATCACTTAAACTCCACAGATGAGAGAATACAGTTTACTATTGAGTTGGAATCTTGTAGCGGTACAATACCATTTCTTGATTGCCTGATTCACAGGAATTGGGGAAATTTAAAGACGACGATATATCGCAAGTCAACAGATACTGACGGCGTACTCCACTACACTTCGGGTCATCCGAAAAAGGTTTACGCTGGGATAGCCACAGCGCTGTTTTACAAGGCACAAACCATGTGCACGATAGAGGAGGACAAAAAGGGTCGTGCGGAAAGTGGCAATGGCCAAACTATTAAATGGCGGTTACCCACAGTGGCTAGTCAAACATGTTAGATAAATTGTAAGCGAAAGATTCGCATGGGGCTCAAGTGACTCGTAAAAACTCCCGGGTCCAACTAATAAAGGAGGCCGACACGTTAACTACGGTACTATTAAACAAAATAGAATTAAAGTACAGGGTGACCATGAAATCCATTGTCATTGTTTATAACTGATGTTTTTTACAATACCATTGATTAGGTAAGATTTGCACATTTATCACAATAATTATAGCATATATGTAGGATACTTCTGCCTTTCTGTTTTCAGGAATATATTCGAAAAGTGACCGACACAAGTCCCTACACCATTGAAAAAAGACTCAGCTCCTGTTTGGGTACTTGATCGAGTGCTAGAAAAAAGAACAATGATTGGCGTTTTCATCAAATTCCAGGAGCGTTTCAAGAAGCCTGTACCAAAAAAGACACATTATTGACATGGGAGAAGGAAACATTTGCATCTGAATCTGTGCTGGATGCCCCTCGCTCTGGACGCCCTGCCTCCTGAATGGAGGACGTGGAAATCATTCAGCAGTCAGTTTTGAATTCTCCAAAGAAATCGACTAGTAAGAGGTCTGCTGAATTGCGTATTCCCCGCTCCACACTCCATAAGGTACGAAAAACTAACCTAGGAATGTCAGCATTCAGGCCAATGCAGGTCAGTGAATTGTCTGATATTGGTCGACAGAATCGAATGAAAGCGTATCAAGACCTTCTCCAGGAATCCCCACAGAAATCAGTCGTCACAATGTCTTCTTTAGTGATGTATGTGCTGTCTATCTCACCTCACGATCACAAAATGTTTACATTCGGAGCAAGATTAACCCATACTATGCTGAAGAAATCGCCCACAACCCACCGTACGTCATGATGTGGGCGGCAATGTCAGCCACCAAAATCAGTGGGCCATTTTTTCGAAAACTCAGTGAATCAGTGCACCTACCGAGAAATTTTGGTTCATTCCACAATTGGCTTCAAGTGGAGTCATGCATGTAGCCGTTCTGCAGCAAGTTGGTGGTATTGCATATTTTGCTATCTCAGTGCACCGGTTCCTGGATGAGAATTGCCCTGGCCGGTGCAGCACAGCATCACTGGACAGCTCGCAGTCCTGACCTCTCATCATGCGACAATGCCTTGTGGGGCATGATGAAAGAAGACATCAGAAAAACAAGTTACAACAACAGAAAAACTTAAAGCTTCAATCAGTGCTTCATTGGACTCGATTTCCCCTGACGTTCTGCAACGCATCTCAGCCCGCACTTGGAAACACATTCGTCTATGTGCTGAGAATGACGGTGAACCAACAGACACATTGAATCTATGACAGTGTGACCATAGGCTAGCACATGTTTGTTTCAACAAATTTCACTGATCAGCGAAAAGCCCTTCTTTTCCTAGCCAAGTATCATGTACAATTTTGTTTACATTTATACAGATTTACGTAGGTATATGCATAAAGGGGAAGTGTCCGGGTACTTTGTAGCCATCCTGTGCAATATGGGCATACCTCAACAGTACCCGTTCACTCCCAAAAACAACTGGGTCTTCACAAGGTATAGAAAGGAGGCAAATAATTTCATTTGCCACCGCGCAACCGGATCACAAATAAAGTTTGCCAGCGCAGTTGGCTCTATTAATGGGTCCAATAACCCTATGCAATTGGTTCGCATTACACTGCATAGAATACTGGGTCAAAGGTGTTTGGGGCAAAGCGGGATGCAGGGAATAACGCGGGTGATAACTCCATGTGACTGTAGAATGTCTCAAGTGGGTATGTCGTGGGACACCTGAGCAGGTTACAAAGTGTGGGCGCGATCGTATCTAACAGCTGGGGTTGGAATGAACCCATGTAAATATGGTTAAGAAACAATGAATGGCACAATAGTTCCTCGGAGCAGGTGTCAGATAAGATTATCCGGAACAAATCGCTATACCCATGGTGCGAGTTGCAAGGAAACCATGAAGCATCGCATAGTGAATCGTATGGGGGAAGACAAATAATTGTTTTCCAGAGACTCGGCAGGTGACACAGATGCGGTGGTAATCTGGCGTATGATCTTGACATCCAGCCTGCAGTCTCCATGATAATTTTGCCGCTTACATAAAGTGCTAAATCAACAGTCAAGACCCACAACGGAGTGGATAGGGACGGTAGCGATTCCGTACAAAGAAGGCAATCCGGAGGGTACTAAACAAGAAAAGTATAAGGGTGATCTTCCAGCAAGATCAAACGATACGTTTATCACTGGTGCACCTGAAGGACCCGCTTCCCAAGGATAGGAAGACTGTGTTTATAAAATTGAATGTAAAGACTGTACACATGCATACATAGGCCAATTCGTGAGAGAATTACGCACAAGAATTTCAGAGGACAGGAGGAGCATCTCAAGACCACCAGGAAACGAGTATGAATACCAGGCAATAGTAAGAGACGCGGTCGTGACTGTGCATGCACTAGACACTGGTCACTAGATCGACTCGAATAAGGTAGAGATCATTAGGAGGGGTATACGACCAACGCCCCAGCGGTTGATAACCGAGGCGCTTGAAATTACCAAATCGGACGGTTGTGCGAATAGAATGGAGGGGGTAGAACTCTGTAGTGCGTGGAGAGCGCTCTTAAGCCGACCAGTCTGACAAGTGTTGGTGCGCGGATCAGATTAGAAAGCAAAACTCGACCACTATGGGTTTATCCGCCAATGTTATGACGCACAAAGGAGCATTTGGACTATTCCCACTGTGAATGAACCATCTGAGGTGAGATTACGAACTGTGACTGTAATGACACCTTGGCTCAAGTCTCGGGTAACGCGGTTATCGTCCCTGTTCGTTATAAAATGCTACCCCAATTGCACACTGATTCACCTGGTCTGACGAAGCTCTTGTGTCAAGATCGAAAGGTTCCCAAACAACTATACCGACGGGTTGTTTTCAAACTTCTCTGAACTCATGACTTCTCGATCGGTTCTAAGTATCTTCCCAGATTTGTAATTCCCACTGTTCACTCGGCCCGTGCGAGCGTGGCCAACTTGCACTCGCGGCGACAACTGGCTTTCTAGTCCACTGACCGTGCGTCGCTCTCGCTCGGGTAACGTGTTAACTACCGTCACATCACTCATACAATAAAGTCGAAAGACACAAAGTACGCGTACGAAGGCGCAGCGCTCGCACAATGGCATGAGAGCCAATAGGAGCCTGTGGATGCCGCAAAACTAGAAACGACCTTTGTATAAGGGAAAACAGGAGAGCAGGGTTATTTCCTGGAGTCTAAACGGGCCCCAACTATCACTGTTCACGTAAGAGCAACCGGCGCAAGTTGTGCGTTCAGTTTTGCCAGATACTGAATTACCAAATCCGGAGCGGATGACCACTGATGCTGTCAAGGAGAGTAGGCACGTGGCTATTCGAACAACCTCCTCGTGGTGCTGAGTGGTTCGGAATTATCCCGTTCTAGTGAATGGTTCAGCTGCAGGGTACTGGGACGTGGTGGTTTTGCGCCTGACAAGCGCCTACCATATAAAAAGTCACTCACATCTGTTTAGAAACAGATGTGGCGGTGGCTCGATCTGTGAGTGGCAGTGGAATTCAGTAGTGGATTGGGACCCTGGTCTTTCATGGTCAAAAAGGCACATGAACCACTTCTCTGATCACCGGCTCCCAACGGGTTACGACGCCCTAATATCGCCCTGCTGTCTTGCAGGCTAGATCTCTGATCAAAGTCTCGGGATAGGGGCCCGAAAGATAACTCTCTACTACTGCCTGGGCAACCGGTAGTATCACGCACACTGACGAACCGTGAATTATACTATCGCCTTCGCTGTTGTTGTCTATTGGCTCTAATGACCCCACTGCTGAACCTCCGCTCCTAGATCGCACTACATCAAATTCCTCAACTACACTCACTTTTATGTTCTGCCTGGACACTGTGGCAAATGATTCAGTGGTTGCACATGACGGGAGTAACAGTCAAAATCTTGGTATTCGATGCCAGGCGATCACAGCCTTCTCACATTCCACCGAAGCCTCAGCGTTTCTTCGACCTGGTTTCGCACTGTCCCGCAGTGTTCAATGCTCGCACTTTGATGCAGATCGGACTGCAATCATGTCTGGTCTGCAATCCGACGAGGCTCTCGATAGACATCTGTTGCTTTTAAGAAACCAGATAGTTAGACACTGAGGTTAAATACCACTAGTACATTTCAAGGGGACCCAGAGGCTGCTGTTTCTGGACAGGTCAACGTTTGGAATACGTTGAGGCCAATCTGCATGATTGGATCCCAATCAAAGTTAGCTATGCGCAGTCACACTACAAAGTTCACGTAATGTAATCAAGCGTCAAGACGTTAAGCATGTCTTATTGGTCGCCCTCGCCCACGACCCTACGGACTGCAGCCCGGATGCAGTTAAAGACTGTTTTTACCACCAACTTCATGAATTGCGTTCCTACAAAGACTGATGTTCTTAGTGTCGAAGATTTCAACCCAAGTGGGACGCATGCCGCCAAGAGAGCACCATAATGGGGATGGTTTTGGAACGGTACCAATCGGTCATTTAACAATGCGCGAAGAGAATGACTCCTTAAGCACGACGTTAGGAGCGATGAGCTAAAGATTTTGGCTCGCAGTTTAGTTGGCCGACAGCTTCGATTTCTCAGGTGCGCGCACTGGTGCTGGGTGGTCTATCCCCAGATCCTCAGCTCCACCTGAATATTTCGCAGGAACTCAGCCTATTAAAGCATTATAAAGCACCCGCCCCTGATGGTCTACATCCAGCTCTATTTAAAGATAGCGGCTATTCACTGATAAGAGAACTCATTGCTTTGTTCGCAAAAGTCTAGTGAAAAGAAAACGTCCCATTGACTTAAGGTGAATCGATAGTCATCTCATGCTCAAAAAGATGTAAGTACGACATGCCCCAACTATGTGGACATAAGTTTGGTTTTTGTCATAGGAAAAGTTTCTGGTGTCTACCATAATTCCGAGGCTATCTCAAACGCACGAATCGCTATGGGGTGAAGAAAAGGTTGGGTTCCGCCCTGGTCGGGGCTGCATTCAGCAAAATTTTCCACCCCACCAAATCCTCGAGTCTTGCCATGTATAGCAACAGCTAACGATTTTGTGCACTTAAATATCCGCGCTGCCTTCGATTCGGTCGACAAGACAGTATTGCGGCTCCAACTGTTGAGAAATAGCGTCCCAGACAAGTTCATCTCCGCATTGCGTGCTCTGTATAGTCTGGCGTCGGGCGAAGTTAGGGCCTATGCCAGGCCAGTGGGGTTAGATAAGGATGCACTATCCCCTCTTCAAATCTACCACTGGGATGTCCTCAAAAATACTGAAAGATTTAACATCGGTGTTGAACTCCTCCGAGGTAGTCGTTGATTTAGAACACGATGACGGACCACAGGCCGTGCAACTTATACCTAACCGCTTAGCGATGGCACATATTTTTCGCCAGCAAAGTGCATAGCTCTTTTCTATAATTACAGGTGCCTGTTCCTGTACTCAGCCTTGATGACTAGACACTAGTGTGCATAAAGCAATTTCTTGACTTGACTTAACTACTTGGAAAGCAGCATCAATGCTAGTGAGGATGTATGAGATGAGATTTTGATGCGTATCTAAAGAGTTCGTCTCGCTTTCTCTGGATTTAGGCACATGTGGCGGAGCTATGATATTCGTCACTCCATTAAAAGGCGGGTACACTGTGCGACTGTCCACACTGTACTGTTGCGAGACCTGGACTGTCCGTGCCGTTGACCTGCGCTGAAAGCCCACCTTCGAGCACTGCCGCTGCCATGTGTGGTGGATGCAACACGTGACAGTTTGTCTTAGAAGGAGGTAGTCACTCGCAACCGCCTAAATTCGCTCACAAATAACGACTGCCTACTCTATGCATAATATGATACTTAAGATTATAGTACAGTATATTTCGTGGGTGCACCAATCCTTAACATTCAACACGAAGAGTAATAACTTTGAGGTGACAAATCGCATTAAACCGTTAAAAGTCGGAGAATAGGCGAGGCCCAAGTACCGAACCTTGCGTTACGCCGCACTTCACTCGAATCTGGTTGTACAAAGATGCTCGAAATCTAACATCCAATTGCCGTTTGTAGATGAAGTTACCAGTACATACTGAATCTCCGATGGCATAGTTCTGAAGCTTATAAAGCAAGATATGAGGAACAAAGAGATCAAACGCTTTTAAAAAGTCCAAGTAGATAACATCGGTTCTTGTCCACTCCTTAACTGCTTCGGCCTAGTTGTCTTGTGCTATAAGCAGGTTCGTGGCACACGATCAGTGCTGACGAAATCCGTACTGCTAGGGCGCGACGATACCGTAGCTTTCTACGTAGCCTATCAATACGTCTGCAATGATCGCTGCCGTCACCTTGGTGTGCACAGAGCGAAGCGTCACCGGGCGGCAGCCGGCAAGCTCTGATCAACTCCCTCTTTTAGGAATAGGGTGCCGATACCAGGTTTCCACCGACGGACCAGTGTTTTCGTCTAGACAGTGCTGAAAGAATCCGGTTAACAGTCCGTCTAGGTATAGGGCTGCTACCTGCAATGCTTTAGGGTGAATGTTATCCATTCCAGAACTGTGTGTGTATGGATTGCAGCTATTTCAGCACCATTTCTGCAGTGAAAGTAAAGCTGACTAAACCTGATGGTGGACTAATAAAAACAGAAATAGTGATCGAGCCTTGTATTGTCTGGAAAGTGGATGAGAAATGGACACGTAAAGCGCTAGTCGCCCCTCTTGGTATCCGTGTGTACACACCAACCGTAATGAGCGGTGGGAATCCGCGCTGCACATTATAGAGGCTATTGACTCGTTTGTATAGAAGTTTGTGGCCCGAACAGAATCGTCCCACTAGCGCCGGTTGGTTTGCTAACTTGTCTTCATGAACCAACCGCACAGAGTAGTTGCGTTGAGCCACGTAGGCTGTTCAATTGCCTAAGCTGGGGAAGTTGTTAAAAACCATGTGCAATCCCTTGGGGTCTCATATTTTCTCAATCTGCCTATCAAAACAAACATAGGCCCGATGCAAGTGTGAAACGTTTCTGGCACTGATGCCTTCGTAACTAGTCATGCGAAGGTTTCTAAGTATACTTCCTGTGAGATATGCAGAGTCCAAGCGGAACGCAGTGCAGCGAAATGTCCAAGAAGTGTAAGTTGGCTAACGACAGAAGAATTGCTGAGATTTTTATAATCGTGCACAAAGTGGAACGTGTTGTTCAGATATCAAGTGTGTTAGTTTATAATAAAGAACTATGTCTTGTGTGGGAACAATCCGAACACGGGGTTTCTGCGCTGTTATACATGTGTTCCTGTCGAACGCTCCACATAAAACTAACACCATCCCTGCCTCCGGGGTCCTATTTAACCAAATGTGTATTCGACTGTAATACAACTGGTCCTGCAGTGTTTTCCTCCACAATTCCCACAGTTTTATAACAATACACCTTGTGCTGTGGCATTCGCTTCTGTGCTCTCAAGGCGAAATCAAGTGGGGGCACAGTATTACTTTGTGAGTCATAACAATATCTTCGGAGTGCACTTAGTCATCAATGTGCATTAGCATTTCAACAAATGCGGGAGATGTGTCGTGGTGTATGACAGAATAAATAAATAAATAAATTGTATATTCCTCGACGATGCGAGAAGCTGTTCTCTATAAGGAACAGATCAAATAATGGTACAACTTTTCCATGACATTTCATCAATACATTTTCAGAGATAAACATGGATGCAATTGCAAATTATGTTACACAGAGTAATCAGAATCATTCTGCTATTTTTACCTGCCACTGAATCAGGATTCTTCACAATCACATGATAGATATTTGGGCCGAGAGAAAAAAAATGTAATGAAAGGGGCTGTTGTCCGAAATGTTATGTGCATGTGTTTCAGAAATTTATTCAGACACCATGGATACCGTTTTCGAATGCGTTATCTAGGGACTGTGATGTCCCGAACATCTTAATCACGTTTTGGACGGTTAAATGCTTACTAATAGCAAGCTTAAAATTGCAAAGAGTATAACATGTTCTGATATAACTTGGAAGTTTGTTCCAAATCTTTGAGTATTGGGTTAGAAAGAAACGTTCTCTGATTCTCGTAGAAAATTTTGGAATCATGACCTTTACCTCTTTGTTACGTATTGGGTATCTGTTGTTTACAGATATGTGAACACCGCTTTCAGGACTGCGAATTTGACAATTTATGATTCTGTAAAGAAAACATAAGTTCAGCTTCATTATCCGAAGCCAAACTGGGTCAAATCCAAGTTTATCGCATCGCTCCTTGTATGTCAACTTTGAGGAATATCCACATAGCTTTTTCGTGAAGCGTCTCTGGACCCTCTCAAGAGCGTGCTGGTCAGACTTCCGTAGATTAGACTGTACCATTGAACAGTATTCCACACACGGCAATACATATGTTTTGTAAAGGGATATGCGAGATTCCGTGAGGTAAAAATGATGGCAGATATAACCAATGGTCTTCATCGCTTTCGAAACTTGGAAGTCACAGTGTTCAGAAAAGTAACTGAATATCGTACGCCCAAGTCGCGAATTGTCCTGCATTGCGAGATATAGGCACCTTGTAGTAATAAACTGTCTGGCGGTACTTGGCATTTGTACGACAAAATATTACACTTATCCACGGCAAATGACATCTGCCACAGTTGGCACCAAGAGTCAAGGGCGGATAAGTCATCCTGAATGAGACGTACGGCTTCCTGAGTATTTGTAAGTGGTTGTGAGTAGACAACTTTAATGTCATCAGCAAAGATAAATGCAACACCATTTCTTATTCTCCGGAATATATCGTTAATATAAATTAGAAAAAGAAGTGGACCAAGAACACGCCCTTGAATCACTCCACTAGTGATTGCTTTCGGTGTAGAGAAATGGTCGCCTATGCGCACGACCTGCTGTCTACCAATTAGATTTGAAGACAGCCAAGAGAACATCGGTTCTCCAATGCCTATAGCCTTCAGTTTTTTCAGTAACCTTCTGTGAGGCACTCTGTCAAAGGCTTTTTGCATATCCAGGAACAGGATTACGACACTGTTTCCGTTGTCAGTGGCAGCTGTTTTGTGGTTTAATAAGTCAGTCTGGCATGTTGCGCAGGATCGACCTTGCATGAAGCCATGTTGCAAATTGCTGATGATGTTAGCTTGGTTCAAGAATATAAATAGTTCATCTTTTACTATCCTTTCCATTATTCTAGATACGATGGGTGTGTGATTTATGGGACGAAAGTTTTTAACCTCGTGGGCAGCGCCATTTTTATGTCGCGGGATAACAACAGAAGTTTTCCATTGAGTAGGGTATACTCCGTTGTTAAAAGAGAGTGTAAAGAGGTTGAGCAAAAGCAGAAGGAAGTCACTACCACTGCGTTTTATTAAACATGGGGGTAGCCCATCAGGGCCTGCGCACGTTGAGGAGTATAAGCGAGCGACTTGACTAGTGATTTTCGTTATAGTGAATTCTACTGTGCATAGACCTTCATTATTTTGCGGAGTGATAAATGTTGGTGTATCTGACGATTCAGTGAGCATTGATTCGGCAAAATATGCACTGAAAGCTTCGCAGATATCATCTGGTGCGTCGTAGTATGTTCCATCAGGCGTGGTGATAAAACTGAGATTGTCACTGCAACGCGAACCCCGGGCACGGAATAGTTTGGCTAGCTCAGCTGTTTTGCTAGGGCCATTCAGAGCTTTATACTCTTCTAGAATGAGAGTTTTGTCTCGTTGATGCCTCTGTTCTTCCACGAGCTTCGACTGCTTTAATAATAGCGCAAAGTCAGCAGTTAACTTGAATTTCTGACGAATCTTATGAAGCTTTCGCGCTGCCTTCAATGCCTTGCGATCGGATTTGGGTTTGGTTTGGTAAGCACATTTTAGTGATATTGCTGAATCGATGCAGAAGCCGATTATACTATAAAACAAGTCCGTTGCATGTTGAGGGCACGAAGAGAGAAAGAATTTATCCCAATTCATCGAACGAACCAGGTCCTTGAATGAGTCCCAGTTGACAGAATTGAACAGACGATAATGCTTTGTTTTCTGTACATCGGCCATGCGTAGTCTTAGACAGCATTTGATTACGCGATGATCGCTCCCCGGAAATTCATCAAGAACGTTAACACTGATTGCAGGTATACCCAATGAAAAAATGAGATCCAGCGTACTTTCACCTCTGGTAGGTCGAGAGACTTGTTGCTGCCAAACATTCATTTGGATACAGGAGATAAGATTGTGGTATTTCAAAGGAGCGATTCCTATGGGCCATGAAATCGAAGGCAGATTGAAATCACCTCCAATAAGCTTATGTAAAAATGGTAGGCCAGCGGCGTATTCAAATGCAAGCGTCAAAAGCTCTAGGTCTTCTTGACTGCCGTTTGGCGCGTTGTATATACATCCCATAAGCAGCTGTTGCTGATTAACAGATATCGTCAGCCAGAGTGATTCCTGAACATTGTTCAACACTGGGTTATCGAATGTTGCTGCTGTGAGCGAGTTTTTTAAATAAATTACGCAGCCACCACCTCGACGACCAGGCCGATTCCTCATAAACTTGTTATATCCAAAAATAGTTAACTGAGTGTCAGACATGCCATCATGGCACCAAGATTCAGGTATAAATAATATATCAGGATTATTCACCAAAACAAACGAGCGTAGGGTGTGGATCTTAGAGTAAAGAGAGCGAATGTTTATCAAAAATACTGAGATAGATGTGAGATATGAGGAAGATTCTTTAGATTGTGTTATAAACACCGGAGTTTCAAGCCGTGTGCCTGGGCCCAGGTTAGAAATTGTTGAAAAAGTGCGCTTATTGCCAACGGTGGAAAATGATTTGGAGGTGGCCATAGCGGAGGGGGCTGAGACTGAGTATGGCCCTCTAGAAAATGGTTTGAGGGAAAAAGTCCATGATTACTGCAATAGCCTGTGGGAGCTGGAGAGTTAGGTTGTATCCTCTGCAACATGTCGCTAATAGGCTGTTGATTACGTAACGCATTGATAGGATTCAGTGGATTGCTGTTATTTCCATCTATGGGTAAAATCCGCTTACTTGCGCTCGATATACAAGGATTCACTATACGCGGTGGAGGCACACTGGTGTCAATCCATACACCAACATCAGCATAATGCATGTGGTTCGTTGATAGGTTTGGAACGTCATGATACCCAATTACACCGTGTGTAAGGTGCGAAGATAGCGGCACGTCTTCCATAACTTTATGATCAATGGGTGTACGTCTATCCAAACAAAATGACGATATAGAGTCGGCCAATGATGCCTGCGATAAATCAAAGTCAACCGTCCTTTTACTATCAATCAATTTGACCGGATCCATCGAGATTTTTGATGAGGTTGGACACTGGCCAAAGCAGACTTTAGGCGGGACATGACAGTTCGAGGCTTGAGGAAGCGCCTTTGCATGCAACTGGGATTTAGCAGGTAATGCAGTTGTTATTCGCTGATCCCCAATGTTGTCACTTCGCATAGGGGAAAGAGTATTAGGAAACCCTATATGACTGCCAGAACTGATTATCCAAGAGGAAGCACCATGTACATCACTAGTTTTGGAGATTGTAGTCGTTTTGGGCTGGGTCGGCTTAACACGCTTAGCCGTGAATCTGTGGCCTAGTGGGAGTCCTTCAGTAACCAATTTTGCATCTGACGTTGACCTTAGCTTCGAAGGGCGAGAATTAGGTGTTCTACCGGACACATCATCTAATGCAATAGAGTGGCCCGCATATGCATGTGATTCCTTGTTAATTTCAGAAATCATTTGATCATCCAACGCTTCGTCCCTATTTGTAGCAAGCGGAGTATTATCCTCACATTTGTGCTGGCCAATAAGTAGAGCCATATCAACTGGGTGAGGGGCGCCATATGGCTGTTGGGTATTCTGTTTTACCTCAGACGTTCTCCTTATCTCTCGTTGTAGCGGGGTTTTGTCCTCCATAATTTTCAGACTTTTGAAAGTCGTATTAAGCACAATGAGATTGCGCTTTAGAATAAATTGTTTAGCGATAAGTTCATTTTCAAACTGGAAAAGTATGGGACAAGCGTAACGCATTACATTTTTTCGTAGTCTGATGCAGCTGGACCAACAAGATTGCATACCGCATGCAGTAAGAAGCAATTTCTGAACAGTTTTTAATGGTAATTTGTCTGGCACATTAAATACCACAGCATTGCGTGAACAGCGTACTCGATTGTGTACTTCGGTCGAAATGGAGTCTATCAGTATACTGCACTTCATGAGGTTCATTCTATCAACATTTGGGGGCGAATCAAATAAGACAGATAGACTCTGCAAGGGTTGCAATATCGATGTGAGCATGTCGGTCTTTGATGCAAGATCAGCGTATGCAGTTTCAGCTACTGATGGACATGTTTCAGGTGTCTTTCTCAGGTCAGCATGTAGTCCAAGGGAATTTCCTACAGTGCCTACACTGCTTCGGGTATTTTCTTTACTACTGCTTCCAGTCTTTGTGCAAAGTACTTTAGTTCGTTGTCTCAGATTTTGAACTAAAATGGAAGAATCCTGGCTCATAATACTTTTTTTCCTCATGGAGCGTGTCCTTACTGTAGACATGATAATGAAACCGAAGTAAGGTACACTAAAGCAAAATCAGAGGAGTTTAGACAATGGGTGCCAACTTTTGATCCTTAACTGAAAATCCACGTCTAAATATAATGTTGGTGAAAAATGGCAACTCCCGGAAACTGTGCGATTTAATTAGGAACAAAAAGAACGCACCGCAGTGAGCTATTTGAATCTCCGCCTCCGCGTTGCACACGCTGTTGCTTAGGAAACGCGATCTCTCCACCAAGTCCAAACGTGTTGTTGTTGTCTCACCTTTCCAATGACACACCGGTTGGCAGTCGGGTCAGCACAGACAGGTCACAAGCGGTTGCAGGTGGATCCAGACAGGCCTCGGAACGAAGCACAGGCTATCGATCTGGTCAGAGCAGTTCTTTGTATGGCACTAGTGGTGTGTGGCCGGTGGGTTGATTTGAAGTGGCAGCCTCAGTGACTGAGATAGTCGAAAGAGTAGCGGTAGATCCCTGATATTGCTGTCTGTATCTGCCTTACGCAGCTATCGATAAAAGCAGAGCCCTGAAGTTGGGCTTCCAAAAAAAGGTCACAATTTTGGTGTAGGATGCAAACCGAAAGAAATTCCTCGTGTAAACCTCCACAGAGAAAACGGGAAAATTAAAAATCCACGAGATATAGTAGTCTGTAATGCGTAGATTCGAAATACGCTGTGCGTTGGAAAGAGCACGTCGAGCCGGTTCGTTTGAGCGTACAGTGATAACGCTGCGAGCAGATGTAGAGAGGATAGAGGGGAATAATCCAGATGACTCGAGAGCACGCACGTCACGCGTGTGTGGGAGACTGGTGTTGATCACATTTGTTAGGGCTCTGAAGCGGGAGAATTGACGTAGCAAGTGTAACAAAACGGTAGTCATACAATCGCTTCGACCTGAAGGACTGCACGCATGTAGCCCCTCGCGGCGAGACTGGGCTTTAGCGTGGTGCGACGATTTGCGTACCACTTCGACCCATGTGCTATACTGTGGTGCTCCCGCGCCCCTTGAGAGCTACTCCTACCAAGTTGGTCGACGGTTAGAGGTCAGACAAACTCAACCTCCTGGTCCTCCGGGTTGAGGGTATGAAACAGAATGGCGTCCACTTCTGGGAAACTAAATCATTGCCACTTCCCCACTTCCTTGCGGACAGGATTTTGAGCTAAAGGCTTTGGTTAAGGACCCTAATCGTCCCCTGTCTAGGTCTGGGCGCCCTGGCAGTATATCTCAGCCCATATACAAAACGCAAGCTACATCCTGCATCGGCCGTCGCGTAGATTATCAAAGATCGCCTTATCTGAATACAGCAGGGCGGATAAGCGAAAAACATTGCTACTGATGGCACCTCCCTTCTTTCTTTTCCACCTATTTCTCTTACCCCCTCCCAATCCCTATCACTAACTTACCTTCTATGGTTCCCAGCTTAATTGACAGTATCCGTAACGCCACTGGAGTCGAACCGCACTACCCACTGGAGGCCTATCGGCAAATCAGTTATAAGACCACACTGTCTCATCTCTGGACGGCTTTCAACGTTCGTACTCCAAGACAAACAGGTCAACAGGCTGTACTCGCACGCACGTTAGACACATAGAGTGTTGACCTGTGTTGCGTATCCGAAAGTAGGATCAATGACCCTCGAGGAGTTGTTGAATTATCCGCGCCCGGCTTGTGTTGGTTGCACGCATCCGGAGACACTGATGCGGCAGCCTCTGATCAAGCTGGGGTGTGCATCGTGCTCAGCTCCAAGGCTGAATCGTTGTTGGTTGACTGAATTCCGGTGAACAGCAGTTTGTGTGCAGCCCGTTTGACGGCATCGACCAAGGTAGACTTACGAAGTAGTAATAAACACTGTTAGTGGTTTCCGCTTACGTTCCCATCGACTGCAGTTCTGATGCTGCCAAGGGCACATTCTGCCACGAACTGAACACGCTACCACGCGGTGCTACCAGTTCAGATATCACAGTACCGTATACAAGCCGAGGAATTTTAGACAACTTTTGTTTCTGAAGCACGGTGGTCGGTTTATACAAAGGTCATACGCAATATAAAAAAGTCACATGTAAAATACACCAAGGAATTCACTGCACACCTCTGTTCTTCTCTCCCATTAGCACCACCCGCTAGTGACAGGGATTTTAAATGCTTATAAATGGACGCGTTACTATCGTGTCGAAAAATCCCGGTATATTGCACATTAGACGTTTGCGAAGGATGGCAATAGCGAATCCAAAGCCCTTGGACATTATGTTATGCCAGGCAATCCGGTGCCTTAAAAGTACAACGTCGGCTCACACCCTGACCGTGAACTTTGCTCTCACCCACCACAATACTGTGGTTCATATGCATGAGGCCTCCGACTATGCGAGGCCCGTCTGACATCCTCTCACCTTACCCTATATTGTCGGCAATCTTACCTGTTTCTTGTGACGGCGTCTGATAAATTCACTGTCCGGTGCAGTAAAACTCTGTTCTGACGGCCCAACGCCCCATTAGGGTCACCACAACTGACCAATAGTAGAGCAGGTTTCACTTGAACCCACTCAAGTGAGAGCAAGTAGAGATGACGCAGAAATCGTGGACAAACAATTTCGTTTCTCTTTTGTTGATTTGATAGGGGTCGGCTAATAGATGGACTTGCGACTTTGGACAAATCTGATGTTGCAAAGTCGTATTGTCGGCTTATCTATGGACGGGCTTATATTCAGTAATATACGGTAATTGCGGATAGGGGCCTCCAGTCGGTTATTTTTGGCTGTGTTGACAAGATCACTTTGTGTTGGCTTTCTGCGTTCATTGGAAGTATTTCGTGGAAATTTAGATACAATTCAGTTTCATTTCCGATTCTGCAATTTCCGACCAGAAATACTTGTTTTCATCACTTGGGTTCAGCGATCTTGCTATCGCCATTTTCTCTGTCAATTGGCCGCCATCTTGTTTTCGGATTATTCACAATGCCGAAGCAGTCATCCTGTGGTACTTGCTCCAAACTAGTCGGATACCGTGCAAATACCCTCACGTGTGTTTTGTGTCATGTTAAATACCACATTTCATGTGTTGGATTATCAGTTGAGCATTTTCATCGTCTCCGCGAGATCCAACACGATTTCGTCCAAACTATATGTGAAAATTGCCGAAATAAGATACAGCCAGAAAGAGCAAAGCCGACGAGTAGGCCTCAGCATTTCGTTGCGAACAGCTCCGTGTGTTTGGCCCAACAACCTAGCACGAAGAGCCTTCAGGTTTCAGCTCAGTCTTCCTCCTGTACCCGTGCAAACTCACAGGAACGAAGTCCAACCGTTGTGAGAAGCCCAGTTTCACTTTGCATAAATTGTTTACCTTTGTTGTGCCCAACGGACACTCATGTCCCAGCAGGTGAAAGTCAGAATGCTGAAGACCAGTGGAAAGGAACAAAGAACGAAATTACGAAGGGACGTTGGGCGTTTAAGATCTGTAAGTCAACAGTTAGCCAAACCACGTGAGGCTGGTAGTATACTTCGCCCTGCAAGGTCAACTTCGTCCGACCAAAGGCGTTATAATCTCGTGATCTTTCACGCACCGGAGTCCCGTGATGCATCATCACCCGAAGTGCGCTACGATCAGGATGTCGAGTTTTTACAGGGTCTAATTGACAGACGCCTTGACGCTGGTGAGGACTCGGTAAAAGTGAGGCAAATTACCCGTCTTAGAAAGCAATCATCATCATCAGCATACACGTGAGCTAGAGGTGGGGAACACCTCAGCTACTGTGCCGCAATACATAGAAAAAAGAAAAAAATGCAACTGGTGCAAGCTGGCTGAGCTACCGGTAACGGATGGGCATCGTTCCGATAAGCTACCAGCCGACTACTGTGCACCAAAAAAATTACTATGCAAAAGTATATAAGGCTAAATAATGAGATCGTGGTTGGAGGGGAGGCTACGAGGGATGGGGTGGGACAAATAAACGCACAGCATGAACGCCACTGAGGTCGGCTCCTAGCCATATCAGCAAGTGTGTCTTTCGGACCCCAACCAGGGAGCCGAGACGTTCCAACCGAGGCCAGCTCATAAGTGAGGGCCTTCATTCCTCTCGACAAAGTCATCGCTTGGCCACCCCTCCTCTTCTTCCATCCACACCCCCGGCGCGCAAACAACGCACGTCGCGGGAGTCGGGGAACTGGCATGCGTAACACGTGGCCGAGCCATCGGAGCCTGATGCGTGAAATAACGGTGCTGAGCGGTTCAGTTCCTCTTCCTGTGCCATAAACAAGGCGTCGAACACAGTCATTGCTCACGCGGTGTTCCCCCCAGATGTGAGCTAAATTACGAAGGCACCAGTGGTCGAACGTAACTAGCCTCTTCAGGTCCGCTGCTTTAAGCGGCCAGGTTTCACAACCGTACAGTAGGGTCGAACGTACTGCTGCATTGTACACTCTACCCTTCAGGGCAAGAGTGATGTCGCGCCGGCGCCATAGGTGGCGAAGGTTAGCAAAAGCGCTCCGAGCTTTTACTACACGATTCGTGATCTCATCTTCAATCCCACGGGCGCTGATACAACTTCCCAGGTAGTTGAATTTTTGAACAACTTCTAGCTGATCCCCACCAGCGGTCAGCGTAGGAGGCGGTCCAGACCAATCTTTGGGGAAGCCTTTGCACTTCGAGGGTGCGAAGCAAAGTCCGAAGTGACGGACAGATAGTGCTAACCTGTCCAATGCCGCTTGACACGTTTGTGAGCTGTCACAGATTAGGGCAATATCATCAGCATACTCTAAGTCAAGAAGTCATTTTCCTGGGAGCAGATCCACACCTAAGTCGTGTCCTGTGAACGCGATTTCCATGACTTCGTCAACAGCGAAGTTGAAGAGGAAAGGTGACAGCGGGCATCCTTGTCTCACGCCGCTGGAGATGTTAAAGGGTGACGACAGCTTGACGTAAGCCCTCACTCTCCCCGAGCTACGCGCATATAATGCTCGGATAATATTCACATCTTTCTCAAGTACACCTTTCCTGAGTAGACAGTCCCGAAGTGCATGTCTATCCACCGAATCGAATTCACCTTTGATGTCGAGGAACACGGCAACGGTTGGCCGCCAATATATGTGACGGCGCTCCAACAGCTGACGCAAGATGAAGATGTGGTCAATGCAGCCAAGACCTCGACGAAATCCAGTTTGCTCTTCACGAATCTGGCTTTCACGAGTGCCAGTCAGTCTGTGAAGGATGACAGAGGCAAGCAATTTGGAGGCGATGGAGATCAGACTAATTCCTCTATGGCTGCCGCATTCCGATCGTGAGCCTCCTTTCGAAGCTTTGAACGAGCCAGTGAATCGGATCGCACACATCCGGCTACAGATTGGAATCCAATCAACCAGAGCAGCTTCAACCCGGGGACTCAGTGCAATGCCAACATCATCTTGGCTGGTGCCCGAAGCTGCATCGTCACCGGATAGACGGAATGAGAAAATACTGCTCGCATCACCTGAAGGGGGTCGCAGAGTGAGCAGGCGGGTCTCTGATAAGCAGCAGATATCGATCGAGAGGGTCTCTAATGTTCGGGCAAGTGCTGCCTGTTGACCGGTCTGTAGCAATGTGCGTACATTGAGGTATGTCAATCTGAAGGAGGAGCGAGGGCTCCAAATGGAAGTCGATGAACTGGAATGGACGGATTGGTTGGACATGGGCTTGTCGACAGGAGAGGAGTGACGCTCCGCGTTAGCATGTGAGTTGAAATTAGAAGAGAAACGACCAGCAAAGCATGATGGGGGAGGGCCAAGAATCGGGGGTTGAAAACAGGGGGGTAAAAGTGAAGTTGGAACGGGACGGTGAGGGTGAAAAAGCGTAAGAGGGGTATAAGAAGACGGGAAGGCTTGAGCAGTAGCATCCAAACCCCTATCCACCCTGCTCGATGCAACAGATAGGGCACCGTTGATTATCCTCTGCGGTGGCCAGAGTATCAGAAATTTGTTTGAAGAGAGATTCATTGTATTGGCAAACAATGCACTCCGGTGGGACGATCTTTCACTATGTGGTGAAATATTGCTAAATGCCCATGCAAAGCGAGGCGATCGACTGTAGAAAGTGCACAGCTTCTGGCATGTTTGCTTTAAGTACAGCGGGAAGGTATTCGTGTCGATTAGAGACTGGATTTAAGATGGACCTCTAACTGACTTGGGAGATTTCTGGGTATTTGAAAAACAAAACCGACGTGAAAACATAAAAAGCATGCAAATGGAAAAGAAGAAGTAATAACTTTGGCAATAAAACCTTTCGAAAAGATGGTCTTACTTTGCTAGTGAGGGATTCTCCGGCTGTCGTAGAGAGTGGGAATGAGTGCAGCGGTAGCCAAAAGCACACCGATTTTGCAGATAAAATGGACAAATTTGTTGGGCCTAAAATGAGCATGTAAATAAACGTCAAAATAGCCGGGTAACGCAGCGCAGAAGTGAGTGGTTTACGTGAAGACCGGTGGTTTCGTTAGTAATGTGGGACTGATGATGGCAAACATCTCGATATACCCACAGCGTGTCAAGCGAAAAAGGAGAGGATTGTAAACGGAAAGTATATGAAGTCAACTGGGTCTTCCGATCCTACGACCCATGAGTAAGGCACGCGAGTGACCAGAGGATACCAAGCGGTGCCTGTCAGATTCTAACAAACACTTGGTGCACTACTTAGTGCACACGGTAAACATGTGTGCTCATCCTTACTACATAAAAAGCTTTATCACTGTGTACAAGGTGTCCCTGAATTCAGGACACACAAGTGGATATCTTTCAGTAAATAAAAAGGATTTTAAAAATTATTAACTAAATTTTGCCGCCACAGATTAAACATGCCTTGTCTAAGGAAGGAGTTGAGCTGGATCTTCTCAGTGGACGTCAGGGATGGTCAAATCGAAAGGTAATAGATGAACTAAATGTACGCCACTCGAGGAGAATTCCAAATGATTTTTCGACGGTGGCGAAGGCGATTAAAACATTTCGAGGAAGCACGCAGCATCATGGACAAATCGCGTTTTGGGAGACTAAGTGTAACACTTAAAATGGAAAGACATTGGTGTGTCCAAAGTGCACGCAAATCCCGAAAAACCAAACCGCAGGACATTTATGGTGTTGAGAATTCCGAAAAAAAACCGCCGATCAAACCTTAACACAGCGCAAGTTTCGTTCATACAAGTTCCAAATTTTGCACCGCTTAACAGAAGATGACGCTAATTGACGGACTGAGATGTGTGAATGCTTTTCCAAAAACTGAATGAAAACATCAATTGCCCAGAAGGGAAAAGTGTACTCAACAAACTTCACAGATCTTATACACGTGACTAAAGGAATAAGGATGGAATGTAACAAAATTGATGGCAATGCGGATTCAATGCATCAAGTTTACGAAAATTTTGCGAAACGCATCAACGTTTGTACTTTTAATGATGGAAATCATATAAAGATGCTATATGGACTAAAAGTTGCAATTATATTCGTGTGTTCAGACTTTACGGATACGCTGTCTGTCTTCACAAGTGCTATCTGCTCGCAGCTTTAACTCAGAAATGCAAGTCGGCCTGAAAACACTGTACGAGGTAAACGATGTTTAGAAGCTTGTGCAAAGATGTGATCAAATCTATGATCGATATTATAAACCTAAGAAGCGCACGGCTGACCGCGGGCCACCCTGAATAACTACTTGTCTGACTGGATCAATAGAATAGCAGTTCTCGACTCAGTTGTCATTTGAAGTTGCGGTGTAATCAGTCGGCTTACTACAAGGATTTTGATTTCCGAACGGTTGACCTTGACGTGATTTGGTTAAAGGTGAAAAGTTCACTAGAGAACATAAGATGTGGAATAAAGCGCACCTGAGGTCGAAAAAATTGCTGTAGGGAATAAGGTTACGTAGCGCTGCACAATTCGGATTGTCTAGCGCCCTGGAATTTCAAAGTGCTACTGATGAGCTGAGCTGGCACGCCAAGTATTCGCATAATCCCCGAAAAACTATCGGAAGTGCTTTGTCAGTATGCTTGTCTCGGAACACGATCACCTTCGTTGACCGAATCGCCGAATAGGTTATTGAATGCGTTGGCCTTCCAAAGTTCCCGGCAACTAGGTATAATTCCATCGATCAAGATAAGGTTTTAGAGAATTGCAGTTTAAAGATGAGAACCCGTTTCGAACTTCCCATTCAGATGAAGTCTTTAAAATAAGCTAAGATGGTACGATCATGCACATCTCCACGTCACTGGCGATGCAGGAAACCAGGTGTTACTTGGCGCAGGTCCCGTATTCATACGATGGACTATGGCTATTCAGCCGTCTACACGCAGTCCCTCATGTGAAACCAGTCGGTTGGAAAGCATTAGGCTGTCCCAAAAAGGTTAGTTGAGGTAACTGGGTGCGTCTAAACGACCAACGAATCTCTTGTTAGTGGAATTTGTTTGCTACTTGCGGCCCATAGTTGGTGCAGTTATACTTGTGGACAATCTCAAAACTCAAATATATTGCCTGAACTCCTAATATCTTAGTGAAACTAAGTCTGTGTTCAATGAAGGACAAGCGGACAGGTACCAAGTCAAAGCATCGGTTAACACTGTTCCTTCGTGTCGCAATCCAATGACACAAAGAGTACTTGAAAATGACCCGGTGAGTAAAGGAGTAGAAGTCCCAACTAACACCTCAATGGTCCAGGATTCGATGCCTGGTACATCCTCCGAGTGAGATCAAACAAGGTCGAAATGCGTAGTAGAGCGCAGTGTTTTCGGGCGAGCAACATTAAATTTCTATGCGCTTCAGTTACAGTCCTAGCGATCGAAATGAGAAAATTTGTTTCAATGCGAATCAAGGTCCACATTGAGTGTGCGTCAGCATTCAATCACACAATGAGCACATAAAAATGACCCTACACCATCGGAAAACGTTCAAGATGTTGACAACACATTCAAACAGTAAACGTTTCGACAAAAGAGTGAAACCATCGCGATTAGACTCAACCAGCTGCCACGCACCTAGGAAATGACTAATACACAATTTATGTTGGTACAATACTTCCCTATTGCCCAGGGTAAAGAAGAGAGCTGGCTTAGAGGACCCCATGCGGAGCAATGGAGCGTAAACACAACTTGCAAGGCAGCAGGGCGATTACCGTATATAATGAACCATCATTATGCACGTTGGTTTGAGGTGGGAAGCACCTCGGCCATTGCGCCGCAATACATCATTACATCATTACACATTAGCTGAAGGTGAGAAACAAACTTCAACTAGCCGCAATATATGTGAAAGAAAGGAAAGGCGAAACACACGCACGTCAGCTGAGCCACCAGTAACGAATGGACATCGTGCCGGAAAGCAAGTAGCCGGCTAATGTGCCGCAAGAAGAAAGTTACATTACGCGCTAGAAGTGAGGTCGTGTTGGAGGGAGGTAAGTGGAAGGACGAAGAAACTCATAACACAAACGTCACCGTTGTGGACCCCTGGTCATGTCAACAACTGTATCCAGCCAAACATGTTTGTCATCGTTCGGGTGCCAGTTAGCTAATGGACCACAGAGGCAAGTGACTTGGAGGCGAAGATCAAAGTAACTCCTCTATGGCTGTCGCATTCCGAAAGTGAGATTCCTTTGAAGATCGGGATGATAACGGAGCGACTCCAGTCGGTTGAGAAGATTTCCTGCTACCACAGTTTCCCCAATGAGTAGTATGAAACATCCAGAAGAGCAGGTCCACCTGAGTTAGAAGAGAGCTAGAAGAATACCATTTATCCTTGCGGGTTTATTCAATTTCAGTGGTCCGATCTCATGTTCGAATTCTGAGCGAGAAAGGATAACCCAGGGGACAGCCAGGGAGCAGGGTGACCACTGGTCGGCGGGAAACCTGATAATTTCGGCCGAATAAATTGCCTTTGAAAGTGATCAGACAAACGCCCCAAGTGTTTTGATATGTCGCGGATACGCTGTCCATTCTAGTCACACATAGTTTCAATAACAACAGGTCTCGTGCTGCTCGTTTCCTGTAGCAGACGAAATAGTTTCCGATAGTTACCAAGGACAGCGGCCACATCCATCTCCGACGCACGATGAGACCACTATGATTAGCGGTCTCTCTTCTGGCTAGCAAGAAGTTCTGCCCTGAAGCAGTTGCGAGTCTCGTGTTCTCTACCAACCAGAATGTGCCAGCGATAAGCGATAAAATTCGGAGATTGTGGAGAGACCCAATCTCCAGATCTGCTTAGATTTACCACATGAGGATTTGTCTGTTGCTAATACGGTCTGAGGTAGATGCGACCAACTGTACCCAGTGAGCGCTTACTCAGCCCGAATGCCAGCGTACTTGGATACACAGTCAGCAGGTGTTTATAGGCTCACATTGTCGACCAAAAGGCACCCACAGATCTACGCATGCAAAATGTTGCAACGTTGCCCTAATTTGCTTGCGGCTTTTGTCCAAGCTGGCCGGAGGAAACCTGAAGAGATGACACTGATGACCTGAGTGGTTCTATTAGAACTATAAACGGTCATATGTATAAATCAGACGCGCGCCATCACACTGACGTTTTGGCCATAACCTTCCGCTCCGTATGTCAAGTTCGTCTGATCTCTGCCGTTTGGCGTCCTGGCCAACACGTAGTCCCATCTACGCCCGTTGGTACATTGACACAGTACCCACGACCTATCGCCGGCAATTTAACGTCCGTAAGGTTTCGTATGTGTCGCGGCTCGGAAAATTCGGCACGAGTCACACAACGTCCATACGTCTCACTAGATTTTCGGCGCGACCACCTACGCGGAAGACACTCCGCTGAGTTTGTCGACTTGTTGGCAAGCCAAACGCAATCTTGCTTTGCGTCGCCAGTGTATCTCAACATTCGGTTATCTCACCATTCCAACACATGTGTAATGGTCAGTGTCCACACATGTGCTCCAGATCAAGCGACAGTTTTGGGCACAGCCTCTCCAGCGGTAATTGAACTGTCAACCTTCGGGAACCAGCTAGTAAAGTGAGGACAACAGGACTTGCGAGTAGAAGCTACTTAATCAAAGCTCACAGAATCCGAGTATGGCGGCACGGACACCAGCAAAATGTTACTGGGTTACCAAAGTCGCAATCAGGTACGAAGTTCGTGGACAGTCAGGTGGCTCATACATTTCCGTATAAGTCGGTGGCCGTCGATGTTGTTCATCCGCAATGCATTGGGTAGTCACTGATAGCTACAGAAGCGAGTGGTATGTGATCCTATGGCCCGGCACACTGCCTCTGACATAACGTCACAGGAACTTTGTGGTATCGAATGGGGAACGAGGTTACCAACCTAGAACACCCATGCTACAAGGACGGCCAGGTAACGCACGCAAGTTGGGAGTGGTCGGCCGATTTAGAGTACATAGTCAGGCTCGAGCCCGTCTGAGTGCGTGGTCACATAGCTCTCACAGTCCAGACCTCAAAGAAGTGCGCAACAGTAAGGTTAGTTTTAACCTGAATCGACATACACTTTCGGATGACGAACGAGCCGAATACAGCTTGGATATGCCTCCAACGTATCATGAAGGCATTAGAAGCCATTCGTCAACCTAGCGTAGTGTCCGAGAAAAAGTAGTCTCTCAGGAAAACTCATTATTACAATGAGAAAAGGATTTAGGCCGCTGGTTGACAGCCGAAGCAGCAAGTCATTTCAAAAACAATCCCGTGTATCACACGACGCGCACAGCTCCCTTCGTATTGATTGAGCGGAGCCAAACCATTAATTCTGACAGCCCACCTAGTCATTTTTTGTTGATATACAAATATCCGTTGATTTTCTCGCTGTTTGGGCTCGTTTCGGAAGCGGGTCATGCAACACGCACTCCGGGCCGATTCACTGATTTCTGATCTCGGCTTGCAGAAACGAGATCTGCTCAACCGGAATCGCAGAGAAAGTGTAAGACTTAACATTGTGCCCGAATAGTGTGCTGATTTAAGGGTTGTAGCTAAAATGATGAAAGTACACAAGTTGAAGCCGACAGGGTAACCAGTTTCAAGATATCGGAACTGGAGTCATCAAGGACAGCCGAAGGGAGTTAACATGACACCTGTTCTCACAATCAGCAAGTGGACGTGGTCGCCTCTGGCGAGTTAGGAATTGAATAAGTTACTAAACACATTTATGGGGCTTGTACGGTTCCCCAGGCCACAGTCAATTATGGAGAGGATAAAACACCAATCTACTTGCCGAAATATAAAGAGCAGCCTCACCGTGCGAATCATAAACACGGTCGCTGCGCTTTTTTAATGTTATTTTAATCTCCGGTGCCTAGGAGGCATTGTTTAAGTCCGAGAAACCATCAAGTGTGTAATGCTGATGGCGTTCGGCAACAAACGGTGGTGAAGCACTAGTCCACCTTGGCGTTTGAACCGCCTACACATTGATTAGCTTCATGCGTATGCCGATGGACTGTCTTACCCTGTATGTTGTCTACGGGCAATTCGACTGGTTTGGTAAAGCCTCAGGGCGGGTAACAGATAACGTACTAAAACTGTATGGAGAAATCGACCAAACCTAGTGGTTTGCCGTTTACTTTGTTTTAGATCTACGCATTGTACATCTTCAAGCATTACACTTGTAATTATTTTCTGAATGCGTTGACAATAGGTTGACTTTTCGCTTATGTGCGTTATTGTTTTTCTTTCATGCTGTTGTCGGAGCAAGCCACGGCAACTGGACCGATCGCGCTATGATACGTGAGCACAGTTGGCCGACTGAGATGATTGTAAGCGAGTTCGAAGCTAACATAACCTGGCAGCATTGTCCAACAGAAAAAAGGTTTCAGCTGAAAACGAAATACAATGCTAGGGTGTCACTTCAAAGCACTCGTTGTGTGAATAGATTGCGTTGCGCAATATCAATGTGGGCTGTGGTTCGCATCGAAGGGAATATTGGTCGATTCGATCCCACAGGGACCGTAAATGGACCAGATGGATTCTGAATGTTGCTGTCCGAAAACACTGCACCCCCGACCAGTTTTGAACTTGTTTGCTTTTATCAGATAAAGTGCCTGTTATGTCTAACAGATGGGAGCACACAAGTTAGGAACCGGTTGCGGAGTGCACTGTTTTCTCGAATAATACCATGTTAGAAGGGATCACTGTGTTTAACTATGTGAGTTAGCGCTTCAAAACACTAATCAAAAGACGTAAAAATGGCCAGTAGGGTGGTACAGAATCAGTTTCAGGATAAACACAGTACCTCTATCGACATAAGGCCTAGGTAAGGTGAGTATTTACATGACCAAGTAAACAGCTAGATCGAATCTGAAAGGCACACAGAAGTTGTGCAAGTGGATCACTATAAATTGGTTTGTTGGCGGCTTGTAAGTTTGATGCGTAGATCTCTTCCCAATCTCATAGCAGGAATAAGCTAAATTGGTGTATTGCTCCATGTGACCTCATGTGTGGAACAATGCCACTCAAGGTTTTAGCGAAGTAAGCAAGACAGACAATATGGTGGTGAGAGTAATAAGAAAAATAATTCAAATATTTTGTGGTTTACGAAGGAGGATTAGCTCAGTTGCCGGATAGAAAGAGAGCAAAAGAAAATATACGTGAGGTCCTATTTGTAATCGAGGCAAGCGGTTGACAGATAAATGTAGCGCAGCGATAAACATTAAAATATCAAATATCATAAGAACGCTGAATAAAATATGAAACAATTTATTGAGTGAAATGTCTGTATGCGAACAAAAGGTGTGCAGAGAAACATCCCCAGTAGTGCAGGGAGCAAGAGAGAGTGGGATGCCGGACGCGCTTACAGTTAATCAGGTACCAAAATATGTGGAAATCATAAACTAGCTGAAAAATGAAAGCGGTTAGTAAAAATCAATGAAAATGGTTAGTAAATATACTGAGTTTCATTCATTTGGGATTGGTCAACGCGTGGAAACGACGCTGAAGTTCATCGAAGTCCTGATCGTCAGATGAAAGATTGCCACGCCCCGCTCCTTCCACATTGTGACCTGGTGGAACGTCTTCTGGAGGACAAGGAAAATCATTGTCCTGGGAAGTTGGCACAGAAGCGGCCGGAGGTATTCGTGGCTCGTCAAATCCCGAGTTCCCACATGCTTCACTATCTCTCTTATCAGGAAACACAGCAGAGTCGTAGGATGGCGGCGAAACCTGATTGTAACCTAATGGGAGAAGTGAGAAAAGGATTGTAAAACTAAAAGATGCGTGTGCGCAGACTGGATGGGAAAGCAACGGGATCGAATACATTTGCTTCAATAGAAATATGGGCGGCAACCTTCAATGATAGGTCACCGACATGTCCTGGCAATCTCTGAGTGAGTGAAGCTGAGATCTGACAGAGCTAACACATTGTGGCGCTCTAATGAGTATAAGCACGCCAACTGTGCTTCAAGAGAAAAGATGAGAAGGATTCACTGTCGATCGAGCATCGATCCCAAAAAGTGAAATAACTGCGGGATTTGTAGCCGCTCAAAACGGAAAAGCTTTCATTGAAGATTTTCTTCAAAATTCGTTTCAATTGACGCAACGTGTTTTGTCCAAATACGGTAGGTAGTGAATCGTGCGCGATATCTCGCTTGTATATTCTAAGGTGAATGGAGTAGAGGGTCACAGTGACCTTGGTATTTGATTGAAAAAATATCTGTCAGCTAAAGCTTGCAAAACTGAGACATATACAGTAGATAATGTAAAAAATGACGTTCGGCGAAAAGGCAACGGCCAATTTAAAGGCGACGCCAGGAATAGCCAGAACGAACAAGGCAACCAAGTGGTGTAGAGTAGCCATGGTTTAGAAGACAAGTGAGTATGACTATGATTATACAGAGGATGGACGGAAGAGTACAAAGCAACAGATTATGGTTTGAGTGTCCAAAGAGAAAGAAATTCAGGAACGCTGCGAAATTTGTATGGGCGTGAGAGAAGTAGCGGGGTGCGTTTGATCGGAGCAAGATAATGCTCGGTTTGTTGGGTCTGGGACAGATGGTGCGCATGGCAGCCGAATCAAACCAACTTCAAGTGGTATTACAAACAAGGAAAAAGCATTGAAACACGAGACGATTGGTTAATGCGGTGTACGCCGAGCAGTGTAACTTGGAGGAATGGTTTTATACGGGTAAAAAAGCCGATGCATAACAGGTCTCGTGGAATGGTTATGGTGAAACTACAAAATATATAAAATTGTTAGCAAAATTGGGTTTAGATCAGTGAACGCACTGAGCTATACGTAATATAGACTGTAAATCTAAGATAAATCCATAAGGAAGGACGGCAAATGGGATGTTAGTAAAAATTGTGTATCCTTCTGGCGTACACATGATTGGCGGCATCCGGCCTCGGATTTGCATATCACTGTGGCCAGTCACAGGACGCGTGCGTCTACAGAGGGACCATGGGTGGCTTGCGCTGCACCACTCACAGCTCCATCCACACACCCATATCCAGTGTGAACCCAAAGGAATAAGACCGGGAGGCATGCGGATGGGAACCACGTTTCATCAACGGAACCGGCCCAAACTCTTTCAAGGCAAACACAAGCACACTGTATTTGGGGAATCAAGCGCACACAAGACGGTGGCTGGACCGTAGTCCGCTACACACTGAGTGTATGGAACCGCTCTTCGAGCCTAACACGGCCACAAGGAACGTGCACCCCGTCCCCTCCATCAACGACCAACTGTCTCCTGGAGCCAGTATGGACGAGGTAGTGGGTGATAGACAGGTAGGCACCTTGTCAATATGCACATCAAGCGCAGCCACACAGGGGATATCAAGCAACAGCCAACCACGTGAAACGACAAGATGAAATAAAATAAATCGAATAATGCATACGCATACGGTGGCATAACTCTTCGCTAAATTAGCATAGGAAGTAAGTTGGTTAACAACGAATCCGCGATAGGGAGAAAATTTCCACTAGTTACATAAAAATGCTACAAACGCAACCAAGTTGTCGAAGATAAGCGCAATCAGCGTAAGCATGGTGGCCAGTTAATAGAAGATTATTCAGGTAGGCAGAACAAACCAAATAAAGTGGAATAAAACTTATCCAGCTTAAAAAGACCTAGTTTAAGTGTAAGTTGGTTTAGCCAAACTGCAGTGGAGAAGTATCAAGAATACAACATCAGCCTCAGCATGGGGTACGGTGTACACATACAGGAGGTGAAAAAGGTGGAGCGAAATCTGGGATTTGACCGCCAGTGAAATCTCTTACAGACACTTGTGTACATTCATGGGTAAGGGGTCATGTAAAATGGTGCAGCGAATTAAACGCATGGTCAACCCTGGATTTGAACTCTGCTAGCGTGGGGGCACATATGATAGATTCCGGTAGGGCATTCCATGTACGAAAAAACGAGTACAGAAAATAAATTCCGACGGCATTCCAAGCGACAATGCTGCTCCTCCAGTTTGCGATGGTGTCCTCTCAAATTGCTGTTGTGACTGAGCCGTAGAAAGTAGCGGCACATGTAGTTGGGATCTCACAAAGTCTGATAAGTCAAAATGAGATCATCGCGCAATCGCCGATATTGTCCGCTGAAGAACTCGATCACTTGTGGCCTTCGTTCGTACGCTAAACGATACGGACTTGACATTCATGGTTGCCAGGCGCTGGGGTATCTCCAAAGCGGTAAGATCACTCCTCAGCCATGGCTGCCAGACATGTATTGCGTAGTTCACATGTGACCGTATGCATGAGCCGAGAATATTTGTAAAACCGAAGGGTCGAATTGTCCGAATGCACGCTTCAGGAGGCCCACATGTTACATGCCTCTGCTAGAGGCCGTTTCATCCTGATTCGAACATCTAAGGCCAAGCTGGACAAAAACTCCCAGATCCTTCTCGCCAGAAAATGTCAGAAGCTCCTGGTTGCCGAGTTTGTAGGAATTCACCAACATGTGCCGTAGATGTAGCATTCCACATCTGTCCACATTGAAGCGAAGTACACAAAAAGTACACGCGTGTACCCTATCCAAATCAGCTTGAAGTACTGTAATATCATCTGGTGTATTGATCGCCCCCCACACCTTGATATCATCAGCATAAAGCAGGCAGTTCGAGTTTATGAGGCGTATGATGTCGTTAATATACGTCAAAAATAATCGCGGTCCTAGTACCGAACCCTGTGGTACTCCGCATTCAAGTGGGATAGGATCTGACAGCGATTCATGCACACGTACTTCCAAACGCCGGTGTAAAAGAAAGCTCCTGATACATCCTAGGAGAGGATCACCAATACAAAAGGTCTGGAGTTTGGAGAACAGATTATTATGGTCTAACCGATCGAACGCCTTTGAGAAGTCGAGAAAGACTACATCAACTACCACGCCAGAGTCTACTACTTCAGTCCAAACAGATCATGTTAGTAGTATACTTGTAGTGCACGATCGAATTCGTCGGAAGCCATGCTGTTCCGGTGCAAAGTAGTTAAATTCTTTCAAATAAGCGGTCAACGTAGCAGAAATAATAGCTTCTATGACCTTGGAAAGAATCGGTGGTAAGATTATGGGTCTGTAGTTGGCTGGATTGGAACGACTACCTCTCTTATGAATAGGACTAACCATCCCGTGTTCCACAAGTCGGGCACGTTGTTGTTGATAACTTTCTTCCTTTCTGTCCTAGATGGCGTATTTCGCGCTGGACTAACGGAACTGCGAGAATCCCAGTCATATGGCAACAATAGTCGTGTAGCCTACAGCAAGTACCCAAGTACAAATGGGGGATACAATGAATAACGAACCAGATAAAAGCAGCTAGTAACGCGAACAACCGAGAGAAGAGTAGCGCGTGGCGACATCTAACCAATAGCTTCAGCAGTAAAACTGCCAACTCTCCTGCGCTGACCATATCACCTCGAGTGGCGATGAGACGTTTGCAACCAGATTAGTCCGCCTGGTGAAAAGCTAGTTATTCTTGAATATGCGGACGATATTGTCTTGCTTGTAACGTTGGGGTGGCTCTATCAACCCTGAATAACTCTAGAGTGGTCCCATCAGTTGACATGGGCTTCGCACCTTCTCCTCCACCTCATCATCATCAATATACGTTAGCCGAAGGTGAGAAAGCTAACTCAGCTAGTGTGCCGTAAAAACAACAGATTAAAAAGTAACAGTGCCAAATATCAGAGTATGCATATGGTTTGAGATCTCTGTTGGAGAGGGAAGCTAAGGGAGAACGGAGGGACAAAGAGACTGGCAACACAAACGCCTCTGAGGTCAGCTTCTAGCCATATCAACTAGTATAGCCAACCAAACGCGCTCACCGTCCTTCTAACCCACAGCAAGACACCAAGTTCGAAGTGAGGGAGGTCATTGCTCTTGCCCGAGTCATTAGTTGGTCTCATCCCCTCTTTTCCATCCACACCCCCGGGCGCGCAAACAACGCACGTAGTGAGAGTAGATGGACTGGCATACGCAACAAGTGACCCAACAATTGGAGCCTGATGTGTGATATAATGGTGCTGAGCGGTTTACTCGCTCTTGCTGCACTAAATACGCTGCGTCGAACACGCTGGTTGCTCACGCGGTATTCCAACCAGACATGCTGCGGATGAAGCGATGGTCAAGCGCAACAAGCCCGATTCCCACCCTTAAAGTGCAAAGCTTTGTGTAAGGACCGGTAGCCACTTGTAGACCCCTTCGTTAGAAAACGCACCCCTTAATGAACGGATCAGTGAACCCAAAGAGGATCAAAGTCCATCCATTTTCCAAAAATCGAGCGAGATAATCGCATTGGTTAATCAATAGAATGTTCTCGCAAAATCTAATACTATTATTGGTAAGTAAAAGAGAACAGAGTACGTCCAGGAAGGTCGCTATGAACTAATAAATATCGGTACTCCGCGCTCTGTAATCATCTCGTGTCTGGCGGCTATTACACTGTGTCTACGACCTTGCGTTTTTGATCAGCCAATTGGGGGAGGGGAAGGTTTTCAGCGAACAGCCAATCGGAGCGGCCAGGGCGACAGAGGTGGCTGTTTGATTGGATACGTCGAAAATACGACGATTTATGTCGTTTTCAGTGGAGCAACTTACCGCAGTACTTCAACATCAACAAAAGCAATTTGAAGAAAGCCAGACACGAATGCTCGAGAATATCGGTCAGCGTTTTGCGGTTCAAGCAGTACCAAACGATGAAAAGCAGCAATCATCACCGGATGCGGTCGCGAAGAGCATTTGTGAGTTTCGGTATGACCCGGATGCTCGCCTAAGCTTCAAACCTTGGTTCAGAAGATATGAAGACGTGTTCCGGTCCGAATTCGCTGGTGATGATAACGGATGGAAGCGCAGACTGTTTTTGCGGAAGTTGGGAACCAACGAGTATGACAAGTTTCTTGATTTTATTTTGCAAAAATGCTCCAAAGATTTTATTTTTGGCTGCCTTGCCGAACAACCACTTCGTGGTGACAGCTGGGTGGTTCGGGTTTTTCACGTTCCGGCAAATGGTTCGGCGGCAGTGTTCCAGGATGTGGTGTGTTTTCGCCTGACAAGCGTCCTCCCTATAAAAAGCCACAAATGTCTGGTTAACAACATAGCGACGTGGTGGATCTGACTCGCCACTAAATAAAGTCACTGCCTCTTGCCCCTCCCTGAAAGGCATTGTACTTCAAGGGTGCGTTGCGCCCCTGGCCCCTCACGGACCGAAAGGCATATGAAGCATCTATTCAGTCACCGCCTCCCAACGGGTTGTGACGCCCTTACATCGCCCTGCTGCCTCGCAGGTTAGATCTTTGATCAAAGGCTCGGGGTAGGGCCCCCTAAGATAATCCTCTACTTCGGCCTGGGCAACTGGGTAGTATCACGTTCACTGACGAATCATGGACCACCCTGTCTACTATTGCTTTTGCTATGCCTATCATCTTTGCAAACTCAACTGCTTAACTTCTACTCCCAGACCTCTCTACCTCCTCTCCTTCACCTATATGTACTCTTATGTCTTCTTCAGTCACCGTCACAAACGACCCAGGTCTCGCAACTGATGGAAGCAACAGCCAAACTCCCGGTTTTCAATGTACTGTGATCGCAACCGTCTCTCACTCCACCAGAGCTCCAACTCTTCTTCGACCTGGTTCTCCATTCATCCTCGCAGTGTTTAATGTTCCAACTTTGATGCCGATCGGACGATAAGCATGTCTAGCCCGTACTCTTGAAAAGCTCTTGGTAGACGTGTTGTCTTTCAGAAACCAGATTACAAGACTCTAGCGCCGTCATCAGAATGGCCTCTCCGGTAAACCCTGACGCCAAATACCATTTGCGGCTTTCCGGAGACCCGGAAGCTGCCGCCTCTGGCCAAACTGGTGTTGGGGTTGCACTGAGTGCCAAGGCTGAATCAGCTCTGTTTGACTGCATCCCAGTCAACAGTCAGCTATGCGCAGTTCGAGTAAGAGGTTCATGTAATGTAAGCAGGCGTCGAGAGGTTTGGCGTGCCTTGTTTGCCATCTCCGCCTACGCCCCTACAGACTGCAGCCCGGATGCAGTCAAGGATAGCTTTCACCAGCAGCTACATGAACTTCTGCGTTCCTCCAAAAGGACATAGTCATTCTTGCCGGGGACTTTAACGCACGGGTGGATCGCCTTCCACCTAGCCAGCATCACTTTGGAGGTAGTTTTGGCATCGGTATCAATCGATCAGACAATGGAGACAGACTGCTTGCTCTTTGCTCTGATCATCGCTTGTTTCTTTCGAGCACTAGTTTTCGGCACTCGAGGAGACAGACTGCTACCTGGCGCCCGCCCTCACAAACGCAAGAGTGCTCCCATCTTGACCACATAGCAATCAGCTACAGATGGCGCGGAAGCGTAACGGACTGCCGATCGTACTGGTCAACTTTTCTAGACTCCGATCACGCATTGGTTCGTGCTAAGATTTGCATGCGTTTCGGAGGAACACCTAAGCGCGGTTAATACCGATCGGAAGTTGCAAATCTACAAAACACTGCGATTTTAACCAGGCACCAAGCCTCAAAGTCAACATTACCTGGTACAACTATTAACGGTGACCTTGATTCGCAGTGGGCGCAGATCAAAGATGCCTTAGTTTCCCCCAGTATCAACAATTGCGGAGTTGCCCGTCACCCACCGAAGCATTGGATTTCAGCCGTCTCCTTGTCGCTGATGGACAAACGCCGCTTAATCCCCTCGGATTCCAGACACAGTGAAGAACGCCAATCCCTGGGTCGAAAGTTGCGCAGGAGTCTGCAAATGGACCACGAAGCTTGGTGGTGTGAACGTGCTAGGAAGATGGAGCTTGCTAGTCTTACTAGTAATACCAGAAAACGTTTCCATCTCAATCGAGTCACCGAAGGTGTTCGATTTGGCATAACAGAAAGAATATGCGAAGAGGATGGCATATTAATCACTAATCTTCAACGACGGTTGGAGCAATGCGCCGAACACTTTGGCGCGCAGTTTTGTTGGCCCCCAGCTCCATCTGCTACCTCTGGCGCTCGCGCTGGGGCCGAGTGTTCTACCCCCACAGATCCTCTCTTACCAGGAAATCGAGCAGGATCTCCGCCACATGAAGCGTTATAAAGCCCCCGGCTCTATTTAAAGATAGTGGCGCTTCGCTAGTTCGAGAACGCACTGCTTTGTTCTTGAAAGTTTTGTCAAAAGAGGAAGTTACATCATCTTGGGATGAATCGATAGCCGTTTCCATCTTCAAAAAGGGCCTGCGCACAATCTGCTCCAACTACAGAGGCATAAGCTTAGTCCCCGTCGTTTGTAAGCTGCTGGTGTCCATAATACTTCACAGGCTATCCCCAACGCGCGAATCGTTGCAGCGAGAAGAACAAGCTGAGTTTCGCCCTGGTCACGGCTGCATGATCAAATCTCCACCCTCCTTCAGATCCGCGAGCTCCGCCATGTGTATCAGAGGCCAAGGATCGCTGTGTCCTTGGATATCCGTGAAGCCTTCGATGCTGTCGATCGGACGGTACTGTGGCACTGCCTACTGAGGAATGGTGTCACCGAGAATTTCGTCTCCATACCGCGCGCTCTCTATGATCTGACCTCGGGCAGAGTCAGGGCTTATGGCAAGCTTTCACCTTCTTTTGTGAGCTCCAGTGGAGTTAGACAAGGATGCTCTAGCTCTCCGTTCCTATTCAATTTTGCCATTGAGGATGTCCTAAAGAACGCTCTGAGCGATTCGTTGAACGCTAGCGTTGAGTTCCTCCCAGGTAGTCCAGTTGTTGATTTGGATTATTTTTCTGATGATATCGTCTTGGTGGGTAACGATCCACACGCCGTCCAACTTGCACTAAACCGCTTGAAGACTGAAGCATCAAAGTATGGTTTGTAATTTTCGCCATCCAAATACAAGGCTCTCTTTCAAGACTGGCAAGTGCCTGTGCCTGTACTCACTCTTGGTGGTGAGACATTGGTTGTGGAAAGCTTTGACTACTTGGGAAATTGCATCACTGCTGGCGGGGCTGTTGGAGACGAGATTTCGATGCGCATCTCGAGAGCGCGCCTCGCTTTTTCTAGGCTGAGGCACTTGTGACGTCAGCACGACATTCGTCTCTCAATCAAATGGCGGGTTTATTATGCAACTGTTCGTGCTATACTGTTGTACGGATGCGAGATCTGACCCATTCGTAAAGATGACTTGCGCAGGCTATTCGTCTTCGAGTACCGCTGTTTGCGATCCATTGCCCCTGTGTGGTGGTGGCACCACGTAAGCAATGTGGAAGTTAGCGTGTCTTGGGACGAGAAAGTCACTCGCTCGAGCTCCTCTCACTGCATCAACTGCGGTGGCTGGGACACGTATTGCACATACCAGTTTAGCGTTACCCGCGTCGTGCGTTGTTTGTGGTTGTTGGATAGGGCTGGAAGAGACGATCTGGTGGACAGCCTGCAACTTGGAGAAGCCGCATGAAAAAGCTGACAAAACAAGGTCTCGGCCGGTTGTTGTCGACTACCTGGTTGGGGTCCGAGAGATGTGGATACTTGCTGGTTGAAGACCATAGAAGCCATGACTCAAGATCGCTGTCAGTGGCGGACGTGTGCATCGGGGTGTGGCAATGTCCCTCCTTCCTCCCCCTAAAAAAACAAACTGAAAAAAGTAAAATAACTGCGAGTGGCAAACTGGACAAAAAAGCTTTTGTTGTTGTTATTATTTATTTATTATTCATACTAATTTTCTATTCAGCCATGAGTCCGATGGCACAATATCCGTACCACAGGACATATATATATACATAAATATATATATATATATATTGGCAAACTTGTACTTCAGTTAAATGACATTTTCGGTGAACAGCCTTCCTTATTCAGCGTCCGATACAACTGCATGAAGCCGGTTAAGTGCGCGTCAGACGATTTCGTAACTTATGGGAATACCATCAATCGTCATTGCGAGCGTTTCAGGCTAAAAGAAATGAGAGACGACCAGTTCAAGGCCTTAATGTCCCTTTGTGGTCTCCAAGCGCCCGAAGACACCGAAATACGCATGAGACTGTTTAACAAAATTGTGCAGGACCCGTTCATCAATCTCATGTCCATTAGTTTCAAATTCCAGAGGTTAATCAACTTGAAGCGCGACACGAACATGATTGCCCAAGGCCACAGTCTGTCTGCCATGGATGTGTTGGCGGTATCAAACCAGCGCGGAAGTCCAGCGACGGTCAAAAACTCAGTGAAGTCAAACAGACCACCATCTGCATGCTGGCAATGTGGCGAATGCTACTTGGTCAAATTCTGCCCGTTCAAGAAGCATTTTGTCAGAAATGACATCATCTAGGTATGCAGTGGCATATTCCCTGTAGCATCGTATCCATGATCTACTGAAAGATCGCCGGGGCCGGCTTGACGCCAAATGGTAGGCGTGTACACTGGAATAGTACCATGTGAGTATTAATCGTTAGCAACTCACGCGATTCCTCCGATATTTCAATCTGGAGATATGCGTCTGACTAGTCCAGTTTGGCAAAACACTTGCCACCGTTCAGACGTGCATAAAGGTCTTCAGGGAGGGGTAGACGGTACCTGTGGTCTTCTAAGACAGCATTCAGGCCAGTAGAGTAATCCGCACATAAGCGGATTTTTTCGTTTGGTTTTTGGACAATCACAATGGGGGCTGCCAATGAAGAGTAACTGGTCGGTTTGGTAACTCCAGGTGACTGTAGTTTGTCAAGTTCTTGGTCGACGATTGAAACTACTGCATACGGAACCGGTCTCTTCGGGCGGAAGACTGGCTTGGCGTCTGGCCGTAGGGATAAACTAGCCTTGGTTTTCGTGCACAGTCCCAGACCATCTTGAAACACCTGCGGATATTTCTTCTGTAAAGACTCCGTCCACTCTGCAGATGCGTCGCTTACTTTGTTGCACACGGAATTCAAGGGAACATCAAGCAGTTTCATATTGTGTATCAAAGTGCGCTGACATCCGGACTGAGTAAGCGCCCACTGAACACCGTTGAAGATCACTGGTCGCATATTCGTCAAACGTTATTATCAGCAGGCATGTCGTCATGTGGCAAATCAAATTGCCAAACTGGACATTGGGTCACTACACAGCCTCTGGAACTTATGGATGCTCGCCGACGTATTCCGGCTGGAAGCGAATACAATGAGGCTCGCAAAAATATCAGGGCAAAACTGAGTGCTAGCCTGAAGAAAGACCGCGAAACTTGGTGGTCTCATCGTGCCTTGGAGATGGAAACAGCCGCTACCGTTGGTAATCATCGTAAGTTATTCCGTCTGATACGGGAAACAGGCAGCAGGAGACCTGGTGTTAGCAAGACCATACGCGACGAGAATGGACAACCTATCCACAGCCTGTCAAGATGCTTAGAGTGTTAAGCCGAACAGTTTGCAAGGCAATTTAACCAACCTCAGTTATCGCTTTCTTTTTCGGGCATTGAGTGCCGTTCTCCTTGGATCCGACCTCACGCGCAGAAGTCGAACGTGAGATCAGGCTGTTGAAATTGCATAAGGCCGCAGGGGAGGATAGAATTCCCCCAGCCTCTTCAAATTCGGGGGACCTGCTTGAAGAGATGAAGTACACGAGTTGCTAGTGAAAGTTTGGGAGCAGGAGACTGTCCCGACAGACTGGAACCGTTCCATCATTGTCCCAATTTTCAAGGGAGGCTCCCGTTCGGAATGCGGCAATCATAGAGGGATCAGCCTGATCTCAATGGCCTTTAAATTGCATGCGTCTGTCTTTCTCCACAGACTGGCTAGCCCTCGTGAAAGCAAGATTCGTGAAGAGCAAGCCGGATTTCGTCGAGGTCGGGGCTGCATCGACCACTTCTTCACCTTGCGTCAATTGTTGGAGCACCGCCATGTTTATTGGCGACCCACTGTTGTCGTGTTTTTTGAAATAAGAGGTGCCTTCGATTCGGTCGATGGATGCGCGCTTTGGGACTGTGTGCTGAGGAAAGGTGTGCCTGATAAATACGTGAACATTAGTAAAGCGCTGTACGCGCATAGTTCAGGCAGAGTGAGGTTTTATGGCAAACTGTCGCCAACCTTCAGTATCACCAGTGGTGTGAGACAGTGTTGCCCGCTGTCATCTTTACTATTTAACTCCGCAGTTGACGAAGTCATGGAAATAGCATTCGCTGGACCCAACATAGAAGGTGTGGAGCTACTTTCTGGTGATCAACTTTTTGACTTGGACTATGCAGACGACATTGCCCTAATCTGTGACAGTTCCCAAAAATCCCAAGCAACACTGGACCGATTAGCACTGACTGTCTACCGTTTTGGGCTAAGATTTTCTCCATCGAAACGAAAAATACTTCTCCAAGATTGGCAGGGACCCACCCCTGCGCTAACGCTTGGCGGTGATCAGCTTCAAGTCGTTCAGGAACTCAAGTACCTGGGCAGCTATATTAGCGCTCGTGGGATCGAAGATGAGGTTACGAACCGTAGAGCAAAAGCTCGAGCTGCTTTTGCCAATCTCTACCACCTGTAGCGCAGACGCTACATTACTCTCCCCCTGAAAAGCCAAGTTTATAACGCAACCATCCGTTCAAACCTCCTATATGGTTGTGAAACCCGGTCCATCAGGCCGACAGACATAAGGAGGCTCGTCGCGTTCGATCATCGCTGTCTTCGCAGCTTAGCTCATGTCTGGTGGGAGAACCGCGTGAGCAATGAGCGTGTTCGGCGTCGCGTATTTGGTGCAGGAAGAGCGAATGAAGCGCTCAGCACTACGATATCACACAACAGGCTCCGATAACTGGGCCAGGTGTCGCGCATGCCAACACACCGACTCCCGCGACGTGCATTGTTTGCGTGCCGGGGGTGCGGTTGGAAGAGGAGGAGGGGAGGCCAAGCGACGACTGGGTCGAGGGGAATGAAAACCCCCACTTCGAAACTGGCGTGGGTTGGTGAACTCCGATTGCCAGGCTGGGGGCCTAAGGAGGATGAACACATTTGTTTGGATACACCAGCTGATGTGGCGAAGCGCCGGCTTTAATGGCGTTTGTGTTGTGAGTTTTTTGGTCCATCCACCTCCTTTTAGGTTTTCTCTCCAATCCCGATCTCATGCAAAACGCTTAAAATAATATACAACATCCTGGTTTTGTAGTGTAGTTTGTAATGCAATTTTTTAGTATCTTATCTTTTGTATTGAGGCACATTAGCGGAGGTGTTTCTCACCCTCAGCTAACGTGCACTGATGATGAGGATGATGAAAGACAGAGAACCGCGTCCCGAAGACTGCAAGTTAATCTTAGGCTTTCATCGTATACCTTGGACGATATATCAGGAGGGGAGGTGTCCGGGAGAAAGTAAGAATTGCTTGGAAAATCCACTATTTTAGCGATTAATCGATTATTAATGATTATCGCATCGATTTCGAACGTTCTGGAATGCACTAAGTTCTGCACGTGACTACCAACCACCTGACATCTCAGCCAAATCTATGGGGAACCACTAAGCTTGGTAGTTGCCCTGCCAATTCCAGAAGTCGAATAGACCTATAAATACAGTCAAGGTCCGCGGCAGTTGTACAGTTTTGACGATGGCGGTTAACATGTTATTATGTCAAGGTCATTGGTGTCCTACTTCTTCCCTCGGTTGGGCTAGAAGTTTTGTGAGGCAGTAAAGTTGGAAGTTTGTGAGTAAGGTAAAGTTTGTAGAAATTAAAAGTCACGATTAAAATTCACGCACAATAATGTGCCTCGACGGGAAATCGAACCCCGGTCCACGAATTTCCGGTCCGCTGCTCTACCACTGAGCTACCGAGGGCTGACGATTAGGTGCGCAAATTTTAACACTTGACTTCTGGTTGGTGCGCGACGTATTGCCAATGGGCTAACAGTACCTGTCCTGGTGTTGCAGATTGGCTCACTCACCCGTCACTTCCCAATGGGCTGAAGTACCTGTCCTTCGAATGTCCAATGGGTGATGGTAGATTAATGTTGGAAGTTTGTGAGTAAGATAAAGTTTGTAGAAAGTAGAAGTCACGATTAAAATTGTTGTGCGTGAATTTTAATCGTGACTTCTACTTTCTAAAGCAGTAAAGTGTCCATTCTGGAATCGCGTCTAGTGAGAAGATCATAACAAACAGTAACACTGTGGGAGAAAGTAGAAAACAGGTGAATGATGCAGCATCAGCACATTATAACGAATGAGTTTTGATAAGCCTGTACAGCGGAACTAAAGTAACGGCGATGGTAGGTGTAACATTAACCCCAGCACCGATCCTTTATAAAGCGGCTTGAGACGGAGAGAAGTCCACTTTTCATAACAAGGGCAATATACATTCGTGAATACAGTACCAGGTCCACAAAATATATATTTAGTTAGGCAGTTACATGTAAGTCTACACTAGCGTGGCTGCCGTAGTAGGTAAATCAGCCAGCCCTTGTAGAACACTCGTTCTGGAGAAGCAAAGCGTTGGGAAAAAGATGGTGGTCCCGTAGAGTGTGGGTGCTAGGCGGATGGTCAGATCTTCCAAATGCATTTCCAATAAATCGTTTTCGTGGAGTTGGAGACAATAAATAGCGAGTGACACCGTAAACTTTCCACCTCGGAGGCAGTCGTAGTGGTCGAAATGACCCGTTTTGATGTCAAAATAAACTGAGGCCACAATAGAGATTGTACGTAGCAATCCAAAATACACAGATGGTACTCCGAAACCCCATTTGGTATAAATAGCCTATTTCATATGAAGTGACAGGTTTGCCCTCGAGGTCGATTGGGTCACGTGTTGTAACATGGTGTGTAGGTGTTCGTTCGGATTGGCCAAGGAATACTCCCAGAAAAGCAAGGATTTGGGTTTATCCCATCCACACGAATCATCGCTTTGTAAACAAGTCTGGAAACAGCATAATCCCTGATGAAACGTGACTGGTAGCACTACTGTAAAAAAAGTCATTTAATTTTTTTAGCCATAGAATTTCCATGTCTTTGGGAGTTCGAGGATAAGATAGAGTTTAATCCCTATCATGCATTGCTGAGAATCACATTTGGAGTGCAACGAGTAATTCAACAGGAATTATATAGGGAAAAATTAGGACATACCATAGTAACCAACGGGGCCAGTAGCAACCGGTGGATCTGATGGAATGGGTGGTGGATTCTCATCAGGCACGGGGAACGGATTCGAACTGGGATACGGGGCGCCTGGACCAGACTCGGGCGTGTGCATCCAGCGTTGCTCTGGAGGGCAATAACCATCAGGTAACTTGGGCAATCCACCGGCAGATTCAGGTTCGAAGTTGATCAGCTGCTGTTCTATATTCCCACCTCCGTCAGCACCATGCCCTATGTTTGGATTAAGAAACTCCATAGTCGGTTCGTAGTCCACATCATAAGTCTTGGCTATCTCCATCTTTACAAGAGGAATAAACAATAGAGTGAACAGAGCTGCAGGGAAGAATGTTGCAAAGCTGATAAATAAAACGTCATGTGTGAGAACAGTCTGCAGAAGTTGTCTAAGGATAGAGCAACACAACATGCATGGTCCAACTGAAAGAAAAGCCACTCAATAAAAAGGTATGTGAGTCCATGGGACAAGCGACGATGTGTGCGCCTACTGCTAATTCTCTGTCACTCCACGCACGGTAACTGATTAGGCGAGTATTATCGATTGAGCACCAACGAAGTTAATACGCCTGTGCCCATAATGAGTCACTTTTCCGGAATACATAATGTTCTGCTTTCGCTGGTGCGTGTACGCCATGGTGTTACAGGTCCTGATTTGCGCATAGGTCTAGTGTATTTACCGGGGTACAACAGACGCCACCGTAGCCAACAGAGATATAGGATGCTGCTGTTAGGATCGAGTGATGGGAAAATGGTTGTGGTAGCGACTGAGTGTGGGAGCCCAATTCTCGAATTATAACAGAAACGATTTGGTCATTGGCGTCCAGCGATGACAGAAACACAAACAGCAACCGGCTCGACAAGTGGAGGCCAACAACTGATGGTGCAGCGAAAGGCACATCTTAGATTAGGCCTAGATGCGACTAATGACTTCGCATTCTGTGAGTAGATAACCAAACCCCAAATGGCCCTATCGTGGTAGGATGATGATGAAATGCACACAATCATCACCAACGATGCCCAATGTAGTGTACCAACTCGTTATGGTCGCACGATCCGCAGGACGCATTGACCTAAAATCCAAAGAAGGAAGGAGTGTATTACCATAGACGGATAAATGGACATAAGGGGAACGTATGGAGATGCCTGTGAGAAAGACAGGGATAGAAACGATCGCAAGAGTGAGAGCCGATGTCAGTTGAAGGCAATAACACCAGGGTAAATGCGCGAGTAATGGATTTTGTAGTGTTGGGTCAGGAAGACCCATGTCAATAGTCGGTGTTCCATATTAAGCTGTCGAGTCAGTGACGGGCATGGAGAAACTTCATGCTATTCCAAATGTAATAAATGGCATCGAAAGCCTCGAGGGGAGATGAACAAAAGCAAGAGATGAATGGCCATTTTCCAGTGCAGTTGATGATTCGCAAACCAACAGTATCGACCGAGGAGGAAAGGAGATGGAGTGGTATTTGACCAAGCCGTATGCTTGCCGACTAAACTGACAGAAAATTAGCTTTCGGTGGTTCGGAAAAACAAGTGGATCAAAACAAAAATTAAGGACACCCTCCAACAAAGAAGGAATCAAGTATGAGCTGGTGTAAGATAGCCTAGTGATTTCTGCTTACAGCTGCAGCTACGAAGCTGCGGCTACGAAGGGATGACAACATTATGCCACACTAGGTGAAGTGTATGAGGGAAACTCAGATTGGCGAAGGTAGATTTTCCCATCTGTATTTGGAGAAGCCATAAAAGCTCGTGCGAAAACAAACGAAGAATCAGCTGCACTGTAGATTTTTCCAAATCGTTATCGAAGATCCTGCGCTGACAGCTCATTGCGTCTTATCAAATACGATCACAGAATCAACAAGCTATGGATTCGGCGTAAATGTCTGCAGGAAGGTGAGTTTCCTAAAAAGCACATCAACGGAGCTCGAAACCAGATGTCAAAACAAGCATATATTCCAAAGGTTAGAACAAGCAGATGATGTACAAGGATCAGTTATTAACAAATAGACCAACATATTCTGATCAATCTCGTTATAACTAGAACAGTCTGTGTCAGCGCAACTGATTCACGTTCTCGTGTCCACTGGACTCCAGGTTGTTGCGCACTCGCATTTTGTTCGTACTTTACTGAGGGTCAGTCTGTCGCAACAAGACTAGATGTTAACGTGGTTTGCGGAGCTCCTTGACCTATTGAGCAATTATGGGTGGTGCCTCCGGGTACCTTGAGAGATACTCCTACCAGGTTGGTCAGTGGTGAGAGGTCAGACAAACTCAGTCTCCTGGTCCTCCAGGTTGGGGGTTTGAAATGGGAAGGCGTCCATTTCTGTAAAACTAAATCATTGCTACCTCTCCACTGCCTTGCGGACAGACTTTTGAGCCAACGGCTTTGGTTGAGGACCCCAATCGTCCTCCTGTCTAGGTCTGAGCGCCCTGGTAGTACCTCAGCTCACATACAACCATGATATTTTCTTCAAACATAAACTTCTTCCTGTATCGGCCGTCGTACAGATTATCAAGGGTCGCCTTATCTGCTGCATACAGCAGGGCGGATAAGCGAAAACATGCTGCCAACAAAGCGCGGCAGGAGCCCTTCCGCCTCAGGAAGACTTTGTGTAACACAAGATCGGAGGTATTCCTCCCATTATATGAAGCGGTGGTACGACCCTACTCAGAATACTGTGTCCAAGCGTGGGCGCCGTATCTTCGGAAGAAAGTTATTTGTATAGAGAACATACAGAAGCTGACGACTAAAATGATTGAGGGTCAACGTGAAAAGCCGTATGATGAACGTCTAAAGAGCTTGGGATTGTTTTCCATGGAAAGGCGTAGATTGAGAGGTGATCTAATAGAGCTGTTTCGGATTATAAAGGGCCTCAATGGCATAAATCTTACCAACCTGTTTGAGCCAGCTACAAAAGAACACGTGGGAGGTCATCATCTTAAGCTCAGGCATTAAAGGTCTCGACTAGATAGTAGGGGGAAATACTTCGTGAACCACGTTGGCGGCAGATGGAACAAGTTTCCACCTTCGTTGATGAACTGTACAACGGTTGACGGCTTAAAGAGAGGTCTAGACAGACGTTAGAACATTTTAGAGAACTAGTGTAAACGTATTGATGCTCGCTGCAGAGAACTCATAAAGAATGAAGGTACAAGATTGCCTCCTTTTTGCTTCATTTTATTGGAAGAAGCAAGAAATGCAACTGAAAATCGAAGTACAGGGGTCCCTTGCTTGCTTGCCGGTGCAAGAACCAAGACACTCGTTAGGCGCAAGCCTATACCATTCTGGGAACCTGACCTGCTGGCGCCTCCCTTCTTCCTTTTTCACTTGTTTCTCTTACGCCCATCCCGACCTCCATTAATCAGCTTCCTTCTATAATTCCCAGCTTAATTGACAGCAACCGAAGTAGACCTGGAGTAGAACCATCTGCAGCCACCATCCCACGACACCCATCGGGCGTCAGGCGGCAACAGTCCCTTATACAGCCACGCTGTCCTGTTGCCATGGCGGCGTTCAATGTTCGCACTCTAAGACAAATAGGTCAACAGGCTGCACTCGTACGCACCTTGGACACACTGGATATTGATGTGTGCTGTGTGTTCGAAACAAGGATCAAGGACAATAATGGGGTTGTTGAATTAACTGCACCCGGCTTATCCTTTCGTTAATGGTCGCACGAATCCGGAGATGCCGATGCAGCACTCACGAACCAATCTGGTGTAGGTAAAATTTTAAGTTCCAAGACTGAGCCATCGTTGGGGTGGGGGGTGGTAACCGGGTGTATGATCTTGACATCTAGTCTGTGGCTTACATGGTTATTCTGTCGCTTACAGTATGTGGTTAGCACCTTCGAAGTGCAAAGTGTTGCTACAGGACCACCAGTCACTTTAGGAGCCCTTGACTTTTGCTAACGCGGAGTTCGAGGTGGTTGATCGATGCACTCATCATCATCATTATACATGTTAGCTAGAGGTGGGAAACACTTCGGCTACTATGCCGCAATACATAAAAGAAAAAGGGAGAAAAAATGCAACTGGTGCAAGCCGGCTGAGCTACTGGTAACGGATGGGCATCCTTCCGATAAGCAACCAGCCGACTACTGTGCATCAAAAAAAATTGCTATGCAAAATTATATGAGGCTAAATAGTGAGGTCATGGTTGGAGGGGAGGCTAAGAGGGATGGAATGGGACAAAGAGACTCACAGCAGGAATGCCACTGAGGTCGGCTCCTAGCCATATCAATAAGTGCATCCAGTCAAACGTGTTCATTGTCTTTCGGACCCCAACCAGGGAGCCGAGACGCTCCAACCGAGACCAGCTCCGAAGTGAAGGCCTTTATTCCTCTCGACAAAGTCATCGCTTGGCCACCCCTCCTCTTCTTCCATCCACACCAATGAGCGCGCAAACAACGCACATCGCGAAGTCGGTGGGCCGGCATGTGTAACACGTGGCCGAGCCATCGGAGCCTAGTGCATGAAATAACGATGCTGAGAGGTTCAGATCCTTTTCCTGTGCCGTAAACAAGGCGTCGAACACGCTCGTTGCTCACGCAGTGTTCCCACAAGATGTGAGCTAAATTACGAAGGCACCAGTGGTCGAACGTAACTAGCCTCTTCAGGTCCGCTGCTCTAAGCGGCCAGGTTTCACAACCGTACGGTAGGGTCGAACGTACCGCTGCATCGTACACTCTACTCTTCAGGGCAAGAGTGATGTCGCGCCGGCGCCATAAGTGGCGAAGGTTAGCAAAAGCACTCCGAGCTTTTGCTATATGGTTCGTGATCTCATCTTCAATCCCACGGGCGCTGATATAACTTTCCAGGTAGTTGAATTTTTGAACGACTTCTAGCTGATCCCCACCAAGGGTCAGCGTAGGAGGCGGTCCAGACCAATCTTGGAGGAACGCTTTGCACTTCGAGGGTGCGAAGCAAAGCCCGAAGTGACGGACAGCTAGTGCTAATCTGTCTATTGTCGCTTGGCACGTTTGTGAGCTGTCAAAGATTAGGGCAATATCATCAGCATACTCTAAGTCGAGAAGTCGTTCTACTGGGAGCAGATCCACACCTTCTAAATCGTGTCCTGTAAACGCGAGTTAAATGGCTTCATCAATGGCGAAGTTGAAAAGGAAAGGTGACAGCAGGCATCCTCGTCTCACACCGCTGGAGATATTAAAGAGCGATGACTGTTTGCCGTAAGCCCTGATCGAATCACTTACCTTGGCAGCTGCATCAGCAACGATGGGCATATAGAAACTGAAGTCAATCCACGCATTGAAAGAGTCAGAACTGCCTTCTTGAACCTGCGGCATCTTTGGCGACAGAAGTGAGTTTCCTTTCATCCGTAAGATCGTGTATACAAGACCACAGTGAGGACCGTTCTTCTCTATGTGAGTGAGACTTGGCCCTTACGGTCCGAAGATCTGCAGCGTCTTCAAGCCTTTGATCATCGTCGTCTGCGAAGCATTGCTGGCCTGGGATGGCACCAGCGTGTCTGCAATGATAATGTGCGTAGGCGAGTACTAAGTAGTGATAATCATGCTAGCTCCCTAGAACAACAGACAGCACTGAATAGGTTGCGTTGGCTCGGGCATGTGCTACGTAAGCGTGGTCACAGTTTACCTAGGAGGACCCTGTATGTCTGCCAAGTGTGGGGTGGCGCAAGGCTCGAGGTGGACAGAAGTTGACTTGGCAGCGGGAAATGAAGTCATTGTCGAGGAAACTGGGTGCTGTTGGTCCGTCTCGCCTTCCGCGCTGGAGTCGGCGTGACTCGCCATGTGTTTGGCTCGAAACTTTAAAGGATACGGATAGCATTCGACACCAGTGGCGCGTCTGCTGCCGTCTCCTAATCGGATTGCCCGTTTAAAGAGCGTTTGGTGTTGAGTCATCTGCTGGGCAATGGCTGATTATGACGCAGGGCAGTGAAAGCCGACAGGAAGCTGTCTCGCCGATGTCGCCTTATCTTTGCATGATAGCCAGCTGTCTGTGACGGTATGTTGCCTACACAAGGTGTAGGCGTCTTGAGCATGTATGTCTGCTTAGGGCATTAAGTTTTTCCGGTAAGTCCCCTTTCTCTCCCGCTTATTATTCCTTATTTCAGAAGTCATCATGGTTGTATGGCGGCGAAGTATCAGTTCAAATGGCTGATGTACTGCTGTTGTTGTTGTTGCTTTGTTTGTTTTTTGAGTTGGTCTACTCTAGCAGTGCGACACAACAAGGTTCAGTTCAAAAGCGGTTGAGAAAATGACCGAGTTGTCATAAGACTCGTGAGTGGCAGAAATTAAGAGTACAACTACTCCATGCTAAATTGAAACTAAGAGGAATGGTGCAGTTGATGCAGACATGTAAGCAAAAATGACGCAAAGTAATAGGAAGAGGCTAAAAACAGCGTTCAGCCTCGAGCGTTATTTGCACTTCCCTGAAGCAACCAGAAGTGCCGAGGTGCACAACCAATGAGATACGGAAAACGGGAATGAAGGTGACCACAAGCATACCATCAGTCGGCATAATCCGGTCTCCATGCTGGCGGCCATGCGACACTGGCTCGTAGTGATTTCGAGTTTCATGCCAGAGACCGGAACAGACGTCTGTGGCGCCAGTGTCGTTCAGCAAGCGTAGTCCATCACTTATGCTCAATCGAAAAAGAGTATGTGAAACACGAAGAAACAAATATCTTTTGTTCTACTATTGTCTTCCATTTCCCTATGGTTTTGATGGCACATTATCTGCACGCATACGTGTGAATATATATATATATATATATATATATATATATATATATATATATATATATATATATATATATATATATATATATATGTATATATATACATATATATACATATATATCGAATTAAATGAACATCTCACACAACAGCTGACTTACCATGTACATTTCAATGAGGGCGGGAGACGGTGCTAGCAAATCCAACTTCTTCATCACTGTGGGATTAACTTTCTTTAGTCGGTTTTCTGCACATGCGGCAACATATTCTTTTGAATACTTTGTGGCGAACAATTGTTTGATGACATTTAGTTCGTTTACTTCAGCGGACAGTCTAGGACAACACCATATCAGGGTAGCGATCGCCTCCTCTAAGCCGGCATCTACTTCTCTGGAGGCCTCAAATATGCCGAACCGTGTAAGCAAGAGATCGCAGTACGTTTGCAATATCTCCATAACTTCAATTACATAATCCTCACGAACAATCTGTTCTGTTTTGATGCGACTGCGTTCAATTTTATGGACCCTCAATAACTCCGCAATTTCTTTGCGGGCTTTTAGACCAAGCTCCGTTTTCTTCTTTTGCAACAGCCCCATGCGGTTGCAACACAAGCGCAGGTTAGATTTCAGCTTGGAATAGTCACAAGAGCTGCCGAAAAGTGGCATGATCGCTGTCGAAAAATAGAGGTGTTATAGATAGTATTTCTAGAGGCTTTAAAGTTAGAACTCAAGTGACAACGGGCAAAATTAGCGACAATGCATGCATAGAGACAACTGGAGACATGTTTCAATAGTGGACCAAAACAGCGAAAGGTCCTCATGGAGCAACCAAGCTTAGCGGTTCTCGCCCCCAGAAATAAATGCAACAGCCTTTGTTGGAGTGAGTGGATAGCCTAGCTGAAGGTATGTTGTGCCTCACATGGCCAGTGTCCACAAGGATAGTGATCACGACAACAGCTGAAAACAGAAGGATGCAATGTTCAAAACTGTCGCTCGGTCCGGAGCATTTGTGTGGATGCCGAGCTCCGGGTGTCTCTCGGTGGGCGCTCACAACATTGTTTACAGACACTTGCCAACTGACAAGAACAAATGCTCCGAATGCATATCAAAGTACGCTGTCGCGAGGACTGAGCAAACACCCACTGAATACAGCTGAAGCCCACTGGTCGAAAGTTTGCTGGACGGTATTTGCACTAGTGTGTGTGAAACGTGGCAAATCCAAGTACCAGCCTGAACAATTCGTCTCTGTGCAGCCCCAAGGATCTCCCGACGCTCGTCGATGTAACCAGGTCGGGTGCGAGCAAAACGGTACCCATGAAGAGCGAAATGGCTTGAAAGCTTGAAGGAACAGGTGCTGCTCTTGGTAGCCATCGTGATTCATTCTGCCCTATACATGAAGTGGGAGCAGGAGAACGTTAGAGAAACTACATGTGATGAGACGAGACAGCCTATCAACAAATTGCCAAGACGCTTGCAGCGTTGGTCTGAACAATTTTAACGATAAGACGATGGGAATGCTTTATAAAGAAAGAAGTGAAACGGTCAGACAAGTCAAACAAGCAAATAAGGGTGGTTTTCTAAAGTGGCCACAAGCTCCGTTTGAAGAATCCAATACTCAGAGAAAAAATCAACTGCATCCATAAAATTAGCAGCAAAACTATACACACGAGTGCATAGGTTAAACAGTGAGAGTTGCGCAGAACACAGAAGGCACATTTCACATCCGTCGAAAAGCCAAGCTAAATAAAGGGTCCGACTAAAGAATTCAGCTGTAACGGTGCATGCGCTAGACATGGGGCTCGGAATGAACGGTGATAATGTTGAGATCAATAGAAGAATTGTACGTGCAACAAGCCAAAGGTTAATCACTGAGGCGGTGGAAAGCATCAAGGTCAGCAACAGAGTGAACAGAACAGACGGAGCTGTCCTAACTCGGTTGAGCCAAATGTTATGCATGCCAGCACACCGATTCCCGGGACATGACTGTTTGCGCGACAGAAGTGAGGGTGGAAATGAAGAAAGGACAGCCAATGAGTTGGTCAAGAGGAATGAGGGCTAGCACGCTGAACCCGGTCTCAGTTGATGTTTCCTGACTGCGGAGCTTGGGTTTTAAAAACGAGCTTAGTGGCGTTCCCTTGTCCTTATCCTTCCCGCTCCTATCACCAGCTAATCGATGCACAATATGATTTGTTTATTTATTTTTCTGTTGTTTTTTTTACTGTCACATAATTTGACCTGTGGTGCGGCATGATGAGTAATGATGACGATGTTGTAAATTAATTTGTGTGAGAACCTTCAACGGATGGTACAAATAACCACACTATAAGGCAAAAATGCGTTAAGGTCGTTGTGTGGGCAGCCCCGGTATGACACTAAAGGATCACGGTAATTGTATAAAACAGAAGGCGAAAAACTTGGGAACAAGAATCTCATGACGTCCATAATGTTGGAAACGAAGGGTGGTCCATGGTACTCGACGCCAGTTACAGAGAACGTCTACTGCCAGCGGTAATGTGGTAGAAGTGTTCTGTGCTTCATAAGGAGTAAACGAAAGTAGACACGAGTTTGTCCCAAGCGGATGTTAGCTCATACTCGATAGTGCGCATAAGACGTTTAGAAGCGGAATAGGAGGTAAATGGTCAACAGATGGGTCGTCATTTAATGCACAACGCACTCATGTAAGTGATCAATTAATTCAAAATCTTGGAATACCCTTGGAACTGATCGAGAAGTCACAATACTGCAGTGATGTGAGAACAATCTGTAGGTGTGGCTGCTGGGCAACGTGACACTTAAAAGAAAGAGCTTATCAAAAGAAACAAAACAGTAGATAAATGATGCGGTAATCAGGGGCGAAATGGGATAAAATAATGATAACAGGGACATGAATTTTGAGTTCAATAGTTACATGTAGAGGTGTCACTCCCAATAGTGAAGCAATGGGGATGATTGATTGGAGGTTCATTTGAAGTAAATAATAATAACTGATGTGTCAGCTTTATGTCATAACTGCGCTTCACTGCCATGCGACCATCACCAGTCGCACGCGGGCTGAGTATACCGCGAGGACGCCCACCCCTATGCGGATTCGAACCTCCGCCGTAAGATTATGAGACAATCTCGTTACCTATAGACTACGGGCCGACATTGTGTGATTGGATTACGACGCACAATCTCAACCTGGACAGTGAATCGCACTGTGCGTTCCATTGACAGAGAAAACTCTGGTTGTGGTCCCAATCCAAACGGATCCGTGTCTCAACGGCAATCGGACTGGCTGGATAAAGTATTCGCCAAAGCTACTGCTTCTATTCCGTTCTTGCAGCTGTTGTAATCAGTTAGCGCCACTGCATCGGTAATCACACTCCGTTGCTCGCAACTCCACCCATGACCACAACATTAGATAAGTCGAACTCATGCTCAATATACAGAGCACGCAAGTCTATTACCGGGTATCTCAATAGCGCTCTATAATTCAGACGCGTTCCGTGGTAATTGTCACACCTGTCCATAGTGCCTCTAGCTATCAACAGAAAGTACGACAAACCACCTTGAACATAGGCTCGCAAGCCGCCCCAGTTGAGATAAAGTTCGATCTGTGGATGTAATAATTCAGTACTTCGTGGCCATATTGATGTAACCATTGCTCTAGCACACAAACATGGTATTGACATCAGCCTCACACAGATGGTGAGGGTCTAATAATAATAATAAATAATGTATCAGCTGTACGCCGTAACGGCGCTTCGCTGCCGCGCGATCACCACCAGTCGCGCGCGGGCTGAGTATCCCGCGAAGACGCCCACCCCTACGCGGATTCGAACCGGTGACCTCATGGTTGCAAAGCAAATGTGCAGACCACTCGGCCACCGGTCGACTGGTGAGGGTCTACACGAATTCGTATCAGTGAACGCATCGTAGACATGCAAAGGAAACATTCAGAAACAGGAAAACCACTGTTGCACGCCTCTACTCTTAAAAGCTCCGCCGTCCCTCGCTGTCTTATCACTTAATCCGTTCGGCCTCATCGGAAGAACAGCCTTCCAATGACTTTTACGTATCTGATGATAAAGTGCCTTAAGATAGTCATTCCAAGTTGCTATGCCACAACTGTTAAATAACGTTACAGCATAAAGGAAAAAAACTAAAAAACAAGATAAACATGTCTAGTTTTATTTCATAAACTGGTAACAAACTAAACCGTGATAGGCTATTCGCTATGTTAACAAATGTATCCAAGTAAATATGTTCATCATCATTTGGACTGGACCTTAACATGGTGCGATTATTTGAGTGCCTCAGTGATCCATTGAGCTATGCTAGGTGGTGATTTTCACATCTTCAAAGTCACATACCAAATTGGTCAATAGTTAGAGACCAGACAAACTCAGTCTCCTGGCACTCCAGGTTGGAAAAAGGGTGGTTCTTTATTCCTTAAAACGGAATCATTGTAGTCCACTGCCAAACCCGCTGCCTTGCGGTAAGGTTTTTGAACCAAAGGCATTGGTTGAGAACCATAATCGATTTCCTGTATAGGCATGGGCAACCTGACAGCATCCAGCTTGAGCAATACAACTATGAACTTCGCTGCACATGATTTCCTGATGCTCTGATAGTCACAGAGGATAACAAAGAGCGCCCTATCTGCTACAGCAAGCAGAGTGGATAGGAGTTTGGATGTTGCTGCGCAAGCCTTCCCGTCCTCCTATTCCCCCTCTTACGCTTTTGCACCCTTATTGTTCTGTCTCAGCTTCCCGTTTACCCCCCGTTTTAACACCCGAATTCTTGGTCCTCCCCCACCTTGGTTGATAGGCGTTTGTCTTCTTGTTCAACATACGCAAATGCGAAGCGTCAATCTTGCCAGGTCGACAAGCCCATGCCCAACCAACACAGTCAAAACCAGTTCGTCGGCCTTTATTTGGAGCCCCCGAACCTCCCTCAGATTGGGGTTGCGCAACGTACGCAAATAGTTACAAATCGATCAACAGGCAGCACTTTCTCTGCCATTAGAGACCCAATCGATCGGTAGCTGCTGCTTATCGAAAACCGGTCCGCAAGACTAGAGCTCTGTGCTCGCTTCTCTATCCCCTTCAGGTGACATCAACAGTGCTTTTCCGTTGCGCCTATCCGATGATGCAGCTTCGAGTGCTGGCCAAGCCGGTGTTGCTATTACCCTGAGTCCCCGAGCTGAAGCTGACCTGGTTGATTGGATCCCAATCAGTAGCCAGATGAGTGGTCGGATTGGTTAGTTCGTTCAAATAAGCGAATTCGCGCGGGACTAATAGGTGTCTGTTTGCCATTGCTGCCTACGCCCCCACAAACTCTAGCGATGACTCGGTGAGATTTTTATCGCCAATTGAACGAGCTGCTTTGTTACAGAAGAAGCACGGACATAGCAATACTCGCTAGGGATCTGAACGGTCAAGTTGGAATATTGTCCACTGATGGACTGCATCTGGCAGTTAATACGGTGATAATTTCTTGTGATGGCTGTCAGCCGCTTCGGGCTTTGCTTTGCACCATCGAAGTGCAAAGCGTTCCTCCAAGATTGGCAGGGATCGCCTCCTGCCATGACTCTTGGTGCGGATCAGCTAGAAGTCGTTCAGAAATTTAATTACCTGGGAAGTTGTATCAGCGCCCTTGGGATCGAAGACGAGATCACGAACCGTATAGCGAAAGCTTGAAGTGCTTTTGCTAACCTTCGCCACCTATGGCGACGGCGCGACATCACTCTCGCCTTGAAGAGTAGTGCACAATGCAGCGGTACGTTCGACCTTACTGTACGGTTGTGAAACCTGGCCCCTAAGGTCGGCGGACGTGAAGAGGCTAGTTACGTTCGACCATCGGTGCCTTCGCAGTTTGGCTCACATCTGGTGGGAACACCGCGTGAGCAACGAGCGTGTTCGACGCATTGTTTACGGCCCAGGAATAGGATCTGAACCGCTCAGCACCGTTATTTCCCGCACCAGGCCCCGATGGCTGGGCCACGTGTTGCGCATGCCAGCCCACCGACTCCCTCGACGTGCGTTGTTTGCTCGCCGGGGATGTGGGTGGAAGAAGAGGAGGTGGCCAAGCGATGACTTGGTCCAGAGGAATGAAGTCCATCACTTCGGAGCTAGCCTCGGTTGGAGCTTCACGGCTCCCTGGTTGGGGTCCAAAAGACGGTGAACACGTTTGGCTGGATACACTTGCTGATATGGCAAGGAGCCGACCTCAGTGGCATTCCTGCTGTGTTTCTTTGTCCCTCCCCATCCCTTTTAGCCTCCCCCTCCATCTACGATCTCATTTCCTAGGCTAAAACATAATAAAATCTTTCTTTTTGCCTAGTAACTGGCTGGAAGCTTACCGGAACGATGCCTATTCGTTGCTGGTAGCTCAGCTGGCATGCAACTGTTGCATCTATTTTTCCTTTGTGTATTGTATTATATGTATGTATGTATATATTTCCTTCATGTATTGCGGCACAATAGCGGAGGTGTTTTCCCACCTCTAGCTGATGTGCATACTGATGATGATGAATTTCTTGTGATGACTAATTTCCGACACAGCACTCGCCGGAGGGTAATATGGCGCCCACCAGCCTTGGACGCAAATCGATCACACTGCGATCAGTTCCCGCTGAAGAGGATGCGTCAAAAACCGTCGCTCGATGTGGAGCACATATGTGGACACTAACCATGGACTTGAATGTGCTGATCTGCGGGTGCGTTTTGGCGGACGCCCACGACGACCCTGTAAGCGCATAGATACCAGCCAACTGGCGAAGCCAGATGGCCTGAATGCGGACCGAAACACGCAGTCATCCGGGCAGAGTAAGCGCTCACTGAATATAGTTGAAGGTCATTGGTCGCATGTTCACCAGACTTTATTAGCAGCAGCCAAATCCCCATGTGGTAAATCCACTAACCAAAATAGACATTGGGTCTCTTCGCAGACTCTGGAACTTATCGATGATCGCCGACACATTCCGGCTTGAGGCGAACACAATGAGGCTCGCAAAGACCTAAGGACAAAAATGCGTTTTACCTTGAAGACAACACGAAGCTTGGTGGTCTCATCGTGCGTCAGAGATGAAATTCGCCGCTGCCCTTGGTACACATCGTAAGTTGATCAGTTTGATATGGGAAACGAGCAGCAGGAGACCGTGTTAGTGAAACTATGTGACGAGAGTGGACAGCTTAGCCACAACTTGTCAAAACGCTTGGAACGGCGGGCTGAGCACTCTGGAAAACAATTTAATCGGTCGGATTCGTCCGATTTCTCGCCGACCGCTGATCGCTCTGTTCCATGGGCTGTCCGTTTGGATGCACCCATCGCTCAAAAGTCGAAGGTGAAATCGGACTGCTAAAGTGGAATAAGGACGCGGAACCAGAGGAGCTTCACCTAGCCCACTTCAAATTCGGAGCCCTGCTCTTGTTGATGATTCACACTAGTCACTAGGGAAAGTGTGGGAGAAACTGTTCCAACCGACTGGAGCCGCTCCCGATCTCCAAAAGAGGCTCCCATTCGAAATGCAGCGACCAGAGAAGTAGCAGTCTGAACTCCATCGCCTCCATACTGCTTGCTTGTCATACTTCAAAGATTGACCGCCACTTGTAAAAGCCACGTTAATGAGGAGCAAACCGGGTTTCATCGAGGTCGTATCTGCATCGACCACATCTTCACTTTGCGTTAATTGTTAGGGCACCGTCACATATATTGGCAGTCCACCATTGTCGTTGTAATAGACATTAAAGGGGCCTTTGATTCGGTTGATCGATGTGCCCTTGGGGACTGTATACTCAAGAAAGTTTGTCCGGTAAATATGGAAATATTATCCGGGAGCTACCCGCACGAAGCCCGGGCAGAGTGAGGGTTTACGGCAGCCTGTCGCCGCAGAACAATATCTCCAGCAGGGTAAGAAAAAGATATCCGCTGTCACCTTTCCTCTTCAACTTCGCTATAGACGAAGTCGTGGAGATCGCGTTCACAGGACAAAGCTTAAAAGGTGTGGAGCTACTCCCAGGTGAGCGACTTCTTGACTTGGAGCATGCTGACGATGCCCTACTCTGTGACAGCTCTCAAACGCGACAAACTGTAAAGGACAGCTTGATGCTACCCGTTAGCCGTTTCGGGCTTTGCATTTCACCTTCAAAGTGGACAGCTTTCCTCCAAGATCGGCATAAATCGTCTCTTTCGCTGATTCTTACTGGGGATCAGCTAAAAGTCGTACAAAATTCAACTACCTGGGCAGTTGCATAAGCGTGTGTAGAATCGAAGTGGTGGTCCCAAACCGTGTATCAAAAGCTCGATGCGCTTTTGCTCATCTTCGCCACTTATGGCGTCGGCGCGACATCAATCTCTCCCTGAATGGTAGAGTGTACAATGCAGCCGTCCGTTCCCCTCTACTTTACGGCAAAGAAACCTGACCCATTAGATCGGCAGATATAGAGGCTAGTTACGTTCGACCACCGGGTGCCTTCGTAGTTTGGTACATATCTGGTGAGACCACCTGGTGAGCAATGAGTATATTCGACATCTCGTTTAAGGGGGAAAGGAAGAGAAAATGGACCGCCCAGCACCGTCATTTCACGCACAAGGCTCTGGTGGATGGGACGCGTTGAGCAGGTTAGCATACCGAGTCCCGCGACATGAGTCGTTTTTCAGCCAGGGGTGTGGATGGAAGGAGATGTGGTCAAGCGATGACTTAGTCGAAAGTAATGAAGGCCCTTATAAGCTGGCCTCGGTTGATGCCTCTCGGCTCCTTGATTGGGGTCCGAAAGACGATGAACATATTTGGCAGAATACACTTGCTGACATGGCTAGGAGCAGACCTCGATGGCGTTTGTGTTGAGAGTTTCATTGTCCCTCTTCCTCTCATTTAGTTCACCTATCCAGACACGATCTCATTTCCTAGCATATTATAAATGCTGTATGATATAATTTTTGCGGCGCAATAATAATAATAATAACAATAATAATAATAATGTGTCAGCTGTACGCCGCAACGGCGTTTCGCTGCCGCGCAACCACCACCAGTCGCGCGCGGGCTGAGTATACCGCGAGGACGTCCACCCCTACGCGGATTCGAACCGGTGACCTTATGGTTGCAAAGCAAATGTGCAGACCACTCGGGCACCGGCCGGCGCAATACCGGCTGGTAGCTTTCCAGAACGATGCCTATGCGTTACTGGAGGCTTAGCTGGCACGCAATGGTTCCCGAGTTTTTCCTTTCTTATGTGTTGTAGCAGAATAGCTGAGATGATTCGCACCTCTAGCTAACGTAGATAATAATAATAATAATAATAATAATAATAATAATAATAATAATAATAATAATAATGTTCCTTCTGTACGCCGTAACGGCGCTTCGCCGTCGCTTGACCAGCACCAGCCGCGCGCGGGCTGTGTATACCGCGAGGACGCCCACCCTAGGAGGATTCGAAGCGAGGAGCTTATGGCTGCAAACCAAGCGCGCAGACTGCTCGGCCACCGGCCGACGTGGATAATGATGATGGACATCAAGCAGGAAGTAGAATGCCTCCAACCGAGGCCAACTTCGACCTCATTCCGTTTGACAGTCGCCAGTTTTTCTTTCCACTTTCTCCATTGAGATTCTAGTCGCCTAAAGAACGCACGTCTCGGGAGTCGGTGGAGCGGCACGCGGAACACACACTCCAACTATCGCAGCCTGGTGTGTGAAATACCCACGCCGAACGGTTCATTCCCACTTTCTATGTCATAAGAAGTACGCCGAAAGCATCCATTGTTCACGCAACGTCACCACCAGATATGTGTCAAACTGCGAAGGCAGCGGTGTTTGAAGGTAACGAGCCTCTTTACGTATGCCAATATGATAGGTAAGTAGGGTTTAGTGGACGGTAGCACAGCAGATCACACCCTTAAATATGGGACGAAAAAGTACACAATATTTCTTTAAAAAGGCTGTGCAGCATGTAGCTGAGGCGTTCACTACAAGCATTTCAATCAGTGCTACACTCGACTCCTTTAGTGAGTGGCTCGCAAAGGTGGAGCTCAGACTTTTTCACCTTAGCCGTGGTCGAATACTATACCAAAGATTCGCTTCCAGAAGCAGGCCTTGCAGTAACACTCGCAGACGACCATCATGCTCTTACCGCTTCTTCCATTGCCGCTTTGGTAATACCGCACGAAACTGCAGCCCACAGTGTACTCATCCAAAGGCTTTCGCCAACTCCAAATCAGGAAACATCGAAGCCAGCCAGTAATGGCAATGGCTGCCGCTAGCCAAATTATTAGTCGCCTCCTGTACGTCTTTGATTCCGCGAACAAACTTCACATTTTGGTTTACACCGGCGCGGAGATAAACGCTATATCCCGTTCCTTGGAAAAACGCTCATTACAGCCGGCTGGAATGACGCTACAGGCTGCTAACCAGACGAAGATCGTGACTATTGGCCAAAAAGGTCTCACGCTGTCTTGGACTACGACGTTGCATTCCTTTTACTTTTACAACCGCCGACGTACAAGAGCCTATCATCGGTATCGATTTCCTTAGCAAAGTTGGCCTTGTAGTAGACCTACGTTGTGGGAAATTGCGTGATTATACCACTTTGTTAACTGCTTCCGACAAGCTTACTGCAGTTAAGTAAATCGGACTTGGAGTCCTTACGCCTGATCGGTTGCGGCATACCGCATTGTTGCAGCATTTTATGTCACTTGTCGGAGTAAATAACGACGCGACGAAACCAAAGCACAATGTGCAACATCACATCGTCACAACTGGTTCACCCGTGACGGCGAAACCACGAAGACATACACATGACAAACTACAGACCGCTAAGAATGTTAGAACAAATCCCCAACCTCGGGATCCTTCGTCCTTAAGCAGTTGTTAGTAATCTCCAATGCAGCCTGTGATGAAAAAATTCACTGTTTAAGGCCCATGTCGCATTGAACAACTTCACACTTCGTGAGAGATAAACGATCCAGCATATCTACCATTTTAGTTAGGATTAGCTAGAAACTAGATATTTGCTAAGTTTGATCTTATCAGAGCATAGCACCAAATTCCGATGGCTACAGTATCAGAATCAGAATCAATTTATTAGGAGAATAAGATAGGAATCTATGTGATCTCCATCATAAGTAAAGCAAATATGACCCATGCTGAATATGGGTCTGTGTGAATGCACATCAATAGTCGTTAAGTAGTAAGCAAACAAAATACCGATATATAAGCAGATATATAAGTAGACATTGCAAAAATGGCAGTGACCACCTCTTTTGGCCAGTACGAGTTTATCCGTATGCCATTTGGTCGCCGAGATCCCGCACAATCTTTCCAACGCCACATAAGCGTAAAATATAACGATGTTCTGTTGAGGGTTCTGGTTCATTGAAGTATTTTGATCCAAAGAAGAGGAATCAAGATCGTTTTGGTGACTCATCTGTTTACTATTTGGACTTCATCTGCTATGACGTCCAAATGCTTGTCATGTTTTAAAGGAGTTACTTCGCGCTCTAAAGCCTTGCAGTACACCATCTGCGATGAGTGGACCCACATAGCTTGCTGTGGAGTTGGTCATGAGTTGTATGAATTTCTCCTGCGATCCAACGTTCCGGGCTTAGGTTTCTTTTGCGATCTGTGCCGTGTTACGATAAGCAACAGACGATGCCTTGATGGACTGCCTGCGCTCAGTCCGCTCACCTCTCCTGCTCAAGCTGAGATGAACATCGCTGCTGTCTCGCTACCAACTCCTTGCCGTATCTCATGTGCTTCTGGCGCAGCTACCCCAACGGGTAAGCGTAGTCGAGCACCGTCCACCACATCTACAGAGACGCCGGCGGTTGTTGACCAGAGCGAAGAGCCTAAGATCAAGACGTACGCAGAGGTGGTAAAGGAAAACCTACGAAATGTTGAACGTAAAGCAAGACAGGAGTTAGGCTAAAATCCAAGTCGTCATCATCTCAATCGCAGCTGAATTTGGTTCTCGATAGTCTGTCAACTGGAGAAACTGCTTAAGGACGGCCCAGCTGTTCTGAAGCCGAAGATCCATGAGAATGCCACATCGCCATCTCGCGACCGCTGCCTTATCATCGTGAATGCAGCCGAGTCCACCAAGGCTACCCCAGCTGAAAGGATTGTAGATGATCAGGAGTTCCTACAACGGATGATCTCTTTACTGTTCGATGAAGGAGAACAAGGAATCAACATTGTTTCAGCTTTCCGCCTCGGCAAGAAACAGGAGGACTCCTCAAAGGTTCGTCCACTTAAAATTGTATGTCAAAATGATGACGAGGCCCGTCGCATTCTTCGACGAGCTCCGCGACTTAAAGGTGAATCATTTTATGTATTGCGAGATCTTTCCCCTGAGGATCGAGTGAAAATGAAACAAGCGGTTGACGAACTCAGATCCCGCCGAGACAACGGTGAGACAGATTTACATATTGTGGATTTTCGCGTAGTCCGAAAAGCTACCAAAATTCGCTGGAAACCACTTCTTGTCATACCCAGGCGTTAGAGGTGAAGAACGGATTGCGCGTAATTTCCGCTAATGTGCGCAGTATTCGAAACAAACTCGATGAAATTCAATTTTTTGCCTCAGCGAATCATCCTGACATAATGGCTTTCACCGAGACCTGGTTGTCCGCGGATATCCTGGACTCCGTGGTGCAGATCCCCGGGTATCACCTCTGCCGGGCTGACCGCAAAGGAGGGAGATCTGGTGGCGGTGTGATCCTGTACTGGAATGCAGACCTCAAGGCTCATCTAGTTGAAGCTACTTGTGATGGTAATGGTGGTTTCGAAGCCCTGTGGTGCCGGGTTCATGATGGATGCAGATCCCTGATGGTCGGGGTTGTCTACAGAGCTCCATTGGGTTCCGGAGCTCGGCTGCTGGATTCAATTAAAATGCATGGTGGGGGAAAGGACTGTGTACTATTGGGAGACTTCAATACCCCAAGTGTCGACTGGGATTTGCTGCATTGTGCTACTTCTTCAGACGTTTTCGCTGCGGACTTTTTGGAAACCGTTCTCGAGTGTAACCTATTTCAACATGTTACTGTGCCTACCCGTATATTTGTCGGAAAACCCCCCATATTCTCGATCTTGTGCTTTCCCCGGCGCAATCAGATGTCGCAGACATTACCACTCTTCCGCCTATTGGTAATAGTGATCACTGTATGGTTTCATTCCTCTGGACTCGACGCCTCACTCTTCACAACCAAGATAGTTTCTGCAGAAATTTCTGGCGTGCCGATCCAATCCGCCTGCAAGCGGCCGCTAGCGCTGTGGACTGGAATATCCCTCTATCCTCGGACCCAGATGAGGAGTGGAACCTTTTGTACTCCAAGCTGATTTCCCTTGTTGAGCAGGTTGTTCCTATTTGCAAAAGGCGAACGTTTACCAGAGGCCCTCCATGGATAGACCGAGAATTGAGGTGCTTAATGTCCAAAAGACGTAAATTATGGGACCGATTCAAGCTTACTCACTGCGCGCTTGACTATTCGGAGTACAAATTGATCAGAAATGACTGTATCTTGAAAAAACGTCAGAAACGGCATCAGTATGAACTCAGTTTGGCTGTGCAATCCAGGACGACACCGAAGGCACTCTACTCTTACTTGAAAAGAAGTACCAAAGCTGGCAGTGGCATTCCTGCCCTGTTTTCTGCAGAGCAGGGCGGTTTACTTGACGACGATGCGACGAAAGCCAGTTTACTGGCCCTGCAATATTCATCTGTTTACTCGATCGAGACGCCGTTACCCGGTGACACTGCGCCAATCCACCCCTCTTCGTTGCAGCACATAGAAATGAGTGTGGCTGACGTTGCCAAAGGCCTTCGTGAATTAGATCCGAACTCCTCGCCGGGTCCTGATGGGCTGCACCCGCTGTTCCTCAAGACCGTGGCGGACTACATTGCTGCTCCCGTCTGTCAGATATTTCGTCACTCCCTGGAAGCTGGACGACTCCCGGTTGCTTGGAAATTGGGGACCGTTAAACCTATATACAAGGGAGGGGATCGTCAAGATCCTGCAAGCTATCGACCTATCTGCCTAACGTCCGTACTGTGCAAGTTAATGGAAAGGATTCTCAAGCGCGCCCTGCAGCTTCACTTCGAGAACCTTAACATCATCTCCTGTGCCCAGCATGGCTTTCGGCGGGCACGCTCATGTACCTCGAACCTGCTTGTTGCTAGGGAAAACTGGGCGAGGTCGTTAGACGCTGGGAAACGATTGGATGTGGTTTTTGTAGACTTCAGCAAGGCGTTTGACAAGGTCCCCATGAAAGGCTCCTTCTTAAACTCCGAGGTACCGGTGTCTCTGGGAATGTCCTTTCTTGGATCGCTGATTTTTTGAATGGCCGGACCATGCGAGTCAAGGTGAATGAAGCCTACTCCACTCCTGTGCTAATGACTAGCGGTGTTCCGCAAGGGTCAGTATTTGGTCCAGAATTGTTCAGGATATTCATCAATGACCTCCCATCGGAGCTTCAGATGGATTGCCTGATTTACGCCGATGACATGAAGCTGTGGATGGAGGTATCCTGTCTTGAGGATGCTGACAGATTGCAGGCATCATTGGGCATTCTACACGACTGGTCAGTCAACTGGCAATTGACCATAAATTGTGGAAAATGCTCAGTTCAAGTTCAAGTGGGACCGGAACAGTAGGATAAATCCCCGTGAATGTTCCTTCCGTGACGCGTCGTTGATCCAGGGTATTATTCGTCCGCGATAACTGGAATCCAGAAGAGTCAGATCAGCGCGCGCGAATCACACCACGATCAACCAATTAATACCCACGCGACCTGCACTGGCAGCCCCGCCGCACCGGTCACGTGAAATAAGAAAGAAAGTACGAAAGTAATAAGTGCGTCAAGAAAAAAACCTAAGAGAGTTAATAATTCAATAAGACGAATAAGCTAGGACGTGAAGGGGAATGTTAAGAATTGAAGGCCAAGAGCGTCGAGTCGGCGTTCGAACTCTTTCACTGTTGGTGCCAATACCACGTTCTCGGGCAGTGCATTCCAGGAATCCACCACTCGGCGTGATAAACGAAAGTCCGCCCAGACTCCATCCGATCGAGGTTTGTGTAGCTTCAGCGAGTGACCTCGGAGCGATGGAAGCCGAGCCGGTTGGAAAAGACCGGATAAATCGGGTCCGATTTTACCGGTAAGTATACGATAGGTCAAGACTAGGTCACCTCGATGTTGACGATAGTGCATCGAGAACATTCCCAGCGCAAGTAGTCTTTCCGGGTAAGAATGGTTCCGCAGTCCTTGGACCAGTTTGGTTCCAACTCTCAACACTCTCCACTGACATCCTGTCCCTTACTAAGCAAGGTGGACAAGCCTGGATGCAGTATTCCAAGTGTGGCCTGACAAACGCTGAGAATAACCTAACAAACATAGCGCCTGTGATGGTCCCGAATGCCCTGTGGATCATCCACAACATTCTGAAACCCTTGCACGTAGCTTTCCTCCAGTTCTCACTGGATTTAAGTTCTGAAGACAATGTGACCCCTAGGTCTACCAATTGGGTAACATGGTGGAGTTCATTACCGCCAAGAAAATAACGCGTTTGGGGGCTATTTGGCCCTACTCGTAAGATGGAACACTTTGCATAGTTTATGGGCAACTGCCACAGAGCAGCCCAGTCCCAAAGTTTATCGAGGGCCCGTTGCAGAGTCTGGGGTCCGTCGAAGTCAGACACTATGTGCCAAAACTTTAGGTCATCTGCAAACATGAGAGATGGTACCTCCAGCAGTTCGGGCAGCTCGTTGACATACAAAGAAAATAACAACGGGCCAAGCACCGAACCCTGAGGGACCCCACTGAGGACTGACTGTCGGAAAGACAGACTAGACCCGACACGAACACACATCTCTCTCCCTTCCAGAAACGTGGTGATCCATTTTAGTACACCCCCGGATATTCCATAGGACCGAAGTTTCAAGGAAAGGCGAGAATGTGATACAGTGTCGAACGCCTTGGAGAAGTCAATAAACACCACATCTATTGCATGACCCCGATCCAAAGCATCCGCCCAACATTCGCGTGCAACTAACAAATTAGTCATACAGGAATGACCCTTGCGAAAGCCGTGTTGCAGTGGACTGAGCAGACCATACTCCCGCAGGTGGTCTTCAAGCACATCACTGACCAACTTCTCCAATACGACCAGTACGCTTGTCAAACTTACTGATCTATAATTGGCAGGAAGATGCTTGTCGCCCTTTTTAAAAATCGGGCAAACGATAGCATCCTTCCAGTCCTTAGGAAAGGAGCAGCTGCGAAGCGACAATTGGAACAAACGCGTCACTGGGCCACATAGCTCGCTTGCGAGTTCGTACAGAAGCTTAGGGTGAATATCATCAATCCCAGCGGATTTAGCAGGATTTAGAGCCTGAAGAAGATGGAGAACTTTTGCCTCCGAAATTGTGACGTGTGTTAAACAGGAGTCCTGGGGGACTCTCATTGATAGGTCAAGATGCGGCAATTGCTCATCCCGAACAAAAGTTCCGGCATACTGCGCACTCAGTAGACATGCTTTTTCGTGATCAGTGGTGGCAGTGGCGCCGTCGCTACCTAATAACACTGGGATAGATGAGCCAACGTTACTACGCCTTTTGACGTAGGCGAAGAATCTTTTGGGATTCGCGGAGGCTGAGTTAGCCAGCTCCATCTCATAGCTAAGTCTAGCAGCTCGTAAATGACTCTTGCAAGCATTCCGAGCTTCCCGATAACGCCAAAAAGTACATTCTGAGAGAACCGTTCGGTAGATCCGCCAGCATCTTGCCCGTCTATTCATTAGGCACCACTGAACTGTTCGGGATATACCATATTGGTGGGGTTACTCAGAATTACCATTCTTGAAAAAGATCTCGATGTGCTTGCCTCACACGGTTTACGGACCGCAGAAGACCCCTCACGGAGGGTTGCCGCTGCCAACAGGATGTCCCATGACCCACGGAGAGCCTTCTCGCGAATGACTCCGGATATCAGAATCATGTTTACTTCTCATGTGTGTCTGATCCTTGAATACGGACCACCCACCATCTGTCCTCTAACCATGTTCTAGTGTAACATGATTGAGAAGGTCCAGCAACGTGCGTCGAAATCCATGCTAGAGTTAAGGGACTTGCCTTAGTATCTTCGACTACAGCGGATGCACCTGTTCTCCCTGGAATATCATCGACGTAGAGGTGATCTGATTCTTACTTGGCGAATTCTGATGGGGGAAATGGGGATGGAGCTACAAGCGTTCTCTCAAGTTAACACTAATAGTTCCACTCGGGGGCCTTATCTTTGCACGATAGCCAGCTGTTTGTGGCGCGATGTTGTCTACACAAGGTGTAGGCGCCTCCTCCTTGGCGGTAAATTGAAATTTTTGAGCGTGCTGTCTTTTTGAGGTTTTACTTTCAAAGGACAGTTCCGGAACAGTGTTTACAAGTGTCGTGCAAAAATTTGACTTTTGTCAAATTTCGCTTGATCCAAAGAATTTTGGATCATCGTTTTCCCCGGATTACGTCGTACCCGTTTTCGGGTACTTACCAACGTCGTCCATCTTTTTCGGGTTCAGCCTCTGGCTATTTTTCCGGTATTTTTGTGTTTTGTAATCCGTTTTGCACCTTGTTTAACCCATAACTGTTTCTGTTGACTGCCCTGCAGGTAACAGCTTGTCGGTTTTACGTTTTGATACTTGTTTCACACTCTTTGAAAGCGTCATGTCGGATTCACTGAATACCAACGCTAATGTATCTTCGGCTGCATTGATCAGCGAATCTAATGCTGTATGTGGCAGCGGGAGCTGCTCAAAGCCCGTGACGGACGAGTCTGGTGGCATGCAGTGCTATGTATGCAACTGCTGGTACCATGAGACCTGCACCGATTTGAGCCCTGATCAGTACGCAATGCTTTCGACTAGCGATAGCATGCTGTTCAATTGTCTTCTATGCCGTCGCCGTCGATCTACGCGTCTTGAGGTCACTGAGGAGACATCGAGCAACGTCGGGCTGGGTAACCAGCAGTTGTGGTCCTTCCTCATATCTCTTGATCGGAAAGTGGAGTTACTGATGAGGAATATGGGAGTCTCTATTGATGTCGGCTCATTGAAGGAAGACACGCAACTAACCTCAATTGCTGTCGATGGAAATCCGACTGAGGTGATGTCTACCGTGTCGTGTGTCCCAGCGGTCCAGAATGCCTCTAAAGGGGCCTCTGATGTCGTACTGGAAGCCGTCCAAAGCGTGACCGAACTTATTGCCCCTGGGCCCAATAAAAGCAAGAGGAAGAGGGCTAAGAAAGTCCGTAAGGCTGCCTCAAAGCCTGAAGGTACTGAAAGCATTAAGGTATTGGAGGTGGAACACAAAACTCCAACTCCAATCACCCCAGTTCCATTGGCGAAGCAACGCGCGGTGTCGACTTCGGCCACACCCGCAAAGTCTGAAAAGACTAGACCGGTGAGGGAGTTGGAGGCAGAGGATAAAGCCTCAACCTCAATTACTCCAGCTCACTTGGCGAAGAAACGCGCCGTGTCATCTGCCAAACCGGTCGAAACTGAGGTCGCGTCGAAGACGCGTGGAGTGAATACGCCTCGTCGAGGTGATTCTTTTACTGATAGTAGCGTTATCTTTCGTAACGTTGCTGAATCCGCGGCAGCTCTTCCAAAGGAGCGCATGCTGGATGACCTCCAGTGGTTCAAGCTCTGCGTCAACAAGATGCTTCCACCTGGTTTCCCCGGTGTCACTATCAGGAAATTAACCAGATTGGGGAACGTCCCTGTTGACACGCCAAATCCGCGACCCCGACTACTTCGTGTAGTCCTCTCAACCCCGGAGGAACGCAAAGCGTTAATGCGCTTTGCATTCAAACTCAAGGGTAGTAATGTCAGCGTTCAGCCGGACCTCCCACTGGCAGATCGACTGAAGTTAAAGGAAGCCATCAAAAGCCTCAAAAGCAGGCGGGCGGCTGGTGAGCAAGGCCTTCGTCTTGTGGGTTTTCAGGTGGTCAGCCGGAAGTCAAATTCTGCCCTACCAGAACCTCTCCTGGTAGCGTACGACCCAGGGCTGGTCGTGCCGAGTTCCTTCGGGTAGTGCTTAGTAATGTGCGTAGCCTAAGGAACAAGGTACACGAGGTGGGTCTACTTGTAGACAAATCTCGTCCCGACATACTTGCTATCACCGAAACGTGGCTGTCCCCGGATATCACAGACGGTGAAGTATGTTTTCCTGGCTACGCACTGCTTAGATGCGATCGCTCCGTTGGCCGCCAAGGTGGGGGCGTCGCTCTTTATGTGAGTTGTAAACTCGATGTGTTGAGGACTTGTGTGTTCCAGTCGCCGGATCAAACTGTTGAAGCCCTCTCGGCTATTGTGTGCACTTCCTCTGCTCAGTTTACAGTTGTAGTGGTATATCGAAGTCCTGGTAGTATCTCCAGGGAGGTTATTGAATTTATTCGTACTCAGGCTGCCAATAGGTGTCTAATACTGGGTGACTTCAACCTCCCTGAAGTCTGCTGGGCTGATCTATCTTGCAGTTCGGCGGTGGGCACTTTCGGTTCGGATCTCCTTGAGCTAACATTGCAACTGCCTTTGCATCAGTTCGTGGACCTCCCGACTAGATATATGCGCAACCAAATTCCGTCTACCTTGGATCTCATTTTTGCGAAGTCACACGATTTCGTAAGTGATATTACCTACGACTGTCCTCTAGGAGCCAGTGACCATGTCTGCATATCCTTTCGATGTGCTCTAACTAAGTGTCATCAAGCTACCGCTGAGGCATGTCCAAATATTTGGCGGGCAGACTTTAACGCAATGCGAGCCAAAGCTTCAGTTTTGCGTTGTGCGATCACCGTGGCTGACACCGTTGAGACAGCCTGGGAGAAATTTAAGGCATACCTCACCGAGATCTCTGCTCCCCACATCCCACTCACTAAGAGAAGGGTGACACGGGCGCAGCCTCCATGGATAGATCATACAGGTAAATACCTGCTCAGGAAGCGCTCTAAGTGCTGGCGAACTTACCAAGCGGCTTCATCAACCAGCACCTACGAAAGCTATCGAGCGGTTAGAAATAAATGTAAGCATCATCTTAGAACTCTTCGTCTTCAGTACGAGGAGGATTTGGCTAACGCAGCCGTAACAAACCCAAAGAAGTTCTTTGCTTACGTAAAGAGACGTAGCGGTACAAACTCGTCTATACCGGCTTTACTACGAGCGGACGGGACCCATGGGCATACCGACTATGATAATGCCTGTATACTTAGCGAACAGTATACTGGTGTCTTTTCTCATGAGGCCTCTCTACCTCAAGTTGAGCTGGTCACTAAAGTTCCGGAGGATTCTTGCCTAACTGAAATAAGCATAACGGAGACACAAGTCTTCGGGCTATTGCAAGGGCTAAATCCTTCCAAAGCTTCTGGCCCTGATTCAATTCATCCGAAGCTGATGCATGAATTGGCCGCTGAGCTAAGTGGCCCTCTGACATGCATGTTTACAATATCACTCGACAGCTGTGCCTTACCTTCTGAATGGAAGAAGGCAATCATCTGTCCGATTTTTAAGGGCGGGGACAGAGTTCTGCCCGCGAACTACCGGCCTGTCAGCTTAACAAGTGTAGTAGTTAAGTTGTTTGAAAAATTGGTCAGGGATTCGGTGGAGAATCACCTGATTAAGTTTAACCTTCTCAGTGCGGCCCAGCACGGATTCCGTAAGGGATTTTCATGTCTGACAAATTTGCTTGTAGCTCGTGAAAGCTGGGCTGAGGCAGTAGACAACGGTCACGCCATCGACGTGCTTTTCGTTGACTTCTCGAAAGCCTTTGATACTGTCCCACATCAACGACTCTCATTGAAGTTGAGATCGTATGGGATATCTGGAGCCGCCCTTAAATGGGTTTCTGCTTTCCTAGAGGGCAGAGAACAGTGTGTACGCGTGGGGCGTAGCCTTTCGCTTAGACAAGCTGTTCTTAGTGGCGTTCCGCAGGGCTCGGTTCTAGGGCCGTTGCTTTTCGCAATTTATGTCAATGACCTACCCCAGGAGCTTGGAGTACCGTCGCTATTGTTTGCTGATGACCTCAAGCTCTGGAATATTGTGGATATCCCTGGTGGCTCTGAGGCACTTCAGAGTGCTTTGGATAGGCTCTGGGATTGGTCAACCTTATGGTTGATGCCCATAAATCAGGCGAAATGTTCTGTCCTCCGCATTGGAGGTGCTAGTCCCCCCACGCGCTATGTAGTTGGTGGAAGTGAACTCCCTGTTGTCATTCAGCAGGTTGATCTAGGTATCACCCATACCTCATTGCTTCACTCTGGGGAAAATTGGAGGAAGGCTGCTTGTAGAGGGTTCCGTATGATGTGGTTTATTCGCCGCTCCTTCGGTGTCCTAACGGCCAATATCTTTGTGAAGCTGTTCTCAGCTTTTGTGCGACCTCACTTAGAGTACTGTATCCAGGCTTGTCCACCTTGTCTTGTAAGGGACAAAATGGAACTGGAGAGAGTTTTGCGAGTGGGTACAAGGTTAGTGCAAGGATTACGGGGGCAAACGTATCCCGAACGTTTGCTTAGCTTGGGTATGTACTCAATTCACTACCGCAGAATTAGAGGAGACTTGATTCTCACTTACCGTATCTTAACGGGTAAGATCGGTCCAGACTTGTCCTGGCTATTTAGTCCCGCCAAGCTGCCTAGTCTCCGAGGTCACCCGTTGAAGCTGCACAAACAGCGTTCTGACCGGGTAAAGACGGAAACTCGCTTGTCGCGTCGAGTTATTGAACGTTGGAATTCGCTTCCGGCGCACTTGGTTAGGGAGTCTACGGTAGAGGGTTTCGAGCGTCAGTTAAATGCTCTTGGGTGGCAGTACTAAACCTTCCCATTCTCCTAACTGACTTGTATCTTCAACTTTCCATTCGTTCATTGAGTTGTAGAGAGCAGGAGGGAAATCCCTTGTCAGCCCCATCGATTCCGTATCATACTGGGTTTGATGCGTGTCGTTGCGTTACGACGTTCCTCGAGGGTTCGTCGTAATTGCAGTGACAGCCGCAAGATTCCAGCATTTTCAGCGAATGTTTGTCTAGCAGCCGCTTGAAACTTTCCTCGGATGGAGCGTCTGCAATTGCTTCCGGTAAGCTGTTCCAGTCATTCACCACTCTAGTGGATAGGGTGACGTCCTTGCGAATTTTGTGTCTTCTTCGCTTAAAGAGCTTCCATGTGTGCCCTCGGGTGGAACAGTCAGTGTTGGGCCGGAAGAATTGTTGTAACTCACTTCCAAGTTCCCCTCGGAGGATGCGTCTAGTGTAGATGAGGTCACCCCGGCGACGGCGGAGCTCGAGGGAGAACAGATTTAGCTTCTGGAGTCGAATGGGGTACGGGAGATCACGTAGCCCCAGAACAGCTTTTGATGCACGCCTCTGAACCTTTTCTAGCACAGCGCTTTCAAACTTTGAAAGCGGATAGCTAGCTGGTAGGCCATATTCTAAAACTGGACGGACCTACGAAGTGAACAACGGTCGAAAAATATCGGGAGTCATTCAAGCGAATGATCTTCTTAAGGCACCTACCAGTCTCCTTCCAGTGGCCACCTTCTTTAACGTGTCTTGCGTCGTTCTAAGGTCAGAAGTCACGATAACCCCGAGATCTCTCTCGTGGGTGGTATTCCTAAGGAGAAACCCACCAATGTGGTATGCACCGTAAGGTTCGATGCCAACCATTGGGAGAACAGCGCATTTATCTCGGTTTACTGGCAGTTCCCACTTGATGGACCATTCGTGTAGCTGGTCTAGAACCCCTTGTAATCTATCCGCATCCTCAATGCTGGATACTGTTGACCAAAGCTTGAGGTCATCGGCGTAGATCAAGCAGTCGGTTTGTAGCGCAGTCGGTAGATCGTTAATGTATAGTTTGAAGAGCTCTGGTCCAAGCACTGATCTTGGGGGAATGCCACTAGTCATGGGCACTGGAGCAGAGAGGGTTTGGTTCACTTGTACGCGCATTGTCCTACCCCTTAAGAAATCGGCAATCCAGGAGAGAAGATTTCCTGTAATGCCAATTCCCTGGAGTTTATGTAGCAGTCGTACGTGTGGAACCTTATCAAAGGCTTTGCTAAAGTCAATGAATATTACGTCAACCCGTTTTCGTGTATCTATGGCTTCTGCCCATGTTTCCCTGGCGATGAGTAAGTTAGTGATGCATGAGCGTGCTCTCCGGAAGCCATGTTGAGCAGGTGAGATGAGGTTTAGATGCTCACAGTGTAGCTGGAGAGCGCACTTGATATCATTATTTAGCTGACATTCCTCCTCTTCTTTTCTTAGCTTACCCTCCACTCTTTTACTTCACATAAACCGGCCTGGCAGGGACTGCTGGGCAGGAAAATGTGGCCAGTAATTGGTTGGACATGGTGTGATGCGGTCTTTGTTTTAGACTTTTCGACATCTCAAGCAGACCTGTCAATTCCCGATCCAACGATACGCAAAAGAAGGAAAATGCACGGGATTATCCTATCGTTCCGGTCCCAACTGAACTTGACCCTGAATGTTTGCTAAGGGCATTAAGGTTTTCAGGTAAGTACCCCTTCTCTCCCTCTTCTTATTCTTTATTTCATAGGTCTTCATGGTTGTATGGCAGCGAAGCATCAGTTCAAATGGCTGATGTACTGCTGTTGATGATGATGACTCGGGGGCACAACTGGAAATTATTTAAACCCAAAAGACTCAGAGTTCGCTCCACTCTCGCTCTAACAACCCGCATTGTAAATGACTGGAACGGCTTGTCGAAACATGTGATCGGTGCGCAGACTGAGGAAAGTTTTAAGCGATTTGTGGCTTCTCACTTGACGTGTAAACTGGGACACGGCTTCTTCTAATGTAACTGTCACGGACCCTTGTGGAATACCGTCTCGTAGCGAATCACGGCATCCACACAATGATTAGGAAGTAAAGGAGCTGACAAAGGATTTTCCTTCTGCTCTTTAAAATCCAATGATCCAATAAAATAACCAATATTTCTTAGTAAGGAATGACCTCGAGCGACAAACTCGGAAGACATTAATCGCAGCCTGAATTAACGCCCAGGTCAGGTCAGGTCAGGTCAGGTCAGATGGACGATAGAGGCCTCCGCCTAACGAGCGTCCAGTTCTTGTGCCGGTAAGTGAAGCGACCCCCGGCACTTCGACGTTGGATTGTCTCTTCTTGCTTCTGCAATGGAATGAAGCAAGAACAAGAGCAATCTCTGCACTTTCATATGCCAGCATCAAGATACACTACATATTAAAGTACAACTACAATATTTCTGGAAAAAGGATGGACCAACAATTGTCTAAGCCCCTTTTGAAGGCTTCTACTGTCTCAGACTCCACTAAATCAGAAGGGAGTTTATTCCAGTAGTTAACTACCCGGTTCGTAAAAAACTTTGCCCTGATGTCCAAACGAGCTCTGTGATGTTTAAGCCTCAGGCGATGCCCGCGCAGATGGTCTGACGTAGCCAGTTCAAACAGATGGGTGGAACTAATACCACTAAGTCCCTTAATGATCTTAAACGTCTCTATCAAATCCCCTCTCAACCTACGCCGTTCCAGGGAAAATAATCCTAAGCTACTTAGACGATCTTCATAAGACTTCCCTCGTTGACCTTCAATCATCCTGGTCGCAAGTTTCTGAATCTTTTCTATACAAGTGATATCACTACGGAGGTACGGTGACCAGGCTTGAACGCAATACTCCAGATGTGGCCTGACCACTGCTTTATATAAGGGCAAGAATACTTCTGCTTTAGTGTTACTCAGCGCCCTCCTAAGACGAAATAATTCGTGTCGTGCTTTATTGGCAGCATGGCGACACTGTGCCGAAGGCTTAAAATTGTTCGCTACGATGACACCTAGATCACGGGCTTCGTCAGTGCACCGCAATGATAGAAATCCCACAGGAGACTGAACTGCGATTCCGCTACCACTACTAGTCAATAGTTGACATTTGTTGGCATTTAGAGGTAGGTCCCATTGACTTGACCAATTCACCACAGTGAGGATGTCCTTAGCCAATGTCGCACGGTTTCCCCTACTGACCAGCTTCAAGTCATCTGCGAAGATGTAGCAGGGGTCCTCAAGAAGAGGAGCCAGGTCATTTATAAACATAAGAAATAGCAATGGACCCAGAACCGAACCTTGGGGGACACCACTGTAGGCATGACCAACACTAGAACTCGCTTCCCCAACGCTGACTCTAAATGTCCTTCCACGTAAGAATTCAGAGAGCCATAGTAGTAGTTGAGGATGTAATCCAAACCATGTCAGCTTCTCAATTAAAAATCGATGATTCACGGAGTCAAAGGCTTTACTGAAGTCTAAATAGCACACCTCTACCGATATCCCACCATCAAGACAACGGGTAATCTCGTCCAAAAAGCACAATAAATTGGTAAGACAAGACTTCTTTTTGAGAAAGCCATGCTGTTCCGCTCTAATTAGATTGTGCTCAGTCAAGTGCTCACAGATCCTGTTCCTTATAAGCTTTTCCAAGCATTTCTATTGTAGTGTGGAACGGAAACTCTCGTGGTGCGCTGCTTGACTTTGAACTGGTGCTTACGCTGCGCTCTCATTTGCCTTGCAGGAAACTGCTTTAACGGAAGAAGTGCAAGCAGAAGAAGATTGACTTTTGCTACGTGTTGCTTAATAAATCTCCAGTTCCAATCTCCGGAGTTCTCCCAAGCTTGTATACTACAAAATTGGCGACCCTGCCGAGGCACGTTCATCAGGAATCCTGTATCACTGGTCTAATGAAAATAACGCCGAAGGCAATCGACAAAGCCGATGACGAAAGTAAGTTTAACGCTTATGACGCGACGGCAAAGCTCGCCGCTTCGCTCGATGTGTTCTCACCGACTTTGCAGCAAATGTCGACTTCACCAACTTCTTCAACCAGCATGCCATCTATCCCGCCGCCAGAACGTTTTACCCTGGGGATGCTGTACCCCAGGTGGGAAAAGCAAGTCCAGTTTTATCTGCGTCATTTCCCATCCAACCAACAGGCAGCTGTGCTCGCCGGCCTGCTCTCGGGAGAGGCCTTTGATATCGTTGTAGACAGTAAACTTTTGGAAACAGAAGTTACAACCGAGACTTTTTCCGCCATGCGCCGATTATTAGCCCGCCCCGGTCTACCTGCGCCCCTACGCAGGGCATTCCATGCACGTTACCAATATCCGGGGGAAACCATCCGCACATACGTTCGCGAGTTGCAGAGGATGGTCGATATCGCATACGAGAACGAACCGCCGGACGAACGTGAAAAACTGGTCTTAGGGCAACTCATAGAGGGCATTCAAACACCGTCTATTAAAAGGGAGTTCCTGCGATACCCTCCCCGCTGTTTGGACGCAGCATTGGAAACAGGTGACCATTTGGAAGAAATAGATGCAGCGATGGGTACACCTACATCTGGCTCTTTTGCTGTAAGAGGGAACACACGACATAGACGCGTCCTACCTGAAAGAATGACAGGAAACCCTGGCCGTTTTCAGAGATATCCCGCCCCACGACGACCGGCACAATCAGGTTTCCGTCGGCCCCGCAGACAAATGTCATACCGCGGATCGTCTCGCTACAGGAACACGCCAGGTGAGCATACCATGACATCATATGCGATACCATCTCTTACTTGCAACTCGATTGTGACGTCGCTAACAGTAGAATTATCGATAGCTTGGATTTGCTTACTGGGGCTAGTGGATACTGGCGCAGCTAGAAGCATAATCAGGGACAGCGTGAGTAGGAGCTTCTCAAACTGTGTTAGCAAACCTTGTAACGCTCGCCTTACCGCGGCCAACGGAATTCCCTCGTTGCCCCCGTTGTTGTAGCCTGCACAACGTTTAACCATGAATTTATTGTTGCTGATCGGATACCGTTCGATGTTATTATCGGAATAGATTTGTTGAGGAGGTTAAAATGCCGACTTAACCTGGAGAAGTCCCAACTAATCACTGCTTCGTGCACCATACTACAGAGAGCATGCAGCAACACCAATTTTGAGGACTTTACGTTATATGAGTGCAATGTCAAAGAGCAACTATGTGTAGACGATTTTATTCGGTCGATTGGGCTTTCAGCTGACACATTAACCCAGGCGCGCTTAGCGCAGGTCCTACAAAATTATTCAGACCCCTTTGCATGGAAATCAGGCGATTTGGGACGGACCGGCCTGGTGAAACATGCTATTGACACCGGTGTGGCTAGACCGATTAAAGTGCTCCGAGATGTATTCCAATGCACTGGCAGGGTGAGATACAGAAGCTAATAGATGAGATGTTATAGAAGAACGTTATCCAACCCTCCAACTCCCCGTGGGCATCGCCTGTTGTCCTGGTAAAGAAAAAGGACGGTGGTTTTCGATTATGCGTCGATTATCAAAGATTGAACGAGGCTACTCAAAAGGACGCCTACCCACTCCCAAGGATCGACGATCTGTTCAACGCACTTGGTGGATCTGAGTATTTTAGAACACTTGACCTGGCTTCCGGTTACTGGCAGGTGGAAGTAGAAGAGAGCGATCGAACGAAAACCGCCTTTGTCCTGCCCTCCGGGTTGTACGAGTTTCAAACCATGCCATTTGGCTTATCTAACGCTCCAGCTACCTTCCAACGCCTTATGCAAAAATGTATTAGCCGAACTGATCCCGCGTAAATGCCGCGTGTATTTAGATGATGTCATCGTACATGGAAAGACGGAAGATGAACACTTGGACAATTTGGCCAATGTTTTGGAATGCTTGGTGAGGGTGGGATTAAAGCTTAAGCCCTCAAAGTGTCCTCTCTTGAAAAGGGAAGCGGCGTACTTAGGCACATAATATCTGGAGATGGTATCCGAACGGACCCGGTAAAGGCTGAACAGGTCAGATCGTGGCCAACGCCAACCACTACGGAGCAGTTACGTAGTTTTCTCGGGTTAGCATCATATTACCGGCGATTTATTCGAAACTTCTCATCCATTGCAGCCCCATTAAACTTATTGTTAGAGAAGGGTCGAATGTTCCAATGGTCAAGGCAGTGCGCAGAAGCTTTCAATCACCTACGTGAATCTCTCTGTACGGCCCTTTTGCTAATATTTCCCGATTTGTCCTCGTCTGCTGGCCAGTTTACCTTGGACACGGATGCGAGTGATAAGGCGATTGGAGCGGTGGTATCACAACTGGGATAAATAAATAAATAAATAAATCGAATGGTGTTGAACGGGTCGTGGCATATTGTAGTCGCAGTCTTAGCCCGAGGGAGAGAAATTACTGCAAGACTAGGAAAGAGATGTTGGCATTGGTATATTTAATCAAACAAAACCGACATTATCTGTTAGGTCGAAAGTTTCTGGTCCGCACAGACCACCAATCACTTCGGTGGCTGCAGAATTTCTAAGATCCCGAAGGCCAAATCTCACGTTGGCAAGAGCAATTGCAGGAATATGACTTGAGTCCAGACATCGCCCCGGTAAGCAACACGCTAACGCTGATGCATTGTCACGAATTCCCCCCGCAACCATGGAGAGTGCCCTTCGTGTAATACGCAACACGTAGCAATCATCAATCTTCAAGGAGCAGAGTATGATGGGTGGCAAACGTCACAGGCGAACGATCCCGATACCGCATTGATCTACGAGAGGCGTCTTAATGGCGGCGACAAACCTACGAGTAAAGAGATGGAAGGGAAAAGTTACGAAGCTCGTTGCCTTTGACCCATGTGGGATTACCTGACCACCGAAGAAGGGGTTTTGGTTTGCAATTTCGGACCGATGTGCACGAGAAGAATCATCGTCCTGCATTCTATGGTTAGGGAAGTACTGAGCGATTTACACAAGGAAATGGGACACGCAGGGATCAATAAAATGGACGAATCGGTTCGACGACTTTTCTAGTGGCCTCATCAACGGAGAGATGTGATCAACTACTGTCAGGCGTGCGAAGAATGTGGTGCCTTTAAAAACCCTCGTATCGTTCATCGTGCACCCTTGCAGCCCGTGGTGACCGGCTATCCTAACGAGACAGTAGGAGTGGATCTCATAGGCCCTTTACCTGAGACGCCACGAGGTAATCGCTTTATTTTGGTCATGATCGATTACTTTACTAAATGGTGCGAGGCTATACCGATAAGACAGGCGGATATGTCTACTGTGGCAACAGCTTTGGTAAATCATTGGGTCTGCCACTGGGGTGCACCAGGGCAGCTACACTCGGATAAAGGATCGTGCTTTGAGAGCTCACTGGTAATTGAAGTTTGTCGGTTACTTGGGATAGACAAAACTCGAACCACAGCGTATCATCCCCAAGGAAATGGGCAGGTGGAAATAAAAAATCTTTCTCTTAAATCGTTGCTGAAGGCCTTCGCGGACAGGAATATCAACGAGTGGGACAATGTGTTGCCCAGATGCCCACTTGCATACAGGAGCACAGTACATTCATCGACGGGACAGACACCATTCCTTATGTGGACGGGAAGAAAGGCACGATTACCTTCGGATCTACGTCTACCGATGACGCAACAGCTACCGTCGTCGGTTATGGAATATGTCAGCAAGTTGTTAGAATCCCTGTGGCAGTCTCATCAGTCAGCACGAGTGCATTTAGGGTATGCACACCGGCGTCAGAAGGAATATTACAATGGAACAATGGAACAATGGTTTATTACGGGTAAAAAAGCATCGCTTAACAAGTCCCGTAGGATGGAAATTAGTTTGAAACTCAATTGCATGATAAAGTGAACAGCGTTGTGGTGGACTCACCATAGACTTATGTAGAGTAGTGGATATGTTCGCGTATTAAACGTATAAATCCATCATTCCATTGGTTAGGTGTTTGGCAAGACACCGTCTGATTGCGTTTTGAAGCCCCTAGGTAACAAGTCATAAAATGAAATGTAAATGAGACAATGCATCGTCAACACGTTTTTTAAATATCGCCAGATTGGGAGCAGAGACGACATAATTAGGGAGAGCGTTCCAAGGCTGGCATATGCGGTGAGAAAAGAAATTCCTACGGCATTCAAGCCGACAATAGTGAATTGTCAGTTCCAGAAGGTGACCTCTTAGTTTAGTGTTGTGGTTCAATTCCAGCAGCGGACGGCAAATGTGGTTTGGGTTCTTCAGAATCTGGTAAACCATTATGAGATCCCCCCGCAAAAGCCGATATCGACTGCTGTACATTCTTATAGATTTCAGTCTAAGCTGATAGGGCAGATGAAAGAGGCCCCTGACGTTCTTGGTTTCCCTTCGTTGAGCAGTCTCGAGAGCAACGAGATCCTGTTTCTGCCACGGCTGCCACGCCTGAATAGGATACTCCACGTGAGGTCGCACGTAGGCGTTAAGCATTTGGGGAAATATTGATGGTTCAAACCGACCGAAGGCTCTGCGAAGAAGGCCGAGGTGTTGCTTTCCGGTTCTCCTCGCCTTCGCTGCTTGTTTTGAACACCCGAGATCTTCCTGTACCGATACACCCAGGTCACGCTCCTGAGAAACCTTCGCCAAGGTGTGGTCTCCAATCTTGTAATCGCTCACCGGCTGGTGACGCAGATGCATCACTTTGCACTTAGCTATGTTCAACTGAAGCTCGTTCCTCCTTGACCATTCGTAAATGCAATCTAGGTCATGTTGGAGCAGATCCTGAGCTGCCTTGTTACTAATCGCGCGCCATATCTTGACGTCATTGGCGAAAAGCAGGAAGTTTGAGGAGATGACTCTTGCCAGGTCGTTAATAAACATCAGGAATAACGCGGTCCCAGCACTGAGCCTTGTGGGACACCACCTTCCACCTCAATTGGGTTAGCATGTGATCCCCTAACACGTACTTGAAGGTTTCGTTGGTAAAGGAAGTTGCCAACCCAACCAAGTACAGGATCTCCGATTCCGTAACTTTGTAGTCTTTGAAGTAGGATGCGGTGATCAAGGCGGTCGAAAGCGTTGGAGAAGTCCAGATAGATGACATCGACTCCGACCCCATCATCGGCCACTTCCGTCCAACTACCTCGTGCAATAAGTAGGTTGGTGGTGCATGACCGGTGTTGACGGAAGCCATGCCGTTCCGGTACCAAAATGTTGTATTTTTCTAAGTAGTCCATTGGAGACTCAGCGACGACTGCTTCCATCACTTTCGCGAGCACAGGGAGGAGAGTCACTGGACGATAGTTAGCAGGATCGGAACGGCTACCGCCTTTAAAAATAGGGGTTATAATGCCACACATCCACATAGTGGGGACTTGTTGTTCATCAAAGCACCTTTGGAAGAACTGTGACAGTGGTTCAGCTAGCTTGTTGGCCACAGCCTTCAGTGCCTTCGGGCGGATGTTGTCTGCTCCCGGAGAACTATGCTCACGCAGTGAGAGTAACTTCCTCAGCACAATTGATGTGCTGAAAATTACATTTGTAAACAAAGGTGTCGGTAATGTGTTTGATATTATGGGACAGGTAGAAGTTGCGAGTTCGAAGGTTGGGGCGTATTGAAGCCGCAGTGCATTAGCTGCTTCTTCGGCGCTTTGTACTCTACCGCCTGTCGTGAAAAGTGGGGGGATTCCATGCTTCACTTTACGAAGCTTATTGACCTGCCTATATAGCAGTTTGTTGTTTGCCATGAATTTTTTGGCTAGGCTCTGTTGATAAGTTATTTTGTCCTCACGAACAAGTGCAGTGCAATGGTTGCGATGGGTCAATAAATTTCCCCATATCTCTGAGTCGGGGTTAATCTTGTAGGCACGCCATGCTGCATCCCTTGGCGCCAGGCATTTGCGAGTCCTACTCCTTATAATTGAAGGCATTTTCGCGGGCCGAAGGGGTTTGGTCTCCGATGCTCTGTTGACGATGTCGCTGAGTCTATTAACGAACTCTGCCCAAACGTTGTCAAGGGGACTTTTGTTTGAGAATTCCCAGGCAGCTGCGTCGGCGAGTTCTTTCAATACGTGGTAGCGTGTCTAGTATGGACGGTTTGTTTGCTGTCCTGAATCTAGTGGGTCTGGTGACATGATTGTACAAAGGAATATTAGCGATCAGTTCATGCAAGTCTGCTTTGAACTGCTCACTGGGCGATGCCGAAACCTCCAGATTGTGTAGATTGAAGTCCCCGGAGATGAGAATGTGGCTGTACCTAGTGCGTGTTACTCTGTTTAGGCCATGGATCAAGCAAGAATCCATTTGCGAAGTGGACGTTGGGGGGCGGTAAACGACAGCTATGAGACATGCGTCGTTGTGTCTTAGTGGGTGACGGCACCAGAGTGAGTCGGTAACGCGTGTTTCCAGACCATCGACTAGTGTACATTGCAGATCGCTGCGGTAGTGGAGTCGGACCTCACCTCCTCTGCTGGGGCGGTCGTTCCGGATGAGGGACATTCCGGCTATCTCAACCTCAGCATCAGCCACCTCTTGGTGTAACCAAGTTTCGGTAATAGAAATTAGGTCCCAAGCATTCGCAACCTGACGTAGTAGAAGTTCAGTAATTTTACTGAGGAGCCCTTGGGCGTTAGTGTACATACATGAAAGTTTCTCAGATTTAAGCAAGGTTTCGGAGGTTCTGCAACTCATATGTGAAGTTTCGCCGACCAGTGAGTGGCCGGCGAATAATCGTTTTTTTTCGGTGTGCTTGGTGAAGGGTTTAACATTTTATTCATCGTCCGTATAGTTAGTCCCGTATCTGATCTGCGACGTACAGTGTAAGGTGTCTGGTCAATGTCATCTTCTACAGGTTGTATTGGCTCATTCGGCACAATACTGGTGCACTGTTCTCTCATAGATCCCATCGCGTTTGGTTCTGTGAGTGACATATCGTCTCTAGGAGGCATATCGCTGATTGTCTTCAGCCGAACCTCAGATGGTAGCTTGCGACGGAACATGTACCAGCTTTTTAACATCCGTGCTACCATATGTTTTGACTGAAGGACCACCTTCAACACTCTCGGGCCAATTCCTTTGTAGTTCGGTGAGGTACGCAGTCGTGACAAGGATTTCGCTATCACATCATCCAAGCGGAGTGTTTCACGAATATAACACCACTGTTCTTAATCCTGGGTTGTTATTTCATGCTGATCACATGCTTCGGTTTCAGGAACCCCGTGAAGAAGTATGGTTCTGGATGAAGTTTCCTTCCGGTTGTCCTCTAAGGTGCGGTTAACTCGATGACGCTCGCCCCATGGGTTGTCTGGCAAGATACGCATGGAGCAGTGTTCATTTCTGAGACTACTTGCCGACAGTAGTACTGATTCTACTTCAGTGATGGAGTTCAGCACAACACGCAGAAGTCTCGGCTCTCCGAAATGTTTAGAGTTGGGGTGTCGTGTAATACGCATTACGTGTACAGGTTTAAGTTCGACACCGATTAGGTTGCTAATAGTATCCCATTGGTTGAGGTCATCTAATTGCCTGCCTCTTATCGATGTCGAATTTGATTCTGGGATATTGGAGCACAGTACGCTCAGTACAGGTAGTTGTTGCTTTACGTCTTTCGACATGTCGCGTTTAGTGCCTGAAGTAATCGGAGATTTACCGCAGGAAACCGGTGGTGCTTGCACCTGGAAAACTCTGCTACGCTCCTCAGTTTCCGATCCAGTTGAGGGTGACGTTACTTTTATTTGACGGCTCTTCTTGGAGGCAACCGTAACCCAACTTTCGCTCGTAACGGCTTGCTCTTTTGCTACGCACTCAATCGGGAGTTTGGAAGCAGCCTTACGTGTAGTTACTCCCATCGAACTGGGAACCGCTTTAGTCAAATATGAGCTACATGTGGTATTGGGACAGCTGTTGATGTTCTGGACTCTAGGTGTCGTGTTGCTTACGGTGTTATTAACAACTCTTCGCGGGTTAGGAGAAGCACTTACGGGAGAGGATTGGGTTGCACAGTCTGCTTAATCCAACCCCAGTGCTTTTGCTGGTCACCATTTCCTCAAACTTCGCTAGTAGCTGGTCATACTTCTGAGATAATAGGAGCACGCTTTTTATCAGTGGGATTGATGTGTATTCCACACAAAACCATAGCGAGTCTGGTTTGTTTAACAAATGGCCTGGCTAGGTTGAACTCTGAAGCATCTCGCATGAAAGAACTTGCAACAGTTACGGCACAAAATGCCCCCCTTAACAAGTTTGGAACATGATACACATTGGTCTTTAGTCCGTGGCACGCCGGGCATCACGTTTGTTGAGCAAATGTTACGAACCATTTGATTGACTCACCTTCTATGGTAAAAGGTCGTTCTGTTATTGACGTTGTCGGTAAGGTCACAGTGGTCACGTTGCAGTTGTGTACTTTTACACTGTCCTCTCTGGCGTACCAGTTGAATTTGACAGCTTGAACGTGGAGCAGAATACACGATGTGATCGAGAATTTTCGTGGTTTAGCCTATCGCGCTGGGTGAATTTGATTTTAGACCTGTAGTTGCACCGAGCAATGTTGGATTTGAACGAGTGACAGTTCGTTCGAAAGCCGTTGAAATGATCTATCGAGTGAGACCAAACAATGTCTCGGACGATCGGAGTTAGACAAATTTTGCCGCTTGGATATCGACGAAACACCGCCCGGAAGTTAGAAATCAGGGTAAATGTAGGATGCACTGGAGTATACTCGGGAAACTGGTATCACAAAGTACAGCTTGTAAAAGCACGACGAATGAGTATTTTTAAATAAATAAATAAATAGGTATATTTCTAGACCTGCTAGAGGCTGCACCCTAAAGGGTTCAGATCAAGGCTTACATAAATCCGATGCTCTTTGCATGGAAGTAGGTAAAATATAAGTATATGTTCATCGTCAGCAATTACAAATGCTTTGGCATTGTTTGATATACAGCTACTGGGTCGCAGGCGCCCACCTTGACATGTTTCTTGTTCCTGCGGGTGATACTGAACTCCTTGTTCATTTGTGAATACTTCGCGGAGGTGTTGTTGTGCCTTTTCTCCTTGGAACAGAATCCAATTCGCTGAAAGTGCACTTTAAATTGATCGCACATTAATTGGCCACTCATTTGCCCCAATTGTGCGCACATGGAAGAAATGAGTGAAGGGATTATAAGCATACGAAAAGTTGAAAACAATTCCGTTAAATGCGGACAAAAATAGAAACAATTTGTTAAGAGAGAAAATAAAGCTGCGTGCTTCAGTAGAAAAATACCAATTAACAAAAAAATACAGCCCTACTTTTCTTACGCTGATATTGCTCTCCGGCGCAAAATTTCAACCTGAGTTATTCTCAGATAAAAGAAAAAGCCATTCTACAGTTAGAATACCGCTTATAGTGCCACAAAATTACACTGATCTGGATCAGCTTTAGCGCCTGAATAAGTTGAACGTAAAAGCAGCACAATACGTGCAGTAGTTTGCGAGTTATTCGCAATTAAATGATGGTCTACGAATAAGGCCATTTTTATTTTTCGCTAAAAATGGCTTTCTGCTTTGCAAGCAGATAGCAGAAAAAGAAAAGAAAATATAAAAAGTAGGGAAGCGGCGTATGTTCTAGATAGGCATAGCTATCCAGAAATGCTCTAATTAGCCCGTACTACCCTGCGACAACAACGGACTGCGCAGGTGGCCGAAAAGTAAACTTTGCAGGCATACATGACAAATATATGCAGATAAGGGATGATCTTGCACGAAAACGCTAGAAATCCAGCAAGGAATATTATATCTACATGGGAATTCAGGGGAGCTTGTAATTAACTCACGGTTAGAAGGCCACAGCATACCATTTTCAGTGGATACTGAGCCACATAAACAACCAGTAAAATAGAGTTTAGCATTTTTTAAGCCTCTAAGCTTTTCTAAAGCTTACAACAAGCCCGCATGAGCCAGGTCTACCTGAGTAACCCTGGGGATCTTTCAGATCCGTTGACAGATTTCGGCCTGCAAAATACACACATTACTTAGCTAAACATCACAAGATTTATCCCTTAGATCCGATTTTCTATATTCATGAGGCTCTGTCTCTAACCTCAGTGAGCTATAGGAGCCTGCCACCAATAATAAAGAAATGAGCATGGGAAAATTTAGTAAAATTTATCTAATTGCATTTGGGCGTGAAATCCGTTTTGGTCTACATTGGTTGGGCTTTAACAACTCAACTTCTGGTGGTTGAGCTTGCTCATACTTGAGGTATTGTTATGCTTCATGTGTAGATGCACACTATTGTGCAGCTCCTTGATGAATTTCGATTTATTTCTCTCCACTTTTAAGTTCCGAAGATAGTGCCGACGGTGTTCATCCAGTTGGCAATGTTAACTGGTACTCTAATGTCACACCGACTGCTTCTTTTGTGATGTTCTTGGCAAGAGCTGTTCTAGCACCCCAAGCAAAGAGCGATAAGGAAAATCAGGAGTAGAATAGTAACAAAAACCAGTGGGAGCTGGTCGTTGACCCGCCATTACGCATAGCGCATGGTAGGCTTTGGAGCCAGCTAAAAGAGAAATGACACACGGACGGCCAAGATAAGAAAAGTGGTGATGGAAAGTTTCTGGTGCTCCAGCCAGCCAGTGTGACAGGGGCCTCTCTGTCATTGGTTAGCTTTCGTGCCAGTGAAATGAAATCTGGAAATGCGAGTGTTTTACAAGCAAAAGCAGTTAATGAAGAGGATCTGGTTTTCATTATGCCTGTCTACTAGTGTTGACAATAGCGAAAGGCACATGTATACCAGATAAAGCTAAGTATATGGGGCCAAGAGAGTATAAGTGGAGAGCAAAATGTCTGATTCTTGGGCCTAGAGCTTTTCAAGTGCGCTCATTGGCAACAATAAGAAAGAAATATTTTTTAGTTTTCGGCTTACTTACTGATAGTGTTTGGAAACTGCTGACTATAGTAACTAGTGCTCAGACTTAATGAAAAAGCTTCAATTGGGGCAACAACGCTAGAACCTGGCATTCCACATGAGGCTTAATGTTGTTAAAATGTTTTTAGTAGACGTGACTCACGGGTCACAAATATAAGTATCCGCAAGTGACCTAGTGGACTAGGTATTTGGAAAATACTAAGGGATAAAGATAGAGACGAAGGAACCAAAGTGTAGAAGAGAAGGGAGAAGTGAAGTAAAGTTTGTCCGTTCGGATTGCTTCCCCATTGCTATGCAATATCCTACCTGGTCAGTGCCTACAGGCTTACAATGCTCCCATTCAATAGTACTAGGCTGCTTTACGTGCTGAGCTATTGAGCAGTAAGAAACTGGGCGTCGAGAAGGAGCTTTCAAAGGATTTGAGCTACCGATTAGTGTTTCCAGGTTGCCTTTGCGGTAGCGTCTACTCTTTCAAGACTTCCCATTTAACTAATTGTCGGTGGGAGCCAGTAAAGCACTTAACTACTACTGGGGTAGGCTGAATACCTATGTGGTCGGATTAGCAGTCCTAACATCTGTAAGATGCGTGCAACTGATCGGGCCAAGATCTCTCACGTAGTGTGACAGGGACCGCAAAGTATGGGGAGGACCTGTGAGCCCAAGATGCTCCTGTCATGAAGCCTAGTTGAGCGCAATTCCAAGTTGCGCTAGAGCTGACCGAAATGTGATCTATGCCTCATCGGGGCTGGTCTCAAAAAGGTTGTCATCAGAATCACAGATGTTGAAAAGGCGTCTTATGTTATCCAGGCACATGAACTTTCGTACCTCCTGCTTGAAAGCCTGTGGATTGTGAATCTCCCGCAGCTGTGAAGGTAATTTGTTCCATAATTTGTTACATAAGCGACAAGGGAGAAACGTGAACGTAGTTTATTCCTCGCTGGCAGCGGGGCAACTGTGCAGTGCTTGTTTCGGAGGTTGAATTCTGATCCTCTTCTCAGTGTCAGGCTGGGGGTATCACTATGCACCGCTTGGTATATTAACTTATGTAAGAAGCACAGGTTTAAGATAATGCGCCGCAGCCATAGAGGCTAAATTTTGAGATGGTTACACCTCTGTAGGTAACTAAGCGCTAGGCCTTGTGGAGCTACTATTTTGGTAAACCGCCGCTGAGCCTTTTCGAGCAATATGCGGTCTGATTTCCGCAAATTACTGAAGATAAAGGGGCAATATTCCAGCTGCGGACGAACATGACTGCGGTAAAGCTCCAACCGTGCTTCAGCCGAGTTAATGAGGTGGCCTATGTGGAAGACCATTCTGCGTGCTTTTGCTACCTGTTACTGCACATTCTCTGAAAAGTTGAGGGTCATAGAATAGCGTATGCCTAGGTCAGTAGCTAACGTTTTTAGTTGGATGGGTGTACCATTTAACGTAAACGCATCATCCGATATGGAGCATTGGTGGGTCAGAATACTAGATTTATCAGCAGAGAAGGTCATTTGCCAATTTTGACACCAAAGATTTGCGACAAAATGTCGCTGAACCACAGTTAAAAACCACGAGCGCACAAGTGAGCGATTAGCACGCAACTTCTCTCAAGGTCACTCTTTTCGACAAGAAGGTATTTGGAGTACCCATGAAAGTTGGTGATTTAGTTTGGTTACGCCAACCTCAAGCTTCAGGAGTGCCGGCAAAGTTTCACCGAGAGTGGACGGGTCCATATACAGTAGAACGAGTACTCTCTGAAGCCACCTGCATGATAAAGGATCGTAACAACCCTAATAGTCAACCTATAATTGTCCATTTCAATCGCCTCAAACCCTGTAGACGAGAAGCTGAGTCAGTTGAGTCAGAGAGGGCAGATACACCACCAGTGGTCGCTCGTGAACTTGAAGTACCAGCTGAGGGGGCTAAGGAGTAGCACCGGGGACGGCGCTCGAAGGAGAGAGGGTGTAGTATAGTGTGGAACGGAAACTATCGTGGTGCGCTGCTTGACTTTGAACTGGTGCTTACGCTGCGCTCTCATTTGCCTTGCAGGAAACTGGTCGTGTGCTTTAACGGAAGAATTGCAAGCAGAAGAAGATGGACTGCAACGTTTATCTTCCTTTATATAACGTTATTTCCTCTATTGTAGTTTGCTACGTGTTGCTTAATAAATCTCCGGTTCCCATCTCCGGAGTTCTCCCAAGCTTGTATACTACACTGTTGCAAACTTATTAACAATGAACCTAGTTAGATCAGCCAGAACACAGTTTTATTGCTGTACACCAAAATAGCTAAATCGTCACATCACTTGCGTCATTTCCCAATTTCAGTTGCGACTGTCAGTACCATAACCGGACGTTTAGCCATAAATGCAGTTTTATTTTTAAAGCAAATGCAATGCGTATAAGATGAACACTTAAAAGTGGCTCGTCGCTATAGAATCTTTATACGGTAGCGTAACTAGAAACCTACAGTACATCTCCAAATCAGCAGTACTTACTATGGACTACACAGTGTTCGCAAAACTTACTTTCAACGCGTACGTAATAAACTATTAACGAATTGGTAAAAATATATAGAATAACGCCTGTAGGCCACTTTAGACTATCATGTTGGTGCGAAATTACGTGACAAGTTTAAGTACTGCATTGTTAAAAGCCCTCAGTATGCCGTTTTCGGAGGCCAGTTTGTGTAAGAAACCACTGTATAAGTACAATACAAACAGTATTAAACTTAAATCGGTTAAGATTATTGTCCGGAGACTGGGTGAGTCTGGTCTACATGGACAAGCCTGGACAAACTAGAGTAAATTTCCAGGAACCAGTCTCATCCATTCATTAGGCCAATTCCGCAGGAGTTATCAATCTTAGCTCAATTTAATTACAAGTTCAAGTGGGACCGGAACAGTAGGATAGATCCCCTTGAATGTTCCTTCCGTGACGCGTCGTTGATCCAAGGTATTATTCGTCCGCGATAACTGGAACCCAGAAGAATCAGATCAGCGCGCGCGAATCACACCACGATCAACCAATTAATACCCACGCGACCTGCACTGGCAGCCCCGCCGCACCGGTCACGTGAAATAAGAAAGAAAGTACGAAAGTAATAAGAGCGTCAAGAAAAAAACCTAAGAGAGTTAATAATTCAATAAGAGGAATAAGCTAGGACGTGAAGGGGAATGTTAAGAATTGAAGGCCAAGAGCGTCGAGTCGGTGTTCGAACTCTTTCACTGTTGGTGCCAATACCACGTTCTCGGGCAGTGCATTCCAGGAATCCACCACCCGGCGTGATAAACGAAAGTCCGCCCAGACTCCATCCGATCGAGGTTTGTGTAGCTTCAGCGAGTGACCACGGAGCGACGAAAGCCGAGCCGGTTGGAAAAGCCCAGACAAATGGTGTCCGATTTTACCGGTAAGTATCCGATACGTCAAGACTGGGTCGCCTCCATGTTGACGATAGTGCATCGAGAACATTCCCAGCGCAAGTAGTCTTTCCGGGTAAGAATGGTTCCGCAGTCCATGGACCAGTTTGGTTCCAACTCTCAACACTATCTCCACTGACATCCTGTCCCTTACTAAGCAAGGTGGACGAGCCTGGATGCAGTATTCCAAGGGTGGCTTGACAAATGCTGAGAATAACCTAACATACACAACGCTCGTGTTGGTCCGAATGCCCTGCGGATCATCCACAGCATTCTAAAACCATTGCACGTAGCTTTCCTCCAGTTCTTACTGGATTTAAGTTCTGAAGATAACGTGACCCCTGGGTCCACCAATTGGGCTGGCTAGCCGAACAACCTCCTCGTGGTGCCAGCTGGGTAATTCGGGTAAATCCCGTTCGAGCAAATGGTTCGGCGGCAGTGTTCCAGGATGTGGTGGGATTTCGCCTGTCAAGCGTTCTGCCGATAAAAACCACAGATATCCGTTTAACAACATTGTAACTTGGCGGCTGTGACTCGTCACCAAATAAAGTCACTGCCTAGAGTAGTGAGTTTGAACGAGCGGTCGAACTCCTGGATCGACGACCCGCTCAAGAAGGAACACTTACGGGATTCATCCTATCGTTCCAGTCCCACTTGAACTTGAACTCCGTGGTCCTCGGTGACATGCAAGCTAGTTTGTCGGGCTGAATGAAGTGCTCTTAATTCTGCTTTTATAAAAATGTCGGAAATGGAAGGTAATGGTCTATGGATTTGACTCCTGAAAACGGTTATGATAAATTAAAGTGATGACTTCAGGCATCGTTGAAGATCACCGCGTAATCGAAAGCTGGCAAGTGCTAAATAAGGGAAGGGCTAATTTTTGTCATGGCGGGAAAGGGTTTCGCTACCGTTGTCCTCGGTAACATACAAGTTTGTTTGAGTGGCTGCAGAGTATATTCTTAATTTTTGTGGTATTAAGGTGCGGGGAAACAGCAAATAATGCAAAATGGATTTGCTTCGTGAAAACGATTATGATAAATTAAAGTGATGACTACAGGCGTAGTTGAAGTTCACGGCGTAATGGGAAGCAGGAAAATGCTAGATAAAAGTGTAATGAAAACGGCTGCTTTATGAAGCAAATAAGTGCTAATACAATTGTTTCATGTATGCAAGGTTTATGCTTGCAGTAAGTTACTTGCTTGGATAAGGGGTATACAGATATCTTGTCTGATTATTGTATTTCTTATTTTTGAAATCGCGATGAATGAAAGCAAAATTTACAACTAATATATCTTACCAACTACTATTCTTTGTACCTTCTTGAGCGCAAAGCGACCTATACACATCTCTTTCAAATCCAGTTATGAAAGCATCACCATTTAGCCTGGTGTACCGGAACACAAAGTCCCTCTAGGCCGATTTTTCATGTCAAAAGTTAGCCACTCTCGGTAAATAAAGGTGAAGTGTGAGCGTGTGTTATGGAGGAAATAAGCGTTAATGCAATTGAATAATGTACGCGAAGGTTATGGTTGAATGAAGAAGTTGTTAAAAGTAACTTACTTCCTTATATAATGGGCACTCTTATCTGTTGACTAATTATTGTATATGTTGTATTTCTTGAAATCATAAGGAAAGAGACAGCGGTAGTTCTCCACAGCTGTATAACTGGTAATACAGAAAAGTAGTACGCAATAACTGCGTTGCTGGGGAGGTTTCATCGTCAAAAGGAATGATGACATTGAAATGTTATGTGCTCCAATGAGGGGAAAATTTACGTAAGTGCTGGAAGAGATGCGGGGATGTTAAATAACTATGGCAGTCTGAAGTGCTATTGAAAGATCTAATTAATTCATTAAGCAAAACAATTTTGCTAATATGTGAGCATGTATCGGTTCTGTGGGAGTTATGGGGAGTTTATATTTGTGATAATGAGGACAACTAATAGGAAATAGGCTAGTATACAGATGATACAATAATGCAATTGTTATATATATATATATATATATATATATATATATATATGTACGCATACATAAATGTAGAGGGGAATGTAAACGTAAAGTAATTTCACAAATGTTATAGTGGGAGTAGTGGCATATATATACATATTTAATATGCATATATGTATAGACCTAAATACCCATGTCGAGAAATATATATGTATATATACTGTAGTTGCCGGCGTCCTGCGGCTTGCCACAGTGACGTACAAATGGGGACCCGGATGCCCCCAACCAATTATTTAAGCTTTGAAATGTGTTTTCTCTCTGTGAATATATATAAATATATATGTATAACTTTATATATGTATATATATAAATGCATACCACGTGCGTGACTTATTTGCCCCTACTTATGGAATTAAAATATTTATAGGTGTATCCATTTATGTGCGCGGATATATTGCTTTCTAGGTGCATCAGTAATCATGTGTTTAATAGGGGATGCCTACTTATGAATCTTTATGAGTTGCATGCATGGTTACAAATGTAAACGGGTAAATACGTATAGGGATATGTTACTGGTGGCATAACGCTGAGGTGGTTTTAGTAGGGAGGTGGGGTGTGTTCACGGTAGTTGGTGGAAATCAACCGCTAAGTTACATATCTTTGTTGGATGGAGATTGTGTACCTGTTATGCTCTGGAATAAAGGATGTGTCAAAGTTGATGTTTGATATGAGGTAAATTTGGTTATCTTGCTGGATACCTTACTTCAAATGGCGTGTTAAGGTGGAGTAATATGGGCATGGGGTGAAAGGCTGGACATGTAAACCTCGCTTCTTTATTTCGTTAATGGTGGTAGGGTGTTTGTGACGCTTTGAATATGCTGTTGATAAGTTAGGTACACTTGTATACAGCGATACCTTGTATAAGGGGAAGCAATTTGCAGTGGACTTGGGCTATGTATATCCGTTTAAATTGCTTTTTCTCCTTGATAATGTGGTATTACACAAGGGGTTACAAACGCGTGGAACCACTGTGGTCTAGGGAAAGCCTTATAAATAACTAAATAAATAGTTTCTTTTTGAATTTGTCGAGACACACCAAGCAAGGCATGATCAAAATTTACTTGCAATATTGCTTCGCAACAAACACGTTGCTATCAGTGTAGTTGGCAGTAAGCCGAAGGTTGTACAGACTGCGGAAATTGTGTGAGTATTCATGAGGGATAGTGTCTTCAAGGAATGACGAAACGTTGAATTCTAGCGTGCGTAGTGTAAACAGTCAGGGCACTACATGTGTAATGAAGACGATACAAATAGGCACAGTGTAATTTATTATTGAAAGTGTCAGGGCAATATTGAATAATGATTCTGGTCGACTTGCTATTAGGTTTTTCCGGGCATTGACTTTATTCGGGGCGAGTCACATCCGCCACGTCGCAGTGTTGTTACACGGACATTTGTGGCTTTTTATGGGGAGAACGCTTGCCAGGCGAAAATCCACCACGTCCTGAAACACTGACAGAAATTTGTCGGGGCACTAATATACAACTGGCAGACCAGGTTGTCGACTGATTACACACTCTGATATCCGCAGGCAAATGACCTTCAAGTTCCTCTGTTATTTGATCAGGTATCTTGGGCAAGACCGCCATAATGGCTGGAACGGATAGAGGATGGGGGCTTCACGAAGAATCGTCTTTGTGGGTGTCCAGATAAGCGAAACGTCAGTTTCTTGCGTCTGGATTTTTCAGGAGTATGTATTCTTTTCAGGAGTGTGAAGTTCTCGTGTCCAGCTATCATCACTGGACAACGGTCATGGTATTGAGTGCAGTTGTATCCGTTTGTTGTACAGCCATGTGCTTCATAGGTCCTTCTTGGTTGTCCTGTCCCGGACAAAAGCGGTTTCTCGGTCCTATCCCAGATCCCCAAGACGTTCTGTGGAAAACATTGCGATGGTGTTGTTGTTGTCCTAGCCTTAACCATTTATTACGTAAAGCGTTTTGAAACAATAGTGAGGAGAACGGCCCATAAAGTAATCACAGCATTGTCGCTCAATCCCATTCAAAATATTCACGCCTACGCTGCGGGCGAAGGGAAACCGTCACGTAGGCATAACGGATCACTGAGTGATGGGGTAAAGGTGCTTCAGTCAGGTAGTAGGTGTGAACCGATACGCTTACCGTTGACATGTGCCATTGTGCCTCAGGTTGCATCGCAGAATTTGGGGACAAACTGTTGGCTTTGGAATAATTGTCTGCCTAAGCTGGGAACTTACCTGTGATAAGGTTTGCTTTTATGAGATCCAATGATAGTAACGCTATATGAAAGGTAGGTGGAAAGATGAATACGTATGACACCGATGGACGGAGGATTGTGGAGGGAAAGAGTACTGCCGGAGGACACATGGTTGGCTGGGCTAATCATTCATAGGAGTGGGAATGTTCCATGCCACCCTGGTGCCAATGCATAACGGACACTGAATCAATGTCCCACTGAAATGGAAGCATAAGGATGTCTGAGGACAGGCGGAGACCGGGCAGTCAGCCGCAATGCGGCCTATCGATGGAAAGGTTGTGGGAAAAGCCACGGAAAGGTACCTGTCAGTGTTGAATGAAACAGCGATCCCTGGGGGAACATGGCAGACATTTTGGACATAGTAACGGAGGACACATGAGTAATATGACCGGTAAGGTATTATACATGCAGCATGGGTACGCTGGGAAATAGGAGGTGAACTAGGAAGTTTCACTTACATACCGGAGGTTCATGTAATATCACCATACCGCGGCATCAACTACCGGTGAGGTGGAGGTAGAAGGCGGCATGTTTACGGACTCCTGAACGCGGGTGGAACATTGGAACCCTGTTAAATGGAAAGCAGACAGTTGTGCTTCATATGCGTACCGTAAGTTCACAAATATCCCTAGAAAAGAGCCGCGGCAGTAAACCGGACACTAACGCTAGCCGTGTACACGTCCACCACGCTGCAGCAAGGCACTGCGATTGTGTGTGGATGGCAAGCCGTGTACACCACAAACACTCCGCTTCATGAAAAGGAGAGAACACCCGAACACGCAGTCATGCAGCAACTTACCACCTGTCACGTATACATGTCCATGTATGACTTATTGCGCCTGCATTCGTTAGCGGAAATGGATTTCACTGAACAAGAAGGAGCACTACGAAAGCATGCCACCATTAACGGTTGTGTACAACTTACACTCGTTTCTCACAGCATACCTGCAAGCTTTCGTTTTCCCGTTAATCCATACAGAACAAGCATTTGAAACCTTTGGCACCATCATAATCGCTGCAGGATTGGTGAAACCAGCGATCGCGGTGGTCACACATCACACAATCCACCGTGTCACTGTGGCCCTGTGTGTCCCCTGAACGCAGGCATATTGCGCATTTTTCTCCCTCAACCACCTCGGGTGCTGATAAAGCATCGCGCTTCATAGAAGCGCACTTATGCACGCTGGAGGTTTGGTCCTCACCGTTCGGAAAAGCGCAGTGCGCGGCAATGTATCCGTGACACCTCCGTCCGTCGGAGTACTAAAAGGGATTTGCGCCTTCCGGAAGGTGTTTTGGAGAAACAGCCCTTCTCCGACGCTGCGTTCTCCGGCACCTTAACCGCAACAGGAGGACATGAAACCACAGAGGACGTCCCCCGTTTACCAACCAACGGCGAAAGTCTCTCATCGTTATCGAAAGCTAACAAGGAAGCGCAGTGACTGGTTTTGCAGAAAAGTTGCACATCCATTTCATGCATTAAGACCTCGCAGAAACGCCTCAGAGAGCTGATCATACCCTGAAATTTAGTCGCCGACATCGTGCATACGTGTGTCTTCAATTCCGCTAACATCTCCTCCGCCGTACGCAATTTCGCCGCTCGATCCAAAATCACTGCTTGTGAAGTGCTTACCATTTCGGACGCGCCTAACTCTGTAGCGTCCGTGAACTCAATGGCAGATACCGGTTCCGGAGAACCGGGTATGCACCACCGACAACCCTTAACCAATACCGCCAAATCCGCACGCTGATCGCAAGCCGCGTAGCACATGTGCGCGCACCGCATCCGCCAGTGGTTCTGGAAATCACAGGCGCATCCGTCACGACGTACCAAGAAAGTACGGTTACCCACACGCCGCCCGACTCAACCGCAACGGGCGTACCCTCAGGACGGCATCAGATTATGTCCTCTGCTGACAAGCCTCATTAACTGCTCCCGCGCGTAGAGCGTCAAATGTACCAGTATGCCGGTCAGCCATCAAACGTTTACCGGAGGAACATAGGGGCTCAACTGGCATCTCGCTAACTTCGTCCGCCCCTCTTTCATAACCCGATGCACACGACCAAGCACCACGGTGCACAGCTGAAGTACGGAGGACCGTTCACTAAGTTGGCGCTTAAGCTGCCGGTTTTCGTTTTCTACCCTGTTTGTCGTGAAACAACCGAAGGTACACACCTTTCGCAATCTATGCGCCGCCCATGAGGAGGAAAACGGTAACCATGTGCGAAATAAGTAATCATGACATTTCGCATTCCGCAATTCTATGGCGTGCAGCGGTTTTACGAAGTATTCCTCATCTCTGGTGTATAGCATTTTATGCAACCATCGCCGCAAAACCGTCCTATCCTCCGGGGACGCATCATGCAGGTTTGAGCAACGTCTAGCCATGTCTCGCACCGCATGAAATCGACACAATACCACATGCGCCTGAGGGTACACAGATTGAAACGCACCCACTTGAGCGGCACATTTATCCAGCACCGCCGTCCTTGCACGCGATGTGGCAGGAACTATACCAAGCATCGCCTCCACAGCTTCCTTGTAACTCTCCGATGTCTCATTCGGCATTAGAGCGTAGAAAAAAGACATCGCAACACCAGTCAAGTCCACGAACATGCAGTGTCACAGAATATACCCCCGCAGTTGATTTCGTGCGTCGCATCCGCCAACAGCCCCACACAGTAGTGCTGCACCAAGCCTTCCATGCATGAAGGCGCAAAATACACGGACTTTTTGATCATTATTCCTTTGCACCCGGCACTTCCAATGCTGCTCCAGCAAACGAACCACCTGGAAAACCTCGCCGTCAGTGTTACGTATGTGCCGCCGCCACATGTACCACAAATTCGCCTTCGTCATCCGCTGGCGGTAGATCCGCCACACATGGGTCCTTATTTCACGGCTTCCTTTAAATGTGTCCATTAAGGAACAGAACTCCGACTCTTGCTCAGCAGTTAAATGTCGGTTGCTGGGATACAACTATGGCTGACCAACCTGAAAACTATGTGTGTGCTCCAGGTTAAAGTTGCAACGCTCATGCAGTTGTCCTATCAAACTGTATAAGAACCGCGCAAGGCAGCGGCAATCACGATATCTGTGAAATAAAGGATTTAGTTATCCAACATATACATATGCGACGTACCGCTTCCCAACTGCTCCTTCGCGTGTAGAATGTACGCACCGAAATTGTACATACATGTACGGAAAGCTTTCAGCGGTCTTCTCACCACTTCTCTTCAAATGCTTCTTCAAAGTATATGTACGACATTTGAAAATACTACTGACAGTCGCAAATTGAAAGTTGCGAATCGCTTCCTCCACTTCCGGCCAGCTTTATAACGATCGCAAACCATACGGCAGAAATAGCGATGTCATCCAACATGGCGCTCGAGAAACAATCAGACTTCCTCCAGTTAACCTCATTTAAAACAGTGCGAACATAACCACTAATTATTCTTAGCAAATGCCATTTCCCTTACGTACTTACGCATTAACCTCCCCATATATATCACCGTCGCATCTCATTATGATGGCATCAAAATGTAACCTGGCGAACCGGAACACAAAGTCCCTCCAGGCCCATTTTCCATGTCAAACATTGGGACCGCCCTATCGGCAACTGGCGCGATTTTGAATGCAGGCTGTTGTTCATTAGGACAACAGGTTTCTGCGTTCTCAAAAAGTAAGGGTTTTATTGGGTAAACTTCTTGCGCAACGTGTTTATAAGAAGGCCAGTACCTCCAAACATCCAAAAACAGTTATGTTATATTCCCAATTTGCAAAGTTGAATAAAAGTGGAAAAGCACAAGTAAAAGACGAAGTTCGGCAGATGCATGCATTTCGTATCGTCTCATCAGTGCCGATAACGATAACCGGTAATTTTGTATAACAGTTTGTGGGTATAGACATCCATATAAACAAACGCGAGAAAAAGGTGTCTTTCGTCTACAACCAGGGCAGCCTGAGGCTGATCGATAATTATTGTTGAACACAAAGCACTGGCCTAATCCGACTAATGGCAATCGCCTCGGCAAACCGGAGGAGCCGGGAATTAGTATGGCGAAGCAGGATTATGAACGCCTTGTTGACCTCAATTCGGTGACCTGTTGTTAATAAGTGCCTGCCGATCGAAGATTCTGGCGGCCTGCGTACACACATATTCTGAGTTGAGCTTGCTTGCTGACTAAGCCCGCATTGAACCCATTTTGGTACGTGCTCCTTTATTCGGGAACTCAGTGTTCTATTGGTTCTGCCTATGTAACTATCCCCGCAGTCACATACGAATTGATATACACAATGGGAGTTTGCGCCAATAGGCTGAGTTTCCTTTAGTGGAGGCAACGGTAGCTTATGAGTTCGGTCAAGGATTACAACTTCGGCAGCACAGAAATGCTCTGTGTTGCGGAAATCAGACGTCTTCTGGTCCTCAAAGAAGCAGTGTCACCCATAAAGGGTAGATCTAAGAATACCTTTACAGGCACAGTAGGTAGAGCAACTTTCTTTTCAAGTTCAAGTTCAATTGGGACCGGAACAATAGGAAAATCCTGCGAATATTCCACCTTCGAAAACATCGTTGATCCAACAGGGAAACCGGTGACTTGATGTGCCAGAGGAGAGCCAAATCAACACACACGATTCATATGGTCAACCGAACTATGCCCACGTGCCCTGCAGTAGCAGTCCCCGCTGTGCCGGCCACGTGAAGAATAAAAGAAAACAGTAGTGTCAATAAAGAAAAGAAAACAGAGAAGAAAAGCTAATCGAATATCATAGGAAATATTAGTATATAAGTTAAAATGAGTTAAAGAAGCGTAAGCCGTAATAGATGAAGAAAAGTTTAAGACACGAAGGGGAAGACTTTAAACTGCAGACCGAGAGCGTCAAGTCGATGCTCGAACTCTTTCAACGTCGGTGCCATCACGACGTCTGCAGGCAATGTGTTCCAATAAGCTATAACCCTACGCGATAATCTAAAAGTTGCCAAAACCCGGTCAGACCGGGGCTTGTGCAACTTTAATGGGTGGCCACGAAGGGTTGGCATTCGAGTTGGGTGAAACAGTCCAGTCAAATCAGGAACCATCTGACCCATCAATATACGATATGTAAGGACCAAGTCGCCCCGAAGCCGCCTGTAATACATGGAAAACATATCCAACTTACGTAGCCTCTCGGGGTACGTCAGCTTCTTTAAGTCGTACACCATTTTCGTCCCGGACCGCAGGACTCGTTCAACTGCCATCTTATCACGAACCAGGCATGGAGGACAAGCCTGGACGCAGTATTCCAAGTGCGGCCTTACAAAAGCCGAAAATAGTCTAACAAACATGTCGGTGGTCATGATCCCGAATGACCTGCGGAGCATCCACAACATGTTGAAGCCTTTACGAGCAGCTGTCTTCCAGTGTTCACTGGACTTGAAGTCAGATGACAGCAAAACACCGAGGTCAGATTGGAGTTGAACTCGCGGTACCTCGTTGCCGCCAAGCAAATAACGCGTCGGCGGGTCATTCGGACCAACGCGTAGAACGGAACATTTCCCTAAATTAACTGGCAACTGCCACAAAATTGACCAGTGCCAAAGTCTATCCAGAGCCTCCTGTAGGGTCAGTGGACCAATCGGCTCGTCTATCGTGAACCAGAGTGTTAAGTCATCCGCAAACATTAGGGATGGCACACCCAATTCATCAGGTAGGTCATTAAAGTATAAAGTGAAGAGAAGGGGGCCAAGAACCGAACCTTGCGGCACGCCACTGAGAACACATTGGCGGAAGGACAAGCTTGAACCCACCCGCACACACATTTCCCTTCCGATTAGGAAAGCTGAAATCCATCGTAAGACTGGTCCAGAAATACCAAAGGAATTCAGCTTGTACAAAAGGCGCGAATGTGGAACGGTGTCAAAAGCTTTGGAAAAGTCAATAAACAGCACGTCTACTGCCTTCCCTCAATCAACGGCTTCGGCCTAGTGTTCACGAGCGGTTAACAAGTTAGTAAGGCAAGAATAGCCCTTACGAAAACCGTGCTGAGAAGGATTAAGCAACTCAAACGGATTTCACTGTGCTTTCGGATAAAGTTTCGAGGGTAGCCATCAGCCATTAACGTGTTGGTAATTAGTTCTATTTCATCGGCTAGACAATCGGTCGAACACATTCGTCTGGCGCGACTAAACAGGGTCTTCACTAGCGTTCGCTTGTGTCGATTTAGCGTAAAGCTGTTAAAATGCAGATACTGTACCGACCACGTTGCTTTTCGATAGGCAGACCTTTTTACCAATCCGTCATCCCTGCGGCTGAGAAGAACATCCAAATATGGAAGACAGTTCTGTTGTTCGACTTTGCAGGAAACACTCAAATTGACATGCGATGAGTTAAAACGCGCCACTATCTCTGCGATCTGCATTTCTGTTGAACTGAACACCTAGATATCGTCCACGTAACGTTTGTAATAGGGCAACTGCGCTATTTCTTCGCATAGGTTTCGTTCTATTATCAGCATGAAGAAATCCGCTAGTATGGGACCCAGTGGGCTGCCCATGGCTACCCCATCAATTTGGCGATACGGTATGTTTCGGAAGTGGAAATCGACATTCTCCGTGCATAGAAGTAATGATTCTCTTAAGAATTCAACTGCAATCGGCAACCGACACTCGGAACTTTCTGCTAATTCGCGGATGTAGTCAACGGTCTGGTGCAGCGGCACATTAGTAAACAAAGATTCCACGTCTAATGTACACATCACCTTAGCGGACATGTTCATTTTATCGAGATCCTCGACAAGCTCGAAGGAATCTTTGAGGCCATATAGATTAAACTAGCTTTTAGCGGAGAAAGCACATTAACCAACCAGCGAGCTAATTTATGCTGGGGTGCGTTCGTCATCGAGAGGATCGGCCTGAGCGGCACTCCGCTCTTGTGCATGTTTGGAAGTCCATATAGCTGTTGCATAGCTGATCCCTTCGGCTTTAAACTGCTATAAGTAACACTGTCGATCACGTGAGATTGACGAAGCATTTCTAAGTGGCGAATGATTCGGGATTCCAAGGTAGTCACATCCCCTGCCTTCTCTAGTCGTTTAAATTTGTTAGTGTCACTGAGTATAATGCTCATCTTCTCTATGTATTCATTTTTGTTCATGACTACAACCCCTGAACCCTTATCCGGCTTCATTACAACGACATCCTTATCACGCAATTCGCGTAACGCTCGCAGGTGTCTGTTCGTAAGCGCGCACTTTTCTTTTATTGGCGCATTTTTTACTTCATAGGCAACATCGGTCAGCTTGTTTCTAAACCCTATAAGCTTATCGGTACCAGTTAGCTGAAGGTCCTTCAACTGGTCAAAATAGTTCTCAAACGGAGCCTCAATGAACAATAATATCAATCGTCTAGGTGGCACTCTCTAATCTAGCCCGAAAGACAATGCTTCTAACTGTAGTGCATCAAGGTTCACAGTTGACAGATTCACCACATACTTACTGGGGTCCCGAGTACATGGCTCCTCATCTTGGTTGTTCATTAATGAGGTGATGTGTTCCTTAGACGTGGAATCTTTGTTTACTAATGTGCCGCTGCACCAGACCGTTGACTACATCCGCGAATTAGCAGAAAGTTCCGAATGTTGATTTGCCGATTGCAGTTGAATTCTTAAGAGAATCATTACTTCTATGCACGGAGAATGTCGATTTCCACTTCCGAAACATACCGTATCGCCAAATTGATGGGGTAGCCATGGGCAGCCCACTGGGTCCCATACTAGCGGATTTCTTCATGCTGATGATAGAACGAAACCTATGCGAATAAATAGCGCAGTTGCCCTATTACAAACGTTACGTGGACGATATCTTGGTGTTCAGTTCAACAGAAATACCGATCGCAGAGCTAGTGGCGCGTTTTAACTCATCGCATGTCAATTTGAGGGTTTCCTGCGAAGTCTATAGCGCGTAGATCGTGCGCTATATATCCGGTACGCGACTAGACGACCAACCAAAAGTAGTGGGTAGAAGACACAAAAGTAAACTAGGGAAGAAGTTTATTGGACGGGAGGAGCGTTAGCTAATGCTAAAAATAGGGCACCCGGAGAGAGCTAGCTAGGGAGAATGTCGTTGGCGTCGAGAGCGTAGACGGAGCGTCGTTCGCAGTCGAGCCGCGCGCCAAAGGCGGAGATCGTTTTCGTGTTTCCAACAAACGGGAACAACGTTCCAACAGGCAAACCGAATGGTTCCCTAATACATAAGAAAGCTATAATTTGAATATTTTAGAATAGTTTACACAGTCATACGGGGGAATCTCCAGGTCGCTACACAGCCCCCCTCCTAGAAGGGAAACCGTGGGTGACCCTTCGATCTACGTGAGGACTGTCCGTCGCGGGCCAGCCTTCTGCGAGACCAGGTAGTGAAACCTGATGCAGCTGCTGGGGGAGAACCAGGCGATCGGACCCTAGCGGGCTCCCACCCGTGTCCTCCCTAACGGTGCCAAAAACACAAAATGGGGGAAGTTCGTAAGCGTTAAATGTTCGCGAGTTCGTGAAGGTCAAATGTTCGCTTCAGACTTGGCATCTCCTCCGGTTCATACATGGAAGATAAACGGAAACAAGAGCAGTGACGGTGGAGGCGAGGGCAAAAGCAAGAGTGACACTTACCGGATGAGGTAGGCGTCAGGCAAAACGCAGCTCTTTTTGTGTTTTCAAAACGTTTTGTTCTTTTTTGGGTTTTCAAAACATTTTGCGTTCTTTTTAGGTTTTCAAAAAAACTTTTGTCGGTTTTTTTGGCGTTTTCAAAAGCTTTTGGGGGGTTGGTACGTTGTTGGCCAAAAGGGAAAAGAAAAACGATAAGGAAAGTGAAAGAAACACTAATCCCTTAATCGCGCTGGCCAATGAACGCGTCTACCCGACCTAGTCGACTTGTTCGAATCAGAGGAAGGCGTCGTCTTAGACGTCCTATCGGATCGCAAAATTGGAGGAACTGCTGAAGACGTGGCAGTTGGTTCGATGGGAAGCGGTGGAGCTGAAGTGGAAGGCTTGGATGGGGCGTGAAACTTGGGGTCAGGGATGTTGGAAGCAGTCGAGTCTTCCATCATAGGCTGCGTTGATTCGTCAGAAGACGAGTAAGGGTCTTCGTTGAGCTCAGGTTCCACGTGGGCAACCTTGAGACGGTCAATTGTAACGGCTTCGCGTTTACCGTGACGGTCGATGATAAAAACGCGGTCCTTACGCTGCAGGACCTTGAAAGGACCTTCGTAAGGTCGCTCCAGTGGTCTGCGGAGACCATCGAGGCGGAGAAAAACGAACGGACAATGCTGCAGGTCTTGTGGAATATAAGATTTACGTTGTTGTTCTCTAACGTCGGGAAGCTTGTACTGACGCATGCTCGTGGCAAGCTGACGTGCATAATTTGCGTCGTAACGGGTAATTCTGGGACTAACGGAGAAGAAATCGCCAGGTAAACGCAGTGGTTGTCCATATACTAACTCGGCGCTAGACGTACGTAGATCGGCCTTTAGGGCTGATCGGATCCCAAGGAGGATCATAGGCAGCACTTCAGTCCAACTCAGCGCATTGGCGGCGCTAAGTGAGGCTTTCAACTGTCGGTGGAAACGTTCCACCATGCCGTTCGCTTGCGGATGATAGGCGGTCGTGCGAATGCGTTGGCATCCAATGAGTTTAAGGAGATCGTTAAAGGTCGTAGATTCGAATTGCGGACCGCGGTCTGTAGTCACTGTGGCTGGACAGCCGTGTGAAGCGACCCAGCGCTCGACAAAAGCGCGTGTTACGGTTTCCGCAGCTACGTCAGGGATGGGAACGGCTTCGGGCCAACGGGTGCAACGATCGATCATGGTCAAAATATAGACCATTCCTTTGGACGGGGCCAGAGGTCCCACGATGTCGAGATGGACATGGGCAAATCGCGCTGAAACGGACGGAAAGCGACCAAGCGGAGCGGACACGTGCCGCTGAATCTTGGCTTGCTGGCAGGTGAGACAGCTGCGTGCCCAGCGCGTAAGATCGCGTTGCATCCCCGGCCAAACGTATCTCTCAGAGACAAGCTTAGCAGTAGCTTTAATGCCTGGGTGGGCGATATTGTGGAGGGTGTCGAAAACGATACGGCGAAAAGTTTCTGGAACGACGGGTCGAGGTCGTCCGGTAGATGTGTCGCATAAAATGGTACCATCAGATGACGGCAAAGGGTGCGGGGATATCTTCAAAGAAGAATCGCGAAGTTCCGAAAAGGTTTGGTCGTTTGATTGCGCGGCGGCCATAGCAGACAAATCGATTGCCTGCCCGGCAGGGCCAATCGCAGATACTCTTGAAAGAGCATCAGCGACGACGTTTTGTTGGCCAGAAATGTGTCGGATATCAGTCGAGAATTGGGCGATGAAATCCAGCTGACGAATCTCACGTGGTGAGTGTCGAGCTGATTGATTTCGGAATGCGTAGGTAAGCGGCTTGTGATCGGTGAAGATAATGAAGGTGTTACCTTCGAGGACGTGTCGGAAATGTCGAACTGTAGAGTAAACGGCCAGCAGTTCGCGACTGAACGTGCTGTACTTGACTTCGGCGGGTTGTAGGCGTCTAGAGTAGAATGCAAGAGGTTTCCAGCCCCATTTGTATGTTGCTGTAGGACGGCGCCAATGGCGGTGTCTGATGCGTCAACAGCAACACTGAGCGGAGCATTCGGATCGAAATGATGAAGCATAACGGCTTTGGCTAAGGCTTCTTTGCTGGCTTTAAAAGCTTCAGCAGCAGCGGCAGTCAGTTCCACCTGACCGTTTTTACGTCCACGAAGTAGGTCGGTTAGTGGACTTAGCAAATTGGCACAGTGTGGAAGAAAACGTCGATAGTAGTTGAGCATGCCGTTAAAACGGCGAATAGCGGCTAACGTAGTCGGACCGGGAAGTCTCTGATGGCGCGGACTCTATCGTCTAGAGGCCGTATACCATACTGATCAATATGGTGGCCAAGGAATTCGACGGAAGGCTGCTGAAATACGCATTTGTCAGGGTTGACAGTGATGCTATTAGCGGCCAGCCTATCGAAAAGTATTTTGAGATGTTCTGCGTGCTGTTCTTTAGACGCGCTGGCAACTAGGATATCGTCGATGTATGCATAGACGAAATTTAGACCTCTAGTGACTGAATCGATGAGTCGTTGAAAAGTCTGGGCTGCGTTGCGAAGACCGAACGGCATACGCAAAAATTCGAACAGCCCGAACGGCGTGATTACAGCAGTCTTCGGGATGTCTTCCTCAGCGACTGGAATCTGGTGATACGCGCGAACCAGATCGATTTTCGAGAACACACGGGTGCCGCGCAGGCTTGCCGTGATGTCCTGAATGTGAGGAATCGGATATCGGTCGGGAACAGTAACGCTATTGAGCGCGCGGTAATCACCACATGGACGCCAGTCTCCTGACCTTTTGGGCACCATGTGGAGCGGCGACGCCCAGGGACTTTTAGACGGACGAACGATGCCTAGTTCAAGCATGTGCTCGAATTCTGCGCGAGCAATTTTCAACTTGTCAGGGGTCATTCGCCTGGCTTTGGCAAAAACAGGCGGACCTTTCGTAACGATGTGGTGTTTCGCAGCATCAGTGGCGGATGAAAACGGTGCCGTTGCACGAAAGACTTGGGGAACTTGGTATTAAGCATCTGACCGATAGGCGAGCTTGACAGGTTGGCGTATACAGGACTGATTGACTCTATGTCGGTCAAAGTACCTATAACTGCCAGATTTGTTTGACGATCGATCAGACGGCGTTGCTTCGCGTCAACAAGCAAATCGAAGTGCTGCAGGAAGTCAAGGCCAAGAATTGGCGTCTGTACATCTGCGACGAGAAAGATCCATTTAAAGGAACGTCGTAGGTTTAAACTAAGCGTGCGCGAGCGCTGACCATACACGCGAATGGTGGTGCTGTTTGCAGCGCGCAATGAACTGGTCGCCTCTTCGATATCATCAATTCGCTTTAGGACGACGGCCCTAAGCTCATCGTTAGTTTTCTGACATTCGGGAATCTCCAAGTTGTCGTCGAGGTCATCGACGACTTGCGGAGGAAGTGCTGCAACGAAGCGGTGAAATTTTATGCTGTCAGACTTAACATCATGTAATGAAAATATAGATTCCAGCTGGTCAGACCAGGTCTTAGGGTTAGTCTCTCGGAAAGGCGGTATAGGGAAACGGAACTCACTAACCTGATTGTCAGAATCTGGGTGAATGACCTTCATGGTGAAACGATTCCGGAGCGTGTGAATGTGAAAGCAAGTAGTAAAGCGTAAAAGTAGAAAGGTAGACAGAATAAATTACCGGATCTGAAAAGAAATATAAGTACCGAACTCAAATATTTGTTTTTTTTTCGGGGTCACCAATTATAGCGCGAAGATCGTGCGCTATATATCCGGTACGCGACTAGACGGCCAACCAAAAGCAGTGGGTAGAAGACACAAAAGTAAACTAGGGAAGAAGTTTATTGGACGGGAGGGGCGTTAGCTAATGCTAAAAATAGGGCACCCGAAGAGAGCTAGCTAGGGAGAATGTCGTTGGCGTCGAGAGCGTAGACGGAGCGTCGTTCGCAGTCGAGCCGCGCGCCAAGGCGGAGATCGTTTTCGTGTTTCCAACAAACGGGAACAACGTTCCAACAGGCAAACCGAATGGTTCCCTAATACATAAGAAAGCTATAATTTGAATATATTTTAGAATAGTTTACACAGTCATACGGGGGAATCTCCAGGGCGCTACAACTCAGCCTATTGGCGCAAACCCATTGTGTATATCAATTCGTATGTGACTGCGGGGATAGTTACATAGGCAGAACCAATAGAACACTGAGTTCCCGAATAAAGCAGCACGTACCAAAATGGGTTCAATGCGGGCTTAGTCAGCAAGCAAGCTCAACTCAGAATATGTGTTTACGCAGGCCGCCAGAATCTTCGATCGGCAGGCACTTATTAACAACAGGTTGCCGAATTGAGGTCAACAAGGCGTTCACTATCCTGCTTCGCCATACTACTTCCCGGCTCCTCCGGTTTGCCGAGGCGATTGCCATTAGTCGGATTAGGCCAGTGCTTTGTGTTCAAAAACAATTATCGATCAGCCTCAGGCTGCCCTGGTTGTAGACGAAAGACACCCTTTTCTCGCGTTTGTTTATATGGATGTCTATACCCGCAAACTGTTATACAAAATTACCGGTTATCGTTATCGGCACTGATGAGACGATATGAAATGCATGCATCAGCCGAACTTCGTCTTTTACTTGTGCTTTTCAAGTTACTAAAGAGAACTAACTGTTTAAAAAGTGGAAAAGTTAAAATATAAGGGTGAGTTGCAGTTTACTGACCCTGCAATTCTCATCTGTTTACTCGATCGAGACGCCGTTACCCAATGACACTGCGCCAATCCACCCCATTTCGTTGTAGCACGTAGAAATGAGTGTGGTTGACTTGGCCAAAGGCCTTCGTGAATTAGATCCGAACTCTTCGCTGGGTCCTGATGGACTGCACCCGCTGTTCCTCGAGACCGTGGCGGACTACATTGCTGTTCCCGTCTGTCAGATATTTCGTTACTCTCTGGAAGCTGGACGACTCCCGGTTGCTTGGAAACTGAGGACCGTCAAACCTATATACAAGGGATGGATCCTCAAGATCCTGCAAACTATCGACCTATCTGCCTAACGTCTGTGCCCTGTCAGCACCATCGGTCACTCGGGCGCCCGATACAGGACACTCATCGGGCGTTCGTAAAATATGGCATATGAAATCCGCTTATAGCCGTATCAACTGTCCAACGGCGACTGAAAACATCGATGGTCCTTCGATTAACTTCTTATAGTAAACAAACTACTCATTAAAAGATAGTAGAGATGTTCACTTCGTGAATGCAGTATTCACACAAACATTACGCATAACTACTGGTGCGTGTGCGCTGCACATTTCGGTTATGCGACACCTATAAATATCGCCCATAAAAGTGCGATAAGCGTACAGGATTGCACTGCCAGTAGCTGAAACGTCTCACCAGTAGCAGACTCTTCCCACGCAATGTTATCGTTGAGCACGTAATGCCCCCTTCACGAAAGGCACAGCTGCTATACAGCGAAAAACAGCCATTGATTCAACGGAGGCCCTGCCAAGTCAAAGGTGATCGTAGATTCCGACGTTAGTTTCTACATGTAACAGAAGGTTTGCGTGAATATGTGACAAAAGCGGACTGTCCTGCTGGTAGGAATATGAGCAGTGAGGACCCACCAACGTAGTTCCGTAGTGTAGTCGTATAGGGCGCTTGTCTCGTTGCGTAGGTGTCCGGAGTTCGAATCTTGGCAGGGTCGCGTAAGGATTAGGCGGTGTCGCTGGATGGATCTCGTGTTTGTGCGTTAGGTCGTGGTCGATTCTCCATTTTCTTCTTTTCGCTACGTTCCAGTGCGCAGTATTAAGATTGTAAGCACTTTTCACACTCTTCATGACGATGTTGACTGAATCGCGTGCACCAGTTGTGTTAATGGCTATGTTGAGGCCAACATCATAGGTAATCTAATGCCATGCGTTGAGGAATATACTAAGGAGTGTAAAGGGGAGTGCTGCTAAAGATTTCTCCGCCAGTCCGAAACGTCCTGTTTGCACATATTTTGGAAGCTGAGCGGCCTGCCGGCGGATTTTCGTGCAGGTAGGGTCCCCAGATGTGTGGAAATGTAATAACGTGCAATCAAACGTGTTGGCAGAGAACGTAAGGTGGCTAGATTATTCCTACAGAGCAAAATCTGGGAAAAACAGGGCATTTGAAGGAGGAACCGCAACATTTTTCTCGGCGAGCGCCCGATGAGTGACACAATTTTGTGCCACTCGGGCGCCCATCGGGCGCTCGATCGGTCACCCATCGGGCGCCCATCGGACTTCCAACGGGCGCCCATCGGGCACTGGTGCTGAGTGGGTGTTGTGCAAGTTAATGGAGAGGATTCTCAAGCGCGCCCTGCAGCTTCACTTCGAGAATCTTAACATCATCTCCTGTGCCCAGCATGGCTTTCGGCGGGCACGCTCATGTACCTCGAACTTGATTGTTGCTAGGGAAAACTGGGCGAGGTCGTTAGACGCTGGGAAACGATTGGATGTGGTTTTCGTAGACTTCAGCAAGGCGTTTGACAATAAACAAATAAATAAATAAATAAATAAATAGGTATATTTCTAGACCTGCTAGAGGCTGCACCCTAAAGGGTTCAGAGCAATGCTTACATTTATCCGATGCTCTTGCATGGAAGTTGGCAAAATAAATGTTCATCGTTAGCAATTGCAAATGCATTGGCACTGTTTAGTATACAGCTACTGGGTCGCAGGCGCCCAACTTGACATTTCTCTGCTTCCTTCGGGCGATATTGAGCTCTTTGTAGTTTATTGTGAATACTTCGCGGAGGTGAAGTTTGCCTTTTCGCCTTGGAACAGAATCCAATTTGCCACAAGTTCACTTTAAATTGATCGCACAATAATTGGCCACTCAGTTGCCCCAATTGTTGTTGCGCACATGGAAGAAATGAATGAAGGGATTATAAGGCATACGAAAAATAAAAACAATTCCGAAAAATGCAGACATAAATAGAAGCAATTTGTTAAGAGAGAAAATAAATCTGCGTGCTTCGGTTGAAAAATACCAATTAACCAAGAAATATAGCACTACTTTTATTACGCTGATATTGCTCTCCGGCGCAAAATTTCAACCTGTTATTCTCAGATAAAAGAAAAAGCCTTTCCACAGTTACCATACCGCCTATATTAGCACAAAATTACACTGGTCTGGACCAGCTTTAGCGCCTGAATACGATGAACGTAAAAGCAACACAATACGTGCAGTAGTTTGCGAGTTATTCGCAATTAAACGATGGTCTACGAATAAGGCCACTTTTTATTTTTCGCTAAAAATGGCTTTCTGCTTTGCAGGCAGATAGCAGAAAAAATAAAAGAAAATATAAAAAGTAGGGAAGCGGTGTATGTTCTAGATAGGCATAGCTATCTAGAAATGCTCTAATTAGCCCGTTATACCCTGCGACAACTACGGACTGCGCAGGTGGAGGGAAAAAGTAAACTTAGCCAGGCACGCCATGAAAAATATATGCAAGAAAGGCACCAACTGTAAAACTCCGACCTGGTACTGGTGGTCTCAGGGCAATGTCCTTTCTTGATATCGCTGATCTTTTGAATGGCCGGACCATGCGAGTCAAGGTGAATGAAGCCTACTCCACTCCCTGTGTGATGACTATGCGGTGTTCCGCAAGGGTCAGTACTTGGTCCAGAACTGTGCAAAATATTCATCAATGATCTCCCATCGGAGCTTCAGATGGATTGCCTGGTTTACGCCGATGATATGAAGCTGTAGATGGAGGTAACCTGTCTTGAGGATGCTGACAGATTGCAGGCATCATCGGACATCCTACACGACTGGTCAGTCAACTGGCAATTGCCCCTAACTTGTGAAAAATGCCCAGTTCTCCCCATAGGCGCCCTTGCACCATTCGGGAATATACCATATTGTTGGGGTGTTACTCAGGACCACCATTCTTGAAAAAGTTCTCGGTGTGCTTGCCTCACATGATTTACGGACTTCAGAAGGCACACTACGGAGGGTTGCCTCTGCCACCAGGATGTCCCATGCCATACGGAGAGCCTTTTCGAGACTGACTCCGGAAAGTTTCAGAAGCCTGTTTACTTCTCATGTGCGCCCGATCCTTGAATACGGACTACCCGCCATCTGTCCTCTTACCAGGTTCGAGTGTAACATGATTGAGAAGGTACAGCGGCGTGCCTCGAAATCCATACTGGAGTTAAGGGACTTGTCTTACCCTCATCGACTACAGCGGATGCACCTGTTCTCCCTGGAATATCGCCGACGTAGAGGTGGTCTAATGTTTATTAGGCGAATTCTGATGGGGGAAATGGGGACGGAGCTACAAGCGTTCTTTCAAGTCAACGCTATAGTTCCACTCGGGGGCACAACTGGAAAACTATAATAACCCAGCAGACTCAGAGTTCGCTCCACTCTCGCTCTATCAACCCGGCATTGTCAATGACTGGAAAAACTTGCAGAAACATGTGGTCGACGAGCAGTCGGAGGAATGTTTCAAGCGATTTTTGGATTCTCACTTGAAGAGTAAGCTGGGACCCTGCTTCTTCCAATGTAGCTGTCACGGCCCCTTGTGGAATACCATCCCGTAGCGACTCACGACATCCACGCAATGATCGGGAAGTGAAGGAGCTGATAAAGGACTTTCCTTCTGCTCTCTACAATCCAATGACCCAATGAATATAGAAAATGGTTTAAGGAAGTCCGCGGCATGTATACATACTTGTTGAAATTTCAACAAGCATCCTACATTATTAATAAACAGTACTTTGGTTTCAATGGCCTAAAATTTATCTCTTACCACCTACAACCGTGTGTACCGGAATCCCACTTCCGAAAGAATATTATTTCCTAGTGGCGGATAGGACGCTCCGTCAAAAGTTAGCCCCTCCCATTTCCAAGCATATGGCGTGCTAACTATCAGGCAATGCGTATCAAGGCCGCTGGGATGCGTTGCGAAATCTCGGTGGTTGAAACGGTTTAGGCGGCTTGGGATAAATTTAAACCTTATCTCATGGAGATGTCTACTCCCTACATCACGCTTGCGAGGAGAAAGGAGACACGAGCGCAGCCGCCGTGGATAGATACCACTGGTAAATACCTGCTCCAGAAGCATTCTAGGTGTTGGAGGACCTACCGTGCGGCTTCGACAACTAGGGGAGTAGACACTTCCGTGAGATAAGGTTTAAATTTATCCCAAGCCGCCTGAACCGTATCAACCACCGAGATTTCGCAACGCATCCCAGCGGCCTTGATACGCATTGCCTGATAGTTAGCACGCCATATGCTTGGAAATGACTTAGCAATGCTCTGGTGACGCCTGATCAGAGTGTACCTGAACGATTAACAAACATGATCACTAGCACCCAAGGGAGAGCTGTAAGTGATGTCCCCTGCGAAGTCTAGTGACTTGGCAAACACTAGATCAAAAGTAGACGGGAGTTGGGCGTCCATGTACCTAGTGGGGAGGTCCACGAACTGATGCAACGGTTCTTGTAGCGTAAGCTCAAGTAGGTCTGCCCCGAAAGTACCTTCTGCCGAGTTGTTCCGGTAAGCTACCTGCCGGCTACTATACAGCAGAAACAATAATTTACCATGAAAAATTATAAAAGGCTAAATAATGAAATCGTGGTTGGAGGGGGAGGCTGAGGGATGGGGTGAGACAAAGAAACTCACAGCACGAATGCCACTGTGGTCGACTACTTGCCACATCAACAAGTGTATCCAGCCAAACGTGTTCATGGTCTTTCGGACCCCAACCAGGGAGCCGAGACGCTCCAACCGAGGCCAACTTCGAAGTGAGGGCCTTCATTCCTCTCGGCCAAGTCATCCGTTGGCAACTACTCCTCTACTTCCATCCACACCCGTGCGCGGGTCGGTGGGCTGGCATGCGTAACAGGTGGCCGAGCCATCGGAGTCTGGTGCGCGAACTAACGGTGCTGAGTGTTTCATTTCCTTTTTCTGTTCCCTAAACAAGGCGTTGAACACCCTCCTTGCTTACTCGGTGCTCCCACAAGATGTGAGCTAAATTGCGATTGTTGTTCGCGCAATTGGTATGCAAACGTTTCATCACCACGCGAGGTGACTTCCTCGGTGCGCTGCAAGGTCAAACGTAATCCGCTGACTTGGTCATCGATTTGTGATTGATTAGCAAGTGACTTTTGATTTGACCTCAATCTGTTCCCCTTGACCAGCCGTCTACCCAGCTTCTCTGGTAGATGTGAGCGTTCCGTAGGATGGCTTTGTCCCGGCTGTTACGGCTGTATTATTAACGGCTCGGTTAGCTGCTCTCGACAGTTTTTAAGTTGCTTTAATTATCTCCGTGTTAGCGTTTCGTAAACCGGGTCAATCTCGACGTGTATGTTTATCGAGTGAGAGAAGGGGGACTTACCTGAAAACCTTAATGCCCTAAGCAAACATTCAGGGTCAAGGCGCCTACACCTTGTGTAGACAACATACCGTCACAAACAGCTGGCTATCGTGCAAAGATAAGGCGGCATCGGCGAGACAGCTTATTCTTTATTTCATAGGTCCTCATAGTTGTATGGCAGCGAAGCATCAGTTCAAATGGCTGATGTACTGCTGTTGATGATGATGATGTTTATCGAGTGCTTCGTCGAGTACCATGCCTCGAGGAACTCTCTTCCTTTTCGTGTCTCTCCTTGTGCTAGGATCTCTACGTTGTTCCAATCGAAGTGATGTTCTTCTTCTGTATGTATTGAAACCAGTGAGAGAGCGTAATGGTTCTTACAAGCTCTCATGCTCTTGTATTCTTATTGACAGTCGTCTTCCTGTTTGACCCACATAGTCTTCATCACAATCTTGACACCGTATCTTGTACACAACATTTCGTCTTTCGTGTGCTTTAGATCTAGCTTTGGGTTCCGATAGTGTTCTCCTCAATGTGGCGGTTGGTTTGTGAGCCACTAAGACCGTGCTGTCTGAATAATCTTGCTGTCATCTCGGAGATGTTCTTTACATAAGCTAGAACGATTCGCTTCGTTGTCGTTTGAGCAGGCTGAGAGGTCGTAGCTTTGTTGTTTAGACATCGCCGGATAGCTGTGCGGATATCCATTTAGGTGAAATGATCTGAACAGGTATAGCTCTTCTTTCCGCTTCGCCTCAATAGTGCTGCAATGTCTTTCAATTCTACGAAAGAGAGTTCGCACGCAGCTTATTTTGACATTTCGGGTGATTACTGTAGTAATTAAGTGAGGTTCTTCGCAGCCAGTTTTCAAATCAGATAGTCGTCCATATGCCCGGGAAAGCACTAGACTGCAGTTTCAGCCTGTTGGGCATCGTCAGTATTGCGCATCCATCGGATCCATCAGGATTCGAACCCATGACCACCAGCGGCTTGAACCGCCAGTCAGCAGCTTATGTCACTGGGCCACGGGGGACAGCTTCAGATCGTCATGATTTACAAGCTAACTGCGATATAGCGCGTCTTATCCTCCACTGCCATGCAAGTTACGAACCTTGCAGGGGACAGGGTTGGCCCCGAAAGGCACGACGTCCACTAACAGTACCTATGTACAACATAGCATTTAGAAATTGTCAGGGCAGGTATAGTAGTTTAGAATCTGGTCGGTGTATTTTCCTTTCCTGCTAACTGCTGTTTGCAACTCTCCGTCAATCGTCCTAGTGACTAACACATCCAAAAATTGGAGTTGGTCTTCTATCTCCGATTCCATCGTAAAATGGGTGTCTTTGATGGTGTTATTGAGCAACTCATCTGCAGCCGCTACTTGACTACGTTTCATTATCACGAATGTGTCATCGACGTATCGGATCCACAACTTTGGGTTGATTATGGGCAGTACGTTTGCTTACCAATTGCGAAGCTCGGCGAACAGTTGAACCCAGGAAGGATCAACCCGGGATACCAGTAAATCAAGTCATTTTAAACAGATGGTTGTCTTCAGACAATGTGAGAAGCCGTTCTGCGTTATCAGAGCGGTTCTCCTCGAGCGCGTGGTTACCACCAAGGTGGCGTTCGTATGGTCACAGGCGGCCAACCCGTGCATTAAAATCCCCAGCAAGGATAACGACATCCGACATTTTAGCATTAATCAAGGGCTGATGTAGATTCCGGTAGTATTCGTCCTTGACCGAGTCGTCACTGCAGTCATTTGGGGCGTACACGGAGATCACAAAGAAGTTTGCGTCTCTCTTCGCGCCTTGTTGCTTCTATATGAGCCTCGAAGCCGAACTGCACATAGTCGGCTGTTAGTCGGGAACCAGTCCAGTAGTGCCGCCTCGGCCTTGCCACTTAGTGCTATACCTACACCAGCCAAACCCACTGAGGCTGCTTCTGGATCTCCAGAAAGACGCAGGTGATATCTAGCTTCGTGGTCAGTGGGGTATGTCAATGTAAGCACAGTGCTGGGATCTTGCACCGGGTTTCTGAAAGGCAGCAGACATCAACGTGTAGGGACTCTAGGGTGCGCGCTAGACCGGCTTGCTGTCCAATCTGCATGAGTGTCGGAACGTTGAAGCATGCCAGACGGAACGAGGATCAAGGTTGAAATCCTTGGTCCGTGGCGCAACCGGAATCGCAGCCACATTGTTGAACACATGAATCGGTTAACGGAAAGTGAGGATTGTTAGCAAACGAACAATTGGCGTGTGATGAAGTCGCGTGAATGCTAGAAGCAGAAACAGTAGCTAATGAGCACGTCCATGGTTTTGTGAGGGCGTGATACTACCCGGTTGCCCAAGCCGAAGTAGGGAGTTGACTTAGGGGACTCCACCCCGAGCCTTTGGGTAAATAACCTACCCGAAAGGCAGCGGGGCGAATATAGGAAATCGCCCATTGGGAGGCTCTGAGTGAATGTATAGCGCGTTGATCGTGCGCTATATATCCGGTACGCGACTAAACGGCCAACCAAAAATAATGGGTAGAAGACACAAAAGTAAACTAGGGAAGAAGTTTATTGAACGGGAGGAGCGTTAGCTAATGCTAAAAATAGGGCACCCGGAGAGAGCTAGCTAGGGAGAATGTCGATGGCGTCGAGTGCGTTGACAGAGCGTCGTTCGCAATCGAGTCGCGCGCGCCAAAGGCGGAGATCGTGTTCGTGTTTTCGACAAACGGGAACAACGTTCCAACAGGCAAACCGCCTATTTCCCTAATACATAAGAAAGCTATAGTTTGAATGTATTTTAGAATAGTTTACACAGTCATACGGGGGAATCTCCAGGTCGCTACACAGCCCCCTCCTAGAAGGGAAACCGTGGGTGACCCTTCGATCTACGTGAGGACTGTCCGTCACGGGCCAGCCTTCTGCGAGACCAGATAGTGAAACCTGATGCAGCTGCTGGGGGAGAACCAGGCGATCGGACCCTAGCGAGCTCCCACCCGTGTCCTCCCTAACGGTGCCAAAAACACAAAATGTGGGAAAAGTTCGTAAGCGTCAATAGTTCGCGAGCTCGTGAAGGTCAAACGTTCGCTTCAGGCTCGTCATCTCCTCCGGTTCGTACATGCAAGGTAAACGGAAACAAGAGCAGTGACGGTGGAGGCGAGAGCAAAAATAAGAGTGACACTTACCGGATGAGGTAGGCGTCTAGAGTAGAAGGCAAGAGGTTTCCAGTCTCCATTTGTATGTTGCTGTAGGACTGCGCCAATGGCGCTGTCCGATGCGTCGACAGCAACACTGAGCGGAGCGTTCGGATCGAAGTGATGGAGCATAACGGCTTTAGCTAAGGCTTCTTTGCTGGCCTTGAACGCTTCGGCAGCAGCAGCAGTCAATTCTACCTGACCGTTTTTAGTCCACGAAGTAGGTCGGTTAGTGGACTTAGCAAATTGGCAGTGTGGAAGAAAACGTCGATAATAGTTGAGCATGCCGTTAAAACGGCGAATAGCGGCTAACGTAGTCGGGACCGGAAAGTCTCTGATGGTGCAGACTCTATCGTCTAGAGGCCGTATGCCATACTGATCAATATGGTGGCCAAGGAATTCGATGGAAGGCTGCTGAAATACGCATTTGTCGGGGTTGACAGTGATGCTATTAGCGGCCAGCCTATCGAAAAGTATTCTGAGATGTTCTGCGTGCTGTTCTTTAGACGCGCTGGCAACTAGGATATCGTCGATGTATGCATAGACGAAATTTAGACCTCTAGTGACTGAATCGATGAGTCGTTGAAAAGTCTGGGCTACGTTGCGAAGACCGAACGGCATACGCAAAAATTCGAACAGCCCAAAAGGCGTGATTACGGCAGTCTTCGGTATGTCTTCCTCAGCGACTGGAATCTGGTGATACGCGCGAACCAGATCGATTTTTGAGAACACACGGGTGCCGCGCAGGCTTGCCGTGATGTCCTGAATGTGAGGAATCGGATATCGGTCGGGAACAGTAACGTTGTTGAGCGCGCGGTAATCACCACATGGACGCCAGTCTCCTGACTTTTTGGGCACCATGTGGAGCGGCGACGCCCAGGGACTTTTAGACGGGCGAACGATGCCTAGTTCAAGCATGTGCTCGAATTCCGCGCGAGCAATTTTCAACTTGTCAGGGGTCATTCGCCTGGCTTTGGCAAAAACAGGCGGACCTTTCGGAACGATGTGGTGTTTCGCAGCATCAGTGGCGTATGAAAACGGTGTCATTGCACGAAAGACTTGGGGGAACTTGGTATTAAGCATCTGACCGATAGGCGAGCTTGACAGGTTGGCGTATACAGGACTGATTGACTCTATGTCGGTCAAAGTACCTATAACTGCCAGATTTGTTTGACGATCGATCAGACGGCGTTGCTTCGCGTCAACAAGTAAATCGAAGTGCTGCAGAAAGTCAAGGCCAAGAATTGGCGTCTGGACATCTGCGACGAGGAAGATCCATTTAAATGAACGTCGTAGGTTTAGATTAAGCGTGCGCGAGCGTTGACCATACACGCGAATGGTGGTGCCGTTTGCAGCGCGCAAAGAACCGGTCGCCTCTTCGATAACGTCATTAGAATCACGTGGGATAACGCTGACTTCTGCGCCGGTGTCAACGAGATAGCGTACTCCCGTACTGCGATCGGTGACAAAGAAAAGGCGACTGGGGCAGCCAGCAACGTCCGTCGCCCCTACGTGCTGGCCTACCCGTTTCCCTGCATGTTGCGCTTGAAAGAACAAGGTGGGCGACACGATCTGGCCTGATGACCAAATCGCTCGTGGTACCAGCAATAGCTTGACCTAGGGGGAGATTTCGAACGTGATCTAGGAGGACTGCGACTACTGGGACGATTTCGGCGGTTGGATCCGGATTGTGTTAGCTTCTCTAGTCGGTTGGTCAATGCGGATACTTGCGCTCTTAGTTCTGCTACCTCTGTACTGGAGGTAGACTGAACCTGAGATATTTGGGCGTTGGATTCCCAAATACGGTCGGCAATATCGGCGAGCTGAGGAAGAGGCGCATCGTTTGCATACAAGGGATTGCGCATGTCACGTGGCAGGCAACGAAGCCACATCTCTTTAAGGAAAGAGTCGCCAACAGCGAGAGGCTTAGCTAGAGCTTGCATCTTGTGCAGCAACTGCGAAGGCTTTCGATCCCCTAGCTCGGTTTCTTTAAGAAGCTGCGTGACGCGAGCATGGTCTGATATGCCAAATCGCTTTAAGACGACGGCCTTAAGCTCATCGTAACTTTTCTGATGTTCCGGAAGTTCCAAGATGTCGTCGAGGTCATCGAGGACTTGCGGGGGAAGCGCGGCGACAACGCAGTGAAATTTGACGCTGTCAGAGTTAACGCCATGTAACGAAAAAATGGACTCTAGCTGGTTAAACCAGGCCTTAGGGTTAGTCTCTCGGAAAGGCGGGAGAGGGAAACGGAACCCACAAACCTGATCGTCAGAATCTGGGCGACTGACCTTCATGGTGAAATAATTCCGGAGCGTGTGAATGTGAACACAAATAGTAAAGAGAAAAAGTAGAAAGGTAGACAGAATAAATAACCGGATCTGAAAAAAATATTAGTACCGAACTCACCAAAAATAGTTTTTTTTCGGGGTCACCAATTATAGCGCGTAGATCGTGCGCTATATATCCGGTACGCGACTAGACGGCCAACCAAAAATAATGGATAGAAGACACAACAGTAAGCTAGGGAAAAGTTTATTGGACGGGAGGAGCGTTAGCTAATGCTAAAAATAGGGCACCCGGAGAGAGCTAGCTAGGGAGAATGTCGATGGCGTCGAGTGCGTTGACAGAGCGTCGTTCGCAATCGAGTCGCGCGCGCCAAAGGCGGAGATGGCGTTCGTGTTTTCAACAAACGGGAACAACGTTCCAACAGGCAAACCGAATACTTCCCTAATACATAAGAAAGCTATAATTTGAATGTATTTTAGAATAGTTTACACAGTCATACGGGGGAATCTCCAGGTCGCTACAAATATGTACTGTGAGTGCTACGCGTTAACTCGGTTTTTTGGCGTTCAAGTTCTAGTTCAATTTGGACAGGAACGGTAGGAGGATTCCCATGTGTGTTCCTTCTTCAAGGCGTCGTTGAACCAGGATGGAGTTCGCGGGAGCGGTTTGGAGCCGACAGGAGCCAAATCAATACACACGAATCACATAACGGTCAACCAATCAATGCCCACGCGGCCTGCACTAGCAGTCCCCACTGTACCGGCCACGTGAATAGAATAAAGGTTAAGAGAAGGGAACCAACAAAAACAAAATAATGGTAATTGTAGTACAGGAGAGAACGTGTGGTTAAGACAATAATAGTAATAGATGTGCCATACTGATCGAGAATTTTAGTTGAAATAACGTGGAAAACAGAGTTTGAATAAACACTTGAAACGAAATTTGGCTCTTGTCAAATTTCATCTGATCAAAGATATCTTGGGTCGACTAAATTGGTACTGGCCAAAACGTCTTCCTGACGCTTACTGGTAATTTTGCGGTTGTTCCCTTTTTAATCCCGTTTTACACCCTGTTTTGCCTTTTTATTGTGGTTGTTTTACGGTTGTATACGTGTTTTTAAATTCTGCGTTGTTTTCCACTTCAATATGGTCGTCTCGCGAAAAACCGGGACGGATGAAGCCCCCGCGTCTTCGTTTGATGAGTCAAATGCACCTTGCAGCAATTCTGCCTGTTCAAGGCCAGTCACAGATTCATCTGGTGGTATACAGTGTGATATTTGCTCTCGTTGGTATCACAAAAGTTGTACCGGCCTCCGAGCGAATCAGTACAAGATGCTATCATCCAGTGAAAGCCTTCGGTTTAGATGTGCTGATTGTTGCGCTCAGAAAGCGAAGCTCCCGGCTTTCACTTGTGCTGAATTCAAAGCACTAGCGTCCAGATTCATAGTTGTCGAGAAGGCATTAGCCGAGCTTGCCTCGCTCAATTCTAAAGTGGATTTGATTATGAAATCCCTGAATATCGCGAATGTGGACGCTGTAACTGACTGTCCTCCTGCTGATAGTCCAACCGTTGACGAGGAGTTCATCCTACCGGACGCTCCTGTTCACGTGGATATAACAGACACAGATGCCTCGGACGGCATTGTTGACCCGCCCCAAATGGAAGGCGAATCACGGGCTCCTGAGCCATTAAAGAATAAGCGTAAGAGGGTAAGGAAAGCGCGCAAACCCTCCGCCCCCAAACCGGAAGGTGACAAAATGCTCAAGAAGCAAGCGCCTGCTTTGAAAACACCACTTGGTGTTGCATTTCCCTCAGTGAGACAAGAGGTGCCGTCGCCTTCGGTTTCACCAATTCCCGTCAGACAACCATATGGCGTGGATGGTAGAGCATGTGGTGTAAATACACCTCGTCGAGGCGATTCTTACACAGATAGCAGTGTGATTTTCAGAAACGTCACTGAATCCACTGCAGCTCTTCCTGCCGAGCGCATGCTTGAGGATCTTGATTGTCTTAAAGTTTGTGTGACCAGGCTTTTACCACCAGGTTTCCCTGGCGTTAATGTCAGGAAGCTCATCAGATTGGGGAACGTTACGGTTGGTCAACCAAATCCTCGACCCCGTTTGCTTAGGGTGGTCCTCTCCACCCCAGAAGAGCGCAGGGCCTTACTGAGATTTGCCTTCAAACTCAAAGGTACCAACGTTAGTGTGCAACCAGATCTTCCGTTAGCGGATAGGTTAAAGTTAAAGGAAGCCATCAGAGACCTAAAAGCCCGGCGTGCAGCTGGCGAGCAAGGTCTCCGATTGGTGGGTTTTCAGGTGGTCAGCCGGCGGTCCTTTTCCGCCCTGCCAGAACCTATACTAATTGCGCACGACCCAGGGCTGGTCGGGCCGAAACACTCCAAGTAGTACTTAGTAACGTGCGTAGCCTGAGGAACAAAATGTGCGAGGTGGGTCTGCTCGTAGACAAATCTCGTCCAGATATACTTGCTTTCACCGAAACGTGGCTGTCTGAGGAAATCACAGATGGCGAAGTATATCTGCCTGGCTACGCACTGTTCCGCGCTGATCGCTCCACTGGCCGTCAAGGGGGTGGTGTAGCTCTTTATGTGAGTTATCACATCGACGTATTGAGGACCAGCGTTTTTCAGTCTCTCGACAAATCTGTTGAGGCTCTCGCAGTCTTGATTTGCGCTTCCTCGGTTCAGGTTACGGTTGTGTTAGTGTATAGAAGCCCTATGAGCACCTCCAATGGAATCATTGACTTTATACGCACTCACTCTGCGAACAAGTGTCTGGTGCTGGGAGACTTTAACCTCCCAGATGTTTGTTGGGATGATCTATCTTGCAGTTCGACGCTGGAATCGTTCGGTACAGAACTGCTGGACTTGACGCTGCAGGTACCACTACACCAGTTCGTGGACCTCCCCACTAGGTACATGAGCAATCAGCAGCCGTCCATTTTAGATCTTGTTTTTGCTAAGTCACTTGACTTTGTAAATGACATTAAATATGACTCGCCTCTTGGCGCTAGCGATCACGTTTGCTTGTCTTTCCAGTGTGCTCTTATCAGGTCTTGCCAAGCTACTACCAGTTGGTATCCGAACATTTGGGCCGCGGACTTCCAAGCGATGCGGGATAGAGCTAGGTCATCGCCTTGTGTGATATCTGATACCGACACTGTTCATATAGCCTGGGAAAAGCTTAAGGCTCACCTCGTCGACATTTCTGCACCTCACGTCCCACTGGTAAAAAGAAGGGAATCGAGAGCGCAGCCTCCGTGGATAGATTCCGCGGGGAAGGGCCTGCTAAAGAAGCGGTCTAGATGCTGGCGAGCTTACCGAACAGCTCCGTCAAACGGCACGTTTGACAAATATCGGTTGGTTCGAAATGAGTGCAAGCTACATCTTAGGTTGGCCCGGCTTCAGTATGAAAAGGGCTTAGCTCATACTGCTTCGAAAAATCCCAAGAGATTCTTTGCTTACGTTAAACGACGCTGTGGTGCAAACTCGCCCATTCCACCATTGCTTCGAGGAGATGGGACCCATGCCTATAGCGACTATGACAAGGCATGCGTGCTTGGTAAGCAGTACTCAAGCGTCTTTGTCCGCGAGACAAATACGCCATGCAAAGAGTTAGTTCCAAGAGTCCCTGAGGACTGTTGTCTGGATGAAATTCCTGTAACGGAGTCCCAAGTTCTCCGGTTGCTAAAAGAGGTGAACCCAACTAAGGCTTCTGGGCCAGATTCTGTTCATCCAAAATTGTTGCACGAATTGGCAGGGGAACTCAGTGGACCTCTGACTTGTGTGTTTCAGAAGTCACTCAACAGCTGTATCTTGCCTACCGAATGGAAGGAGGCTGTTGTCTGCCCGATTTTCAAGTGCGGTGACAAAGACCTACCTGCTAATTACAGGCCTGTCAGCTTGACTAGCGTGGTCGTTAAGTTACTTGAAAAAATAGTACGAGATACAGTGGAGAACCATTTAAGTAGGTTTAACCTGCTTAGCGTCGAGCAACATGGTTTTCGCAAAGGATTTTCGTGTCAGACGAACTTGCTGGTAGCTCGAGAGTGCTGGGCTGAAGCCGTAGACAGTGGACATGCGGTGGATGTGGTGTTCATTGACTTCGCCAAGGCCTTTGACACTGTCCCCCATTCGCGACTCTCGCTGAAGTTGAGGTCTTATAGAATAGCTGGTCGTGCTCTCCAGTGGGTGTCAGCTTTTCTGGATAGACGGGAACAGTGTATTCGTGTAAGAAGCAGTCTTTCGTTTCGACAGGCTGTGCTTAGCGGCGTTCCGCAAGGCTCTGTCCTAGGTCCGCTGCTGTTCTCAGTCTACGTGAATGACTTGCCGGAGGAGCTTGAGGTACAATCGCTTTTATTTGCAGATGCCATCGCAATGAGGCTGGACCTTACCGTGGTGCGATGGTTTGCGTGCCTCAGAGATCCATTGAGCTATGCTGGGTGGTGCTTTTTTTTGCACCTTTAGAGCCACTCATACCAGATTGGTCAATGGTTAGAGGCCAGACAAACTCAGCCTCCTGGTCCTCCAGGTTGGGGGTTGGAATGGGGGTGGCTCCTCATTTCATAAAACGGGCTCTGTAGTCCAGTGCCAAAACCCGCTGCCTTGCGGTAAGGTTTTTGAACCAAAGGCTTTGGTTGAGAACCCTAATCGTTCTCCTGTCTAGGCCTGGGCAACCTGACAGTATTCTGCCCACGCAATACAATGAACCTTTCCTACAACAATTTCTTGATGCTCTGGCCGTCGCAGAGGATAATAAACGGCGCCCTATCTGCTGCATCGAGCAGGGTGGATAGGGGTTTGGATGCTACTGCTCAGGCCTTCCCGTCTTCTTATACCCCTTCTTGCGCTTCTGCATCCTTATTGTCCCGCTCCAACTTTACTTATATCCCCCCCATTTTCAATCCCCCAATTCTTGGCCCTCCCCCAGCTTACTTCAATAGTCGCTTGTCTTCTAATTTCAAATCACACACAATCGCAGGGCCTCGCTCCAATCCAGTCGATAAGTCCATGTTCAACCAAGCGGACAACGTCAGTTCATCCGTTTCCCTTTGGAGTCCTCGTGTCTCGCTAAGATTGGCATGCCTCAACGTGCGCACTTTGCTGCAGATTGGCCAACAGGCAGCACTTGCCCGCACACTAGAGACCCTATCGATCGATATTTGCTGTTTATCAGAAACCCGCCTGCAAGATTCGAGCTCCGTGCTTACCCTGAGATCCCCCACATGCGACACTGGCGGCACATTCTCATTGCGCCTATCTGGCGATGATGCAGCTTCAAATGCCGGTCAAGCCGGCGTCGGCATTGTTTTGAGTCCCCGGGCTGAAGCTGCCCTGCTTGATTGGATCCCAGTAAACAGTAGGATGTGCGCCGTTAGATTAGCTGGTTCGTTCCGTGCTTCGAAGTCGCGCGGGGACAAACGGTGCCTGTTTGTCATTGCGGCCTACGCCCCTACAAACTGTAGCACTGATTCGGTAAAAGATGATTTCTACCAGCAACTTCACGAGCTCCTTCGTTACAGAAGAAGCACGGATACTGTGGTGCTGGCTGGCGATCTAAACGCCCAAGTCGGAAAATTGTCCTCTGATGAGCTTCATCTGGGCGGCCAACATGGTGTAGGCTCCCGTAATGATAATGGTGAGCGATTGCTCCAGCTGTGTGAAGATGCTCGCCTGTTTCTCGCGAGCACTAATTTTCGACACAGCACCCGCAGAAGTGTGACTTGGCGGCCACCAGCCTCGGGCCAGTCATGGACGCAAATCGATCATATCGCGATCAGTTACCGCTGGAGAGGCTGTGTCCAAAACTGTCGCTCGATTTGGAGCACGAGCGTGGACTCTGACCACGCACTTGTCTGTGCCGACCTCCTGATGCGCTTCGGTGGACGTCCGCAACGTCGATGTGAACGGATTGACACTAGCCAGCTGGCGAAGCCAGATGTTCTGAATGTGTACCAAGATGCGCTGACATCTGGGCTGAGTAAGCGCCCACTAAACACCGTTGAAGATCACTGGTCGCACACTCGTCAAGCGTTGCTATTAGCAGGCATGTCTTCATGTGGCAAAACAAATTGCCAAACCGGACATTGGGTCTCTACACAGTCTCTGGAACTTATGGATGCTCGCCGACGTATTCCGGCTGGAAGCGAATACAATGAATCTCGCAAAAATCTCAGGGCGAAACTACGTGCTAGCCTAAAGAAGGACCGCGAAACCTGGTGGTCTCATCGTGCATCTGAGATGGAAACAGCCGCTGCCATTGGTAATCATCGTAAGTTATACCGTCTGATACGGGCAACAGGCAGCAGGAGACCTGGTGTTAGCGAGACCATACGCGACGAGAGTGGGCAGATTATCCACAGCCTGTCAAAACGCTTGGAGCGTTGGGCTGAACACTTTGCTATGCAATTTAACCAACCTGAGTTATCACTTTCTTCGGGCATTGAACGCCCTTCTCCTTGGGCCGTCTCCTTGGATCCGCCCTCACGCGCTGAAGTCGAACGTGAGATCAGGCTGTTGAAATTGCATAAGGCCGCAGGAGCAGATACTATTCCTCCAGCCCTCTTCAAGTTCGGTGGACCTGCTCTAATAGGTGATCTACACGAGTTGCTAGTAAAACTTTGGGAGCAGGAGACAGTCCCGACAGACTGGAACCGCTCCGTCATTGTCCCAATTTTCAAGGGAGGCTCCCGTTTGGTATGTGGCAATCATAGAGGGATCAGTCTGATTTCGATTGCCTCTAAATTGCTTGCCTCTCTCATTCTCCACAGACTGACTGGCACTCGTGAAAGCCAAATTCGTGAAGAGCAAGCCGGATTTCGTCGAGGTCGGGGCTGCATCGACCACATCTTCACATTGCGTCAAGTGTTGGAGCACCGCCATGTTTATTGGCGACCCACCGTTGTCGTGTTTCTTGACATAAAAGGTGCCTTCGACTCAGTCGATCGATGTGCCCTTTGGGACTGTCTGTTGAGGAAAGGTGTGCCTGATAAATATGTAAACATTATCAAAGCGCTGTACGCACATAGTTCGGGCAGGGTGAGGGTTTATGGCAAACTCTCGCCACCCTTCAGTATCACCAGCGGTGTGAGACAAGGATGCCCGCTGTCACCTTTCCTCTTCAACTTCGCTATTGATGAAGTCATGGAAACAGCGTTCGCTGGACACGACCTAGAAGGTGTGGAGCTACTCCCTGGTGAGCGACTTCTTGACTTGGAGTATGCAGACGATATTGCCCTAATCTGTGACGGCTCCCAAACATGCCAAACAGCACTGAACCGATTAGCACTGGCTGTCAGTCGTTTTGGGCTATGCTTTGCTCCATCAAAATGCAAAGTACTTCTCCAAGATTGGCAGGGACCCAATCCTGCGCTAACGCTTGGTGGTGATCTGCTAGAAGTCGTTCAGGAATTCAAGTACCTGGGCAGCTATATTAGCACCCGTGGGATTGAAGATGAGGTTACGAACCGTATAGCAAAAGCTCGAGGTGCTTTTGCCAATCTCCGCCACCTGTGGCGCAGACGCGACATTACTCTCGCCCTCAAGGGCAGAGTTTACAACGCAGCCGTCCGTTCAACTCTCCTATATGGCTGTGAAACCTGGCCCATCAGGTCGACAGACATGAAGAGACTCGTCACGTTCGATCATCGCTGCCTTCGCAGCTTAGCTCATGTCTGGTGGGAACACCGCGTGAGCAATGAGCGTGTTCGACGTCGCGTATTTGGTGCAGGAAGAGCGAGTGAACCGCTCAGCACGATTATATCACGCACCAGGCTCCGATGGCTGGGCCACGTCTTGCGCATGCCAGCACACCGACTCCCACGACGTGCATTGTTTGCGCGTTGTGGGTGCGGTTGGAAGAGGAGGAGGGGAGGCCAAGTGATGACTTGGTCGCGAGAAATGAAAACCCTCACTTCGAAGTTGGCGTCGGTTGGTGCATCCCGACTGCCTGGCTGGGGTCCTAAGGACGGTGAACACGTTTGGCTGGACACACTTGCTGATATGGCTAGGAGCCGGCCCCAATGGCGTTTGTGTTGTGAGTTCCTTTGTCCATCCCCCTCCTGTTTAGCATCCCCCTCCAATCACGATCTCAATCGTTAGGCATAATATGACTTTCTTTTACGGCAGCCAGCTGTTAGCTCTCCGGAACGATGTCCATCCGTTACTGGGGACTCAGCGGGCGTGCCACTGTTTGTTTGTTTGTTTTTTCTTTTCTTGCCTTTTGTATTGCGGCACAATAGCTGAGGTGTTTTCCACCTCCAGCTAACGTGTAATGATGATGATGATGATGCAGATGACCTAAAGCTCTGGAATATTGTTGATATCCCTGGAGGTCCTATGGCTCTTCAACGGGCTCTGGATAAACTCTGGGAATGGTCTGTCTTGTGGTTGCTGCCTATAAACCGGGCAAAGTGTTCAGTGCTGCGTATCGGAGCGTCTGATTCCTCCACAAGTTATGTGCTCGATGGGACTGTACTTCCTCACGTGACTCATCAGGTTGATCTAGGTGTCATCCACTGTTCCACATTACACTCTGGAGACAACTGGAAGAAGGCGGCTAGTAAAGGGTTCCGATGTTGTGGTTTATCCGTCGTTCTTTTGGGACCCTAACCGCTGATGTATTTGTGAAGCTCTTCTCAGCGTTTGTGCGACCCCACCTAGAATATTGCGTCCAGGCCTGTCCACCATGCCTTGTCCGGGACAAAATGGCACTAGAAAGGGTGTTGCGTGTCGGTACTAGGTTGGTCAAGGGATTACGAGGGCAAACGTACCCCGAACGCCTACTTAGTTTGGGAATGCAGTCAATGCACTATCGAAGAATTAGAGGGGACCTAATCCTAACCTACCGTATTTTGACTGGGAAGGTTGGCCCTGATTTGTCCATGCTATTTAGTCCTGCTAGATTATCTGGTCTCCGCGGGCATTGTATGAAGCTGGACAAACCGCGGTCCGATCGAGTTAGAGCGGAGACACGCTTATCGCGTCGAGTCATCGAGCGCTGGAACCTGCTTCCTGAAAATGTTGTCAAGGAAGCTACGGTTAAGGGGTTTGAGCGTCAACTAGATGCTCTTGGGTGGCAACACGAAACCTTTCCGTTTTCCTGACAAATTCCCATCTTCATACTTCGATTCTATTTTCTTTGCTTTTCCTCGTCATTGGTATTATTCTCTTCTTTTAACTGATTTCCCCTACTCTCTTACCTTCGATTCTCCTTCCTCTCTTACTTACTTCACGTAACTGACACAGCTGGGACAGCTAATGTTAGGAACGTGGGCATTAAATTGGTGGACCAGGGTGTTTTTCGGGTGTTTTCCTTTTAGACCCATCAAGAAGTCGGAGCACCCCTATCAACTCCTGGATCGACGACCCGCTCAAGAAGGAACACTTACGGGATTCATCCTATCGTTCCAGTCCCACTTGAACTTGAACTTGAACTTGAATGTTCAGTTCATGCGTCTTTGTTTGGCAGATCACCAAACAGGGGCCCAATACTCTACATGAAATCAGCATAATTGCTGGAATAAAATGCCCCACCCAAGCTTGAACATTGTCGCCGAACACTTTGCTGCAATGGGGTACACCCGAACCACCCAGCTGGCACCACGAGGAGGTAGTTCGGCAAGCCAGCTTGCCCACCATGTCTTATCCGAGACAAAACGGACTTGGAGAGGGTGTTACGAGTGGGTATTCGGTTAGTGCAGGGTACGGGGACAGACGTATCATGAACGCTTGCTCAGTTTGGGGATGTACTCCATGCACTACCGAAGGATAAGAGGGGACCTGATTCTTACTTATCGTATTTTGACGGGTAAGATCGACCCGGACTTGTCAGGGCTATTTAATCCCGCTACGTTACCTAATCTCCGCGGTCACCCACTGAAAGTGCATAAACCACGGTCTGATATGATTAGGACGGAAACTCGTCTGTCGCTGGAATTCGCTTCCAGATCACGTGGTTAGGGAACCTACGGTTAAGGGTTTTGCGCGTCAGCTCGATGCTCTTGGGTGGCAACACCAAACCTTTCCTTTTTCCTAATTGACTCACCTTCACTTTCCATTTCCTTTTTAATGACTCATATATTCTGGTATTCTACTTGCTTAGCTCTTTCCACTTTACCTTTTTGCCTTCTGGTTTTACTTTTCCCTCTTTCTTACTTCACGTAACCGGCCCAGCAGGGACTGCTAAGGCAGGATACCAGCGCATTAATTGGTTGGACAGGGTGTGATGCGGTCTTTCTTTTAGGTCCACATGAAGGACTTTGCTGACCGCTAAAAGGACTTCATATGCTATCATGGTCTTGTAACATCTTCGTGTGATAGAATGTTACAAAACTCCGAATGACGCAAATCAACATTACTGTGTAGCGTTTGCCCTTTACTTGGAAATGCACGCACTCCATCGTACACCTCATAATGGCGGACGAAGATAACCAGCTTACCTGACCTGACCTGACCAACGAAGGCTACTGCGGTTAACTGGCCACCTTGACTCACATGTTGATATGAGAAGCAAGAACTGCAATGGGAAGTCGAAATACCGGGGGCCCTTGGCTGTTTGCTGGTGCAAGAAGCAGGACGCTCGTTAGGCGGAAACCTATACTGTTCTGGGAGCTTGACCTGGTCATTGTCGTTCCAAATGGACTAGGAAGGTGATGGTGCTTCTTTGCAAGGAGGGTGAGAAACCTTCATGCGGCAAATGCTAGCACATCATTTGTTGTAATACATGTGTTAGGTGGTGTTCATTGCGCCAGTTCGCGGATAAAATGTTACGGAATATGTCTTCAACATCACAAGATGCCCTCCCTAACCAACACCGTTGTTGAGAAATTGATTTGCCTGCCCGTTATGCCTTTTATCGCGCGGTTATCAGTAAGCTGTGTGCATATGTAATAAATTCACTCATAGGTTCCACTTTCGCGCTACAGTTTTGCTGGATGCAGGTAGTCCGGCAATGGATCCAACGAGTGAAAGCGCGATGGCGACACGCAAAGAAAAGAAACCACTGTATTATCTGCAAATATGTAATATATTTCCCGCGCAAATGAGTACAACAAATCGCCAAGCGTGTCAGCATTTAACAGGGGAAAAGGAGGCGGTGGTGCATTAATACAGGAGGAGATTTGGGAAAATATTGGATCATTAGATGATAGAGAGCAGAAGGAAGGTCCTTTGTCAGCTCCGTCACTTCCTGATCGTTCCGGGGATAGCCTGGGTCATTGCGGAACAAGGTCCCACAGAGAAACACTGAAGCTGCATTGGAAACAGCCGGATCCCCGAAAATTAAAATGAGAATCCAACAAATGCCTGAAGCGTTCCTTTGTCTCGGCATCGACGATGGACTCCGGAAGGCGGTTCCAGTCATTCACGACACGAGTTGACAAAGCCAGGCGGGATCGCACTCGATGATTCCTCTGTTTGAGCGGTTTCAAACTGTAGCCTCTTGTCGAGCTATCTGTGTTGAAACGAAAAATTCCTCCTCTAAGAATACGTCGGGTGAAGATCAAATCTCCGCAATGACCACGGTAATCCAGGGGAAAGAGGTTCAGTTCTTTTAGTCAGAGAGAATAGGACAGGTCCTGCAGCTCAGGAACGGATTTGGATCAGCGCCGTTAAACTTTCTCAATCATATCACATTCGAATTTCGTAAGAGAGTAGGCGGCACGTGTCCCGTATTCGAGAAGCGGGTGTACGTGTAAACAGGAGTCGGAAGAGCCTCGGTGTCAGGCGAGAGAAGGCTTTACGTATTGAATGAAACATCCTTTCATCATCATCATTATACACGTTAGCTGCAGGTGGAGAACACCTCAGTTATTGTGCCGCAATACTTAGGACAAGAAAAATACTACAACGGTGGCACGTCGGCTGAGTCCCCACTAACGGATGGACATCGTTCCGGAGAGCTAACAGCCGGCTGTCGTGCCGTAAAAGAGTTATATTATGCCTAGCGAATGAGATCATGCTTGGAGGGGAGGCTAAGCAGGAGGGGGTGGACAAAGGAACTCACAACACAAACGCCATTGGGGTCGGATCCTAGCCATATCAGAAAGTGTGTCCAACCAAACGTGTTCATCGTCCTTAGGACCCCAGCCAGGCAGTCGGGATGCACCAACCGACGCCAAACTCGAAGTAAGGGTTTTGATTTCTCTCGACCAAGTCATCGTTTGGTCTCCTCTCCTCCTCTTCCAACCGCACCCACAACGCGCAAACAGTGCACGTCGCGGTAGTCGGTGTGCTGGCATGCGCAACACGTGGCCCAGCCATCGGAACCTGGTGCGTGATGTAATGGTGCTGAGCGGTTCACTCGCTCTTCCTGCACCAAATACGCGACGTCGAACACGCTCATTGCTCACGCGGTGCTCCCACCAGACATGAGCTAAGCTGCGAAGGCAACGATGATCGAATGTGACGAGCCTCTTTATGTCTGTCGACCTGATGGGCCAGGTTTCACAACCGTACAGGAGGGTTGAACGGACGGCTACGTTATAAACTCTGCTCTTCAGAGTAAGGGTAATGTCGCGTCTGCGCCACAGGTGGCGGAGATTGGCAAAAGCACCTCGAGCTTTTGCTATACGGTTCGTAGCCTCATCTTCGATCCCACGGGCGCTAATATAGCTGCCCAGGTACTTGTATTCCTGAACGACTTCTAGCTTATCACCACAAAACGTTAGCGCAGGATTGGGTCCCTGCCAATCTTGGAGAAGTACTTTGCATTTCGATGGAGCAAAGCATAGCCCAAAACGATAGACAGCCAGTGCTAATCGGTCCAGTGCTGCTTGGCATGTTTGGGAGCTGTCACAGATTAGGGCAATATCGTCCGCTCACCAGAAAGTAGCTCCACAGCTCGTAGATTATGTCCATCGAACGCTGTTTCCATGACTTCATCAATAGCAGAGTTAGATAGGATAGGTGACAGCGGGCAACCTTGCCTCACACCGCTGGTGATACTGAAGGGTGGCGACAGTCTGCCATCAACCCTAACTCGGCCTGAGCTTTGCGCGTACAGCGCTTTGATAATGTTGAAGTATTTTTCAGGCACACCTTTCCTCAGCAGACAGTCCAAAAGGGCACGTCGATCGACAGTCGAAGGCATCTTTTATCTCAAGAAACACAACGGTGGGTCGCCAATAAACATGGTGGTGCTTCAACAATCGACGCAAGGTGAAGATGTGGTCGATGCAGCCCCGACCTCGACGAAATCCGGCTTGCTCTTCACGAATCTGGCTTTCACGAGTGCCAGTCAGTCTGTGGAGAATGACAGAGGCAAGCAATTTAGAGGCAGTTGAGATCAGACTGCTCCCTCTACGATTGCCGCATTTCGAACTTGCAAATTGGGACAATGACGGAGCGGCTCCAGTCTGTCGGAATAGTCTCCTGCTGCCAAAGTTTCGCTGGCAACTCGTGTAAAGCATATATTAGAGCAGGTGCCCCGGATTTGAAGAGGGCTGGGAGAATTCGATCTGCCCCTGCGGCCTTATGCAATTTCAACAGCCTGATCACACGTTTGACTTCTGCGCGTGAGGGCCGATCCAAGAAGACGGCCCAGGGAGAAGGGCGCTCAATGTCCGAAAAAGAAACCCATAAGTCAGGTTGGTTAAATTGCCTTGCAAAGTGTTCAGCTTAACGCTCCAAGCCTTTTGACAAGCTGTGTACCAGCTGTCCACTCTCGTCGCGTATGGTCTCGCTAACACCAGGTCTCCTGCTACCTGTTTCCTGTATCAGACGGAATAAGTTACGATAATTACCAACGGTAGCGGCTGTTTTCATCTCCGAGGCATGATGAGACCACCAGGCTTCGCGGTCTTTCTTCATGCTAGCACGTAGTTTTGCCTTGAGATTTTTGCGAGCCTCATTGTATTCGCTTTCAGCCGGAATACGTCGGTGAGCATCCATAAGTTCCAGGGACTGTGTAGAGACCCAATGCCCAGTTTGGCAATTTGGTTTGCCACATGAAGACATGCTTGCTGATAGTAACGTTCGACGAATATGCGACCAGTGATCATCGACGGTGTTCAGTGGGCGCTTACTCAGCCCGGATGCTAGCGCACTTTGCTACACATCCAGAACACCTGGCTTCGCCAGCTCGCTGGTGTCAGTCCGTTGACATCGACGTTGCGGACAGCCACCGAAACGCACCCGGAGGTCGGCGCAGACAAGTGCATGGTCAGAGTCCACGCTCGTGCTCCAAATCGAGCGACAGTTTTGGACACAGCCTCTCTAGCGGTAACTGATTGCGATATGATCAATTTGCGCCCATGGCTGGTGCGAAGCTGGTGAGCGTCAACTCACGCTTCTGCGGGTGGTGTGTCGAAGGTTTGTGCTCGCGAGAAAAAGACGAGCATCTTCACACAGCTGTAGCAATCGCTCACCGTTATTATTACGGAAGCTAAAGATCAATGGAAAAATGGCTGGTAGAATCTACCGGCCAATTTTCGAGTAAGAGCATTTTGGTCAACTAGGAATTTGGATAAATAAGGTATAACCGACGAAGCCGCTGGAAACGGCTTGACATGGCTACGCTTTCCGCCCCAAGCGTTCTCAGTGTTTTTCAGGATGCGTTGGCCTCTAATCTCAAAAATGCATCACACTCTGACGTTGAAACACACTGGACACACCTCCGCAGCACCATCCACAACTCTGGACTATGGTCTGTGGTTTCGCCAATAGTCTTGCTAACCACTGGATCTCTGCACGATCCCGCCAACTTTTTGTATCTCGCCGGGCAATTCCAGCTGGCGTTGTGTACCGTGCACTACGCAACGCCATTAACGCTGAACTGAAATAGCTTCTCCGGGAGGATCGCAAGACCTGGTGAAGGCAACGGGTCATTGATATGGAGCATGCGGCCAGGTCGAACAGTTTCCGGAACTTTCTCCATCTGATCCAATCCACTGACGGCAGAAGGCCGACTGCAAGCGAAACCAGTGTCGAATCAATCCACTGTCAAAAACGCCGATTTGAGCGTTACGCCGAGCATTTTGAGCAGCAGATTAATTGACTAGCACCACCGATGTGTTCCCATTCAGCAATCCAGAGTGCTGTCTAGTGTGTAGACGCTTCACCGCCATCTGAGGCTGATGTTGTTCATGAGCTTCGACTCCTAAAGTGCTACAAAACTTCTGGCCCAAACGAACTCCATCCGGCTCTTTTCAAAAATGAATGTCCATCACTTGTTCGGGAGTTAACTTTCCTCCTCCAAGTGGTTTGGACCACCGAAGTTATCCCGTCTGATAGGAGTCTAGCGGATATCTTACCCGTCTTCAAAAAGGACGCTTGGTCAGACTGTGCTAACCACAGAGGGATTAGTCTCCTTTGCGTTGTATCTAAATTGTTTATCACCCTGCTTTTAAAGAGACTTAGCTAAGTACACGAACAGAACATATGCGAAGACCAAGCTGGGTTCCGATCTGGCCGCAGTTGTATCGACCACATCTTTCCTCCCCGCCAAATACTCAAGCGTCGTCATACGTTCGGTCGGCCGACGATCGGTGTTTTCTTAGACATACGAGCTGCGTTCGATTCAGTTGACCGAGCTCCTCTCTGGAGCTGTCTTTTGAGGAGAGTGTTTGAGTACTACGTCAACCTTATTCGGGCCATTTACTCTCGAACGCCGGGCAGTGTGGGTGTATGACGTACTTTCTCCCCTCTTTAGTACCACCAGTATCGTGAAATAGGGCTGCCCAACATCACCCTTTTTGTTCAATTTCGCTATAGGTGACATCCTGGAGAGCGCTCTGGAGAACTGCGGACCCAGCGGCGTTGAGCTGCTTCCTGGTGACCGACTTTGGGATTTGGAGTATGCAGACGACATTGCCGTAATTTGCGATCCCTCACAGGCCGCCCAAAATATGCTGTGCATGTTTGAAATATCTGTCTCCCAATATGGAATGTCATTCGCCTCCTCCCTAAGTGTAAGGACTTTGTACAGAACTGGCTAGGAGCTGCTCCCATCCTTGCCCTTTCATATCATTCACTGAAAGTGGTAGACAAGTTCGTTCACCTCGGAAGCTGCATCAATGCCAACGGTTTAATGGATGAGGTCTCTTTGCGCGTCCCTAAGATCCGGGTTGCTTTTGCTTATCTCCGCTATCTCTAGCGTCGATGCGAGCTGATTCTATCCTTGTATGGTGTAGTATAATTGAGCAGTCAGAGACAGACCAGAGAGTGAGGAATCAAGAACTGGGAAATCCGGCTTTATTCGTCTGTGAATAGAGACGAGAGCTGAAAGTGGAATGGTATTGCCACATATGCAAAGATGAATAGTATCACATTCTACGCCACTAATGTTTGTAAGCAATCATGTAGTAAATAAAGACTACCATGTAGTGGAAGCGGTGTATGGAAACAGCGTTATTAAAGATTTGTGACTTGTGGGTAGCAACGTTTCACGCGAGAAAAGAGTTAGTGTTTAAGCCTCTCTGTTTCTAAGATAATATGGACGCACGCGTTGTTGAAGTGTCTTAAGTTCGCTCCTCGGGGACAAAGTCTGCGTAAAATTTGGTTGAGAATAATCTGGATGCATGTCGTCTTCGTCACTTACGTAGACCTGGTCCTTCTCTCCGGGTATGATTGTTTTTTCTGGATCGACGTTAGTTTCATTATCGTGCTCGAGCGGTTGATCGCCCATGGATGCTAGTTGTGGGAGTCATACCGTCTCCTCTTTCCCATTCGAGAATCGAACATGTGCGTATTGAGGGTTACACTCGATAAGTTCCACCTGTTATACAAGAGGATCGAACTTGGAGGACCGGACGTTCTTCTTCAACAGGACCGGACCCGGTGAAGACAGCCAGGTACGAATATTAAAGCCAAATGAAGACATCTAATTATGTTTGAAAAATCTCTCGTGAGGGTCACGTTTGTTGCAGTGCATAGAAGCGATCGAATCGAATGCAGTGCATCGAGTAGGACGATCTCCCATTGATCAACTGGGAGATTATAGGAGCGTATGGCGAGAGAAACGGCTCCCTATAATGTTCCATTCAGACGTTCGACTTGCTTATTAGCTTGTGGATGATGTGCGGTTGTTCGACTTGTAGCTATTCTTTTGTTATGATGAATGTCGCGCAGTTCACAGGACATAAAAGAGGAACCTGTGTTTGAGTGAATGTAGACTGGCATGCGAAACATCGAAGAGAGCTGACAGAGACAGATTATAACTGTGGAAGATGTTAAATCGGAACGTGCAAAAGCGAATAAAAAAGGAGAAAACTCGTCCACAATAATTAACAGATAGCGATTTCGAGGGATAGGGGCCTTTAAAATCAACATTGAGGCGTTCAAAAGGCTGAGTTGCTTTAACGAGCTGTCCCACAGGGGGTTGAAGAAACCTCGGTTTCAACTCATGACAAACGGTACAATTCAGTCATGGATTTGATTTCAGGCACAGTATACGGCAGGTTTTTGGCGCGGACGAAAAGAATCATGCGAGTTGTGCCCGGGTGACAAAGAATCATGAAGTTGTTTTAGGCTCGGACTACCAGATGAGCTGCTGCAGCAAGTATGCGAGAGTGTGGGGGCTCCACGAATCGATATATAACATCGTAATGAAATGGCGCAAGTTCAAGCCTCCAGCGCAGTATTTTGTCGTTTTTAATTTCCTCCTGGTTCAGACTGTTGTACATGAAAGCCACCGAACGTTGATCTCTGACTAGGTTTAAGTGGTTACCAAGTAGTAGGTGCCACCATTTTCGACAACCTCTACGATCGCGTAGGCTTCTTTTTCCACCGAGAAATGGCGTTTCTCAATGGAAGATAAGGTACGAAAAAAGTAAGCTATCGGTCCTCCCTTTTGGTTTAAGGTAGCTGAGCTAGCTACATCAGAAGCATCCGTTTCAACTGCTAACGGTACGTGAGTATCAGCAGTGGTAAGTACTGCGCTCTTCAGTTCCCCCTTCAAATCCTCATAAACTCTTGGATGGCTGATGGCATGGGAAATTGTGTTGTGAGCGTGTGGGTCAATTTTATCAGAGAAGTGTGGTACCACTGGGAGTAGTAAGCGAACATCCCTGTCACTCTCCGTTGAGCCTTGATGTCGGTGGGAGGAAACAATTCTTGCAAAGGCTTCAATCGCTCGAGATCGGACTTTATTATTTCTTTCGAAACCTCATACCCTAGGAGTCTGACCTGTATTGCTTCGCACACACTTTTTGTGTCATTGAAAGTGATGCCGTACTGTGAAGCAACGTTCTTAAAGCGATCTAAATTGTTTCCATGTTTGGTAGAGTCTTTTCCACAGACCGTAACGTTGTCAATGTAGGCAGATGTATCGACCAAATCTCCGTTGGAGATTATTTCTTTAATTTTTCTTTGAAAGCAAGAGACGCCATTGGTTCCTCCGAAAGGTATGCGACAGAATTGATAAAGCTTACCACAGGTCTCGAAAGCCGTGTATAGACGTTCTTCAGGTTTGATAGGAATTTGATGGTAAACACTTCAAGTCTAAGGCACTGAATGTCACATAAATAACATTCTTCGTTCTATTTAGGAGGAGGATGTGCATCAAGGTGTGCAAATCGGTTTATCGTTTGCCTGTAATCTTCGACCATTCACCGTTTGTCTTTCGTTGGTAGTTACCAGTACCTGAGCTCTCCATGACGAAAAGGATGGCTCGATGGTGTTTTCCTGTAAATGGCTTATTTCGGAGCGAATGTAAGCCTCGTCCTCGTGACTGTATCGTCTGGACTTTGCCGCTGTTGGCTCGCACTCAGGTGCGAGGTTACGGAAGAGTGACGGGGCTTCAACCTTAGTGCCAGTAAGGCTGTGAACACATAGGGGTGGTTTCTTGCCAGTTTCTCGTGTAATTGAAGCAAATTGTGACCGAGAAGGATATCAGAACACAGATTATGTAACACAGAAAGTCTGACGTGGTAAACGTCTCCATTATACGTAACTGTCACGTCCCGTGGCGGAGCTGTACGCTATCGGGCGCGTCCCCAGGTTGCGGATTGGGGATTGCCGTCCTTGTGGAGGTAACTGCGGATAAGTCTCCTTTTTCTTGCAGGTGAGATGAATAAACAGTCGTGGACAACCAGCGGCATCGTCTCAGAGCGTGGGGAGTTTTGGGCCGGTCACCTGATCCTTCATTAAGTACCACAAGATCTCGTACGGCGCTGTGTCAAATCCAATGTGACCGGCTATGGGGGCACTGAACACTCAGTTCTGTAACCGGAGGTGAGTATATAATGGAGAGCGGATGAACAACCTTACTGGCCATCGGCTTCTCTACTACTGAACACAAAGAAGGCGAAGGAGCCACCTGGATGTCAACAGTCTTCGTTAACGGTCCCGCTGCCTTGCGGGTTAGGTCTCAAGACCAAAGGTTGGGGGTGGGGTCCCTTAAGTCAACGCTCTTCCTCAGCTTGGGCAACCGAGAAGATATCTGCTCACACAACACATTAACCTTCTAAACTTTCCAAATCCTTTCAATTACTACCCGATTTCCCCTTTTCGTTGTTGTTAACTGTGTTGTGGCACTGTCAGTTGTACATTGGTCGTGTTGAGTAATAATATAACAATAACTGTCACGTTGCAATGCCCACCGGTAAACATCTACAGTTGGGCTGAAGCCAAGAATATGCGCTCGCGAGACGGATTAATTTTCCAGTTCCCTTTCTGAGCAACAGCAGTAGAGACGTAGTGTAGTGTGTGTCAGCGGTGCGCCGTAACGGCGCTTCGCTGCCGCGCAACCACCAGTCGCGCGCGGGCTTGGTATACCGCGAGGACGCTCTTGGAGCTGCCAGTATCAATCATAGCTTCCAGATCTGAACCATTAATCTGTATCTTGGTGATAGCCTGCGTTAAGCAGCAAGGAACATCTGCAACCGTAAAGTGAGAAATCAATGATGTTGTCTGGGAAGTATTCTTTTCGGATTACTTAGGTAGGCAAACTTTCCTGTAATATCCCTTCTTCCCACAACCCGTGCAAACTGCTTCTCGCGCCGGACATCTGGCCCTTGGATGTCGAGTAAAACCATAAAAGTAAAATTTTTCGTTGGACGCAGCAGAAACTTATGGTGGTGGTGAAGATGGAGGTTTGGCAGTTTTGGGAGGTGAATCGGATCTGTTGGACACTGATGCGCACGATGTGGAAATTACGGCATTTCGGTAAGATTGTGAGTGTTGGTGTTCCATTTCCAGTGACCTAGCCAAGTCGAATGCAGTTTGAAAATTTAACGCACCGTGTTCCAGTAATTGTTGTCGTATCTGAGGAGAACGTATCCACGTGATGAAGGTGTCGCGAATGGCAGCATTACGATTTTGCTCTGCGCTAACTGCCTTGAAGTTGTGGTCCTTAGCAGGGACTTTAAGCCCCTGAACGAATTGGTCCAAGTTAGAACCACTTTTTTCTTGCTTACATGTAGCTAAGATGTGGCGGGCGAAAACCTCATTTTTAGGTTTGATATACACGCTCTTCAGTGCCTGTATAGCTTCGCTAAAGTTAGTGCTCTCAGCAATATACTCTATTTTCCGTTTATCGGGATTGTGAGTTTCAATAGACTCCAAGAGCTTACAAAAGGTATGGTACCAGTGAATCCACTACTTCTGTGCATCTGGAGCATTAGGACCAGCGTCAAAACGTTCCAGTCTGAGAAAATATTCCCTGGAGGTAATTTCACAGACAAATGAGTTGTGCTATAATTGAGCAGTCAGAAACACCAGAGAGTGAGGAATCAAGACCTAGGAAATCAGGCTTTATTCGTTTGTGAATAGAGACGAGAGCTAAAAGTGCAACGGATAGGAGAAGAGTGGTGGCACTGACACATGTAAAGATGAATAATATCACAAAAGCCGAGTCTACGATGCCACGGTGTGAGCGGTTCTACTCTACAGTTGTAAGACTTGGACTGTTCGTCCAAAAGATGTTCAGAGGCTGCCTTTGATCATCGCTGCTTGCGGAGCATTGTTGGTGTGCGATGGCAACATCACATTAGCAATGAGGATGTTCGCAGAAGAATTTTCAGATCAGACAAACTTTGCAGGCCGGTTAGCCGCATAATTTCACTGAGCGGGCTTCGATGTCTCGGGCACGTGCTTCTTATGCCTACTGAGCGTTTGTCTCCGTGCACTCTGCGCGCACAGAAGTCGGCTGAAAGCGGAGACAATGTGGTCAGCGAATGACGGGCCGAAAGTATGAAGGCGCTGAGCTCACGTTTGGCCGCGGTCGGGCGCTCTGGACTCCCTGTTTCGGGGCGCAAAGATCACGAACATACATGGCTGGAAACCATATTGGACACGTCAAGAAACTGTGATCAATGGCTAACCTGTTGTGAGACTCTACCCCCATAACAGCTGTTCTACACTACTTTTTTACTCCCGTATTCTTTCCTTTTGGTTGTATTATCTTTGTCCATACGTTGTGGCACCGCCATTTGTACTGTTGTCCAAGTTTGGGATGGGTGCTAAAATTGGTAGCTCAGGCTGTTCTGGTGGCATTCGAACTGTTCGCTGCGCTTGGCAAGTTCGTTACCAACGTTTCGTCACCAATCAAGGTGACGTCACTAGGTGCGTTGTTGAGTAGCGTATATCAAGTAGTTTAGCGTAGAGAAACCTCACCAGCAGTCACAAGTGGGCTAAAGTTACTGCGAGGGTCGCCCTGCCCCTACGCAGGCTCGAACCCGCGCCGTCAGATTACAAGACAAGCTGGATACCTTTAGGCTACGAGCCGGCTAAACAAGAGTCCTTCAACATGGAATTACAGCTTATCTTTGGATTACCGGAGTTGTTATATGTTTATTGACAATCTTTACACTCTACGATCCAAGAGAATTTAAAGGTTGCCCTGGTTTTTGCTCCACTTCTTTTGCAGTGGCAAGGGAAGCAACTCAGACATCGACGTACCAGGGGCTTTGATTTGCTTGACGGTGCAAGAAACAGGACACACGTTGGAACTGGCTCAGCCTATATTACCTGAGCAGGAAGGGATCCAGAAACTGGGACCAATTGAACTGCTCTCGAAGGTGGTCTGCCTAACGAGCCATACAGAATTCCTTATAGTGAATAATGGCACTTGCGCTGTCTGATTGTTTCACTGACGCCTTGTTTTCTGGAAACATTGGTGCGGATCACTTAGAAGAGCTTGCGATATATGCCTATTGCTCCTGCTTCTTCCATTTCTTGAGCTCTGCTAGACCACCAGGCTTCCTTGTCAGCACATAGGCTTCGCTTTAGTTCGCGTCTAATAGTCCGGCTGGCTACATTGTGTTCAGAGCCAGCTGGAAGTTTTCTTCTGGATTCCAACAGGTTCACCGCACTCTCGGATATCCAACGACTGGCGCGATGAGGATTGACAATGTTGCAAGCAGAGTCTCCTGCATTCTGAAACGCAGTGCCATTAGGACGAGAGAGCGAAAGTTCGGTGTGCAGGGTATTCTGGTAGGATTCCTTGAGCGAGGACTGAGAGACGCTTGGTACGTCTACCGTCTCGCAAAACCATGGACTGTATTACAACTTGCTCATCAGCTGCTGTTTCTGCTAGTCACTTTCACGCGACTTCATCACACGCCAATTGTTTGTTTGTTAACAATCCTCACTTTCCGTTACCCGATTCATGTGCTCAACAATCTGGCTGCGATTCCGGTTGCGCCGCAGACCAAGAAGTTTAACCTACGGCTCTTCTTCGTCCCCGATCCTCGTTCCGTCTGGCGTGCTTCAACGTTCGGACACTCATGCAGATTGGACAGCAAGCCGGTCTAGCGCGAACCCTAGATTCTCTAGACATTGACGTCTGCTGCCTTTCAGAAACCCGATTGCAAGATCCCAGCACTGTGCTTACACTAACATCCCCCACTGATCACGAAGCCAGATATCACCTGCGGCTTTCTGGTGATCCAGAAGCAGCCTCAGCGGGTCTGGCTGGTGTAGGTATAGCATTAAGTGACAAGGCCGAGGCGGCACTACTGGACTGGTTCCCGATTAACAGCCGACTATGTGCAGTTCGGCTTCGGGGTTCGTGTAGAATCAACAGGCACCGCGAAGAGAGACACAACTTGTTTGTGATCTCCGTGTACGCTCCAACTGACTGCAGTGGCGACTCGGTCAAGGACGAATTCTACCGGGATCTACAACAGCTCTTGACTAATGCTAAAAAGTCGGATGTCGTTATCCTTGCTGGGGATTTTAATGCACGGGTTGGCCGCCTGTCACCATACGAATGCCGCCTTGGTGGTCATAACTCGCTCGACGAGAACCGCTCTGATAATGGAGAGAGACCTCTCACATTGTGCGAAGACAACCGTCTGTTTCTCTCGAGCACTAACTTCAGGCGTACGAAGAAGCGTTCCGCAACGTGGCGTCCCGCTTCTTCAACACAACCGTGGTCTCAAATCGATCACATTGCAATTAGCTTCAGATGGCACGGCAGCGTACTGGACTGCAGGTCCTTTTGGTCCACCTACGTTGACTCAGATCATGCTCTGGTCTGCGCGAAAATCTGTATGTGTTTTGGAGGATTCCGAAACACGAAGCACCGCAAGATTGATGTAAACAGATTAACTGATTCCTCTGTCCAGACGAGCTATCAGTCTTCATTGGCATATGCACTCAGTTGCAATCCACCGCAAGAAGTGGAACAACACTGGACTTGTATACGGAAGGCAATGACCATTTCCGGACAGTCATGCTGCTGCCTAACGCGACGCCCCTTGAAGGTTTGGATCTCTACTCGTTCTCTGGAGCTGTTCGAACGCCGCAAAGATATCCCCGCGGAATCAGATTGCAACGAGCGGCGCCGTTCTGCCGACCGGCTGCTCAAGCAAAGCTTACGCAAGGATCGCGAGACATGGTGGTCTGAACGTGCTTTAGCGATGGAGACCGCTGCCCTCTCTGGCAACACTCGCAGGCTTTTCCAACTCATTCGGTCTACTGGCCTCAGGAAACCTGGTGTCAGTGAGGTCATTTGTGAGGTGGATGAGTCTCCGATCACCAACCAACAGAGGCTTATGGACCGTTGGGCTGAGCACTTTCACTCGCATTTCAACTGGCCTCCACCCTCCATCAGTACATGCAGTACACGTTGTTGTCCACCATGGCTCGTCCCTCTGAATCCACCCAGCGAGGCGGAAGTCGGCCTTGAGATTCGACGCTTGAAGCGCTTCAAGGCTGCCGGCTTAGACGGACTTCCTCCGGAACTATTCAAGTACGGCGGTGTGGCGATCATTAACCAGCTGACCGCGCTGTTCGCAAAAATTTGGTATGAAGGGAAAGTGCCTTCCTCTTGGGGAGAATCAGTTATTGTCCCGATTTTCAAGAAAGGCTCTCGCACTTCATGTGCAAATCATCGCGGGATTAGTCTTATTTCGGTTGCCTCTAAGCTATTGGCATCCATTCTGCTTCGCAGGCTATCCCCAGTACGTGAATCATACTACCGTGAAGAACAAGCTGGTTTCCGTCCTGGCCGCGGATGCGTGGATCAAATCTTCACGCTCCGCCAGCTCCTTGAACATCGCCACATTTATCACAGGCCCACTATCATTGCATTCCTAGACATACGTGCCGCTTTTGACTCCGTTGATCGACCTGCTTTATGGCGTTGCTTACTAAAGAAACGGGGTGCCAGAGAAATATACCGCCATCCTACGAGCACTTTACCTTCATACATCCGGCAGAGTGAGGTTTTATGGCAAGCTTTCCTCGCAATTCGCTGTCAATAGCGGTGTGCGACAGGGCTGCCCTATGTCCCCATTCTTCTTCAACTTCGCAATCGAAGACGTTCTGTCGAATGCTCTAGAAGGTTTCCAACATTTTGGATTAGAGCTTCTACCGGGTGAGTGCGCGACTGACTTAGATTATGCTGATGATATCGCCTTACTTGGTGACGATCCTCAGAGTATGCAACTCATTCTGGATCGTTTGGTGGTTGAAGCATCTAAGTATGGCATGAGCTTCACCCCATCGAAGTGTAAAATACTGCTCAAGGATTTGCTTTCACCTGCTCCCGTACTCACTCTCGGAGGTGCACAACTTGAACAAGTAGACAGTTTCGTCTACCTTGGGAGCTGTGTTTCTGCTGACGGCACTATCAACAAAGAAGTTTCTCTTCGTATCGCTAAAGCTCGATCAGCATTTATCAATTTGAGGCACTTGTGGCGTCGTCGCGACGTCTCATTCTCGCTAAAGGGCCGCGTTTACAGCGCATCAGTTCGCTCAATATTGTTGTATGGGTGCGAGTCCTGGCCGCTTCGCGTGGAAGACATGCGTCGTCTTTCTGCGTTCGATAACGGTTGCTTAAGGAGGATCGCGCGTGTTTGGTGGCAACATCGTGTTAATAGTAATGAGGTTCGACGTCGCATCTTGGGGAATGCGAGTATTCCCTTCAACAAACTGGTTTTGTTGCGCCAGTTGGGATGGCTCGGTTATGTCCTACGCATGACACTTGAGCGTCTAGCGCGTCGCGCTCCATTCGCTCGTCAAGGACCTGGCTGGAGGCGACCGCGTGGTGGTCAGCCTTCCACTTGACGTCAGCACATGAAATCGCTGACGTCGTGTCTAGCCGCTGTTGGATCCGTACGTCTTCCAGGATGGGGACCCAAAGATGGGGAGTGCCAATGGCTTAGCACTCTTGAAGATATGGCCCGCAACCGGAATCAAGGGAAGAATTGTGTACAATATTGTATTGATTCACATGTTTAATGCTACAAACATTAAAATGACAAAAAAGAACAAAAGCGGCGTGTGAAAAACAGACTAAAAATGTTTTGTTCTACTTTTTATCACAATCTTCCATCCTTCCTGCGGCATATTAGTTGAAGTGTGTTGCTCACCTTCAACTAGCATGCCACGATGATTGTGACGCCATGAATCTTGCTTATCTCCTGACCTCCATGGTTTTATGCTGGCTCTATGTCTAGCTAATAGACTGTTGAGAATAAATACATACATACATACGTCTACCGATAAAGTTCATGGCAAAACTACAGTACCAAAACATGGTCAGAATAGACTTAAGTATTCTAGAATGAGCGACACTCCTGTTTGGAACTGCGCCACCTGTAACTTATGGCAATGTGACCAATTTGGGTCCATCGCTGGCCAGGCATCAGTGAACACTTGTCACTTCGGAGTCCAGTGTAAATAGTGGTTCTACTGAGAAGCAGCTGGTGCTCCGCGCGTAGCTGTTACGGATTCTCGATGTTGTCCGTCCGGTCGGAATTAAGTCCATACTCACCACCTATCTAAGTTTCTGAAGAGCCCAGGTGACCTACTTGCGCATTCATACCCTCCTCAAGAACTGATGTATGAACTAGTAACACTGCGAAGCAGACCGTATTTGGCGGGAACACCGTGTGAGCAATGAGCGTGTTAGACACCTTGTTTATGGCACAGGAAGAGAAGTGAACCACTCAGCACCGTGATATCACGCCCCTGTCTCCGATGACTGTGCCACGTGTTGTGCACACCAACCCATCCATTCCCGCGACGTGCGTTGTTTGCTCGCCGTCGCAACGTGACAGGACCTTAACGTGGTGCGACTCTTTGCGTACCTCCTTCACCCACTGAGTTATTCTGAGTAGCGATTCCGGGCACGTTTAGAGCTACTCCTGCCAGCTTAGTCATTGGTTAGATGTCAGACAAAGTCTCCTGGTCCTCCAGGTTGGGGGTTTACAATGGGGTGACGTCCATCTCTGTAAAACTAAATCACTGCTATTTTTTCTCTTCCTTGAGGACAGGCTTAAAAGCCAAAGGCTTTGGTTGATAACCCTAATCGTCCTCCTGTTTAGATCTGAGCGTCCTGGCAGTATCTCAGCCCACATACAACCATGAAAATCTTCCCAAACTCTAACAACATCCTGCATCAGCCGTCGCGCAGATTATCAGGGGTCGCCTTATCTGCTGCATACAGCAGAGCGGATGAACGAAAGTATGCTTCTACTGATGCCTTCTTTCTTTCTTTTCCACCTGTTTCTCTTATCCCATCCTGACCCCCATTACTAACCTTCCTCCTATGATTCCCAGCTTAATTGACAGCAACGGAAGTGCCACTGGAGTAGAACCATCTGCAGCTACCTTCCGACAGCATCCATCGGATGTCTGTTGGCAACACTCCCTTATAAAGCCTGGCTGTCCCGTTTCCTTGGCGGCGTTCAACGTTCGCACTATAAAACTAATAGGTCAACAGGCTGCGCTCGCACGTACGTTGGACACATTGGGTATTGACATATGTTGTGTGTCCGAAACTAGGATCAATGACCCTAATGGGGTTGTTGAATTAACTGTACCCGTCTTGTCCTCTCGCTATTGGTTGCACGCATCCGGAGACACTGGTGCAGCACCCACCGGTCAAGCTGGGGTAGGTATTTTGCTCAACTCCAAGGCAGTCATCGTTGACTGATTGGATTCTAGTGAACAGCCGCTAGTGTGCAGTCCGTTTGACGACATCGACCACGGTTGCTTCCCGAAGTAGTACAAAATGCTGTTAGTTTGTGATTTCCGCTTATGCTCCCAACGACTGCAGTTCTATTACCGTTAAAGGCACATTCTGTCAAGAGCTGAACGCGCTACTACGCAGTGCTACTAGTTCGGAGATTATAGTACTTGCAGGGGATATGAACGCACAAGTAAGGCGTCTGAGCTCTTCAGAAGCTCAGCTGATTGGTACTTGTGGGCGTAACTCCGAACGGACTGACAACGGTGAGCGTCTGCTGCAACTGTGTGCGGAGCAAAGGTTGTTTCTTAGTAGCACTGCTTTTAGACACAGTGGGCGCCGAAGTACCACTTGGCGTCCACCTGTAGCTGGCATCGATGGGCCCAAACCGACCACATAGCCATAAGTTACAGATGGCGTGGTTCCATCCTGGATTACCGTTCGTACTGGAGTACCTGTGTCGACTCTGATCATGCCTTGGTACACTGTCGTTTATCCATGAACTTTACCGGGAGGCGCACCAAGCGTCCCCCTGATTGGCAACTGAGATTGTCTCAGCCTACGGGCAGGCAAGCCTGTCAAGAAGCACTGCGTACCGAACTTTCGCTGTCTTGTTCTAATGACACTGAGCTTCAGTGGAATAGGATCTCGGCCGCCATGCACGACGCAGGAGCATCTGCTTGTGGCACTATCCATGGTCACCGCACCAGCCACTGGATATCCGCGAGGTCGGTGAACCTGTTGGACTCTAGTAGACACCTCCCGGCTGGCTCTGAATACAATGTGAAAGACGGGCTATTAGGCGTGAACTAAAGCGGACCTAAGTGCTGAAAAGGAAGCCTGGTGGACTAATCGTGTTCAAGAAATGGAGGCATGAGCAGTAGGCAAATACCGCAAGCTCTTCCACTTAATCCGCACCACTGTTCCCAGAAAACTAGGCGGCAGTGAGACAATCAGAGACAGCGCGGGTGCGCTGACACACAATAAGGAGTGCCGTATGGCTCGTTGGGAGGAACGCCTTCAAAATCAATTCAGCTGGCCCGCTGCTCCTGAACCTCTTCCTACTCAGGTGATGCAGGACGAGCCATGGACGGTTAGCTTAGAGTCTCCGTTGGAGGCCGAGGTCCGAAACGCGATCGCAGCCCTCAGTCGTTTTCGTGCCGCTGGCTCGGATTGCCTCCCAGCTGCACTATTTAAGGATGGAGGTGAGGTCCTCTGCAAAGCACTGACCTCCTTATTCGAATGTATCTGGAAGGAAGAGGGTTCCGGCTAATTGGAGCGAATCGATTATAGCGGCAATATACAAGAATGGCAGCCGCATAGACTGTTCTAATAATAGGGGTATAAGCCTAACACCAGTTGTGACAAAATTACTGGCCTCGATTATCGTTCGTCGTCTCACTGCAGGACAGGAATCTCGGATCAGGGAAGAGCAGGCCGGTTTTCGCCCAGGACGTGGCTGTATAGACCATATATTTACTTTGCGGCAGGTGCTAGAGCAGGGCCACATATACCGCAGACCGACAATAGCTGTGTTGCTCGATTTCAAGAGTGCGTTCGATTCAGTCGATCGATCGATTCTGTTCGAAATACTTGCGCGGAAAGGTGTTCCCACGAAATATGTGAACATCCTACGTGCTCTATACTCGAACACTATAGGCCGCGTCAGGTTCACGGTGTTCTATCGGATAGCTTACCGACCACAAGTAACGCTCGTCAGAGTTGTCCAATTTCCCCATTTTTGTTCAACTTCGTCGTGGATTCTATCATGGAGTGTTCCCTTGCGGAATCGCACGATGTAGGCCTTGAAGTGCTGAGTGGTGAAAGATTGGTTGATCTTGATTATGCGGATGATATTGTCTTGTTTTTGAAGATGTTGCGGCGGAACAATCAACCCTGAATAGCCTGTCCATTGTTTGGTATGCACCTCGTATCTTCAAAGTGTTGTTGCAGGACCATCAGCCAGTTAATGACCTCTTAACCCTTGCTAACGTGGAACTCGAGGTGATCGATGAATTCACTTATTTTGGCAGCTGGATCATCAACGATAAGCGCATTAAAACTGACGTAACTCACGCATTGCGAAGGCCAGAGCTGCCTTCTTGAACCTGCGGCATCTTTGGCAATAGAAGGGAATTTATCTCCGTCTGAAAGGCCGTGTATACAAGGCCACAGTGTGGGCCAATCTGCTCTGTGGTAGTGAGACTTGGCCACTTCGTTCTGAAGATTTGAGGCGCGTTCAAGTCTTCGATCGTCGTGGTCTGCGAGGCGTTGCTAGTGTCGGATGGCACCAGCGTGTCTGCAACGATGATGTGCGTAAACAAGTGCTAGGTAGTGATAATCATGCTAGCTCCCTAGAACAACAGATAGCACTGAATAAGTTACGTTGGCTCGGGCACGTGCTACGTATGCCTGTTCACCGCTTACCTAGGAGGGACTTGTTCAGTCTACCAGGTGCAGGGTGGCACAAGGCTCGAGGTGGACAGAAGTTGACTTGGCAGCGAGAAATGAAGTCACTGACGACCAAACTTGGTGCCGTTGGTCCGTCTCGCCTTCCGGGCTGGAGTCCACGTGACTCGCCTTGTGCTTGGCTCGAGACTTTACAGGACATGACTGGCAACCGACACCAGTGGCGCGTCTGCTGCGGTCTCCTAATCGGATTACCTGTTAAAAGTGTGTTTGGTGCTGAGTTATCTGCGGAGTAATGGCTGATTATGACGTGGGGCAGTGAAAGTCGCAAGGAAGATGTCCCGCCGATGCCGCCTTATCTGTGCACGATATCCAGCTGTTTGTGACGGTATGTTGTCTACGCAAGGTGTAGGAGCCTTGACCCTGAGTGTTTGGTTAGGGCATTAAGGTTTTCAGGTAAGTCTCTCTTCTCTCCCTCCTTTTATTCTTTATTTCATAGGTCCTCATGGTTGTATGACAGCGAAGCATCAGTTCAAATGGCTGATGTACGATTATTATTATTATGCTTCATTCTGAGGTTGATGTTGCATTCATGATGTTTCTTCACCACCGTTGGGCTAAATCAAGTTACCCTTAATTTGTATATAAGTCATTTCTCTTTATTTCGCTTTTTTACTTCTGTTAATCTACTGCATATTCTGTGTCAGTTTCGTCTGTTTGCTTTCCCTTAAATTCTATATTGGTTGTTTGATACCCCCGGTATGGCTGCGCTTGATGTGAATGTTGACAAAGTATCTACTTGTCTAACACCCTCCACTTCGATTGCTGCTTCCAGGAGACTGAACCATTGCTGGGGCGACGGCGTGCACAGCCTTCGTGGCCGTGCTAGGCTCAGAGTGGTTCCATCTACTGTGGAGCGGACTACGGCCAAGCCACAGCTTTGTGAACGTCTGGTACGTGTGATTTCCCCATTGGGCATGAGTGCTTCTGCTTGTTGAAGCGGTGTGGGCCAGCTCCGCTGGTAAAACGTGGCTCGCATCCACATGCCTCCCGGCCTTATTCCTTCGGGCTTACATTTGATATGGAATGTGTGGATGAAGCTGCGGTTGGTGCAACGCAAGCCGCCCATGGTCCTTCGATAGGTGCAGGCGTCCTGTGGCTGGCCACAGTGAAAGGCGAATCCGAAACCGGATGCCGCCAACCATATATGTATGAGATGTGCCCCATGCTGAGGCTGAGGTTGCATTCATGATGCTTCTTTACCGCAGTTGGGCTAAACCAACTTACACTTACACTAGGTCTTTGTAAGCCGGATATATTTCATTCCACTTTATTTGCTTCGTTCTGCCTACCTGAATAATCTACTAGTAACTGGCAACATTGCTTACGTTAACTTGATGGTGTTTGTAATATTTGTTGGATAACTTGTGGACATTTTTTACTTATCGCGGATTCGTTGATAACTAGCTTAATTCATATGCTAATTTAGGGAAGAGTTATGTCTGCATAGCCGTATTCTTTAACAGATATATTTTATTTGATAATGTCATTTCAAGTGGTTGGCTGTTGTCTAACATCCCCGGTGTGGCTGCGCTTGCTGTGCATGTTGACAAGGTGCCTACCTGTCTATTACCCACTACATCGTTCATACTGGCTCCAGGAGACAGTTGGTCGTTGCTGGAGGGGACGGGGTGCACGGTCCTTGTGGTCGTGCTAGGCTCGAAGATTGGTTCCATGCACTCAGTGTGGAGCGGACTACGGTCCAGCCACCGCCTTGTATGCGCTTGATTCCCCAAATACAGCGTGCTAGTGTTTGCCTGTGAAGGAGTGTGGGCCGGCTCCGTTGATGAAACGTGGCTCCCATCCACATGCCTCCCGGTCTTGTTCCTTCGGGTTTACACTGGATCTGGGGTGTGTGGTTGGAGCCGTGGGTGGTGCAGCGCAAGCCATCCATGGTCCCTCTGTAGGCGCAGGCGTTCTGTGGCTGGCCACAGTGACAGGCGAATCCGAAACCGGATGCCGCCAACCATTCTCAGCAGTCTAACAGCTAGACGCAGAACCAACAAAAAAGCCATGAAGATTAGCGGATAAGTGGAGGTCAGCGCGTCATAATCATCGTGGGATAGTCATCGAAGGTGAGCAATACACTTCAGCTAATATACCGCAGGAAGAAAGGAACATTTTGACAAAAGTAGAACAAAACAATTTTGGTTAGTTTTTTACACGCCGATTTTTCTCTTTTTTGTTATTTTAAATGTTTGAAGTATTAAACATTGGAATCAATACAGTACTGTACACAATTCTTCCACTGGTTCCGGTTACAGGCCATGTCTTTAAGAGTGTTAAGCCATTGGCACTCCTCATCTTTAGGTCCCCATCCTGGAAGACGTACGGATCCAACAGCGGCTAGACACGACATCAGCGGTTTCATGTGCTGACGCCAAGTGGAAGGCTGACCACCACGCGGTCGTCTCCAGCCAGGTCCTTGACGAGCGAATAGAGCGCGACGCGGTAGACGCTCAGGACGTGACCAAGCCATCTCAATTGGCGCAGGGAAGGGAATACTTGCGTTCCCCAAAATACGACGTTGAACGTCATTACTGTTAACTCGATGTTGCCACCAAACATGAGCAATCCTCCGTAAGCAACCGATATCGAAAGCAGAAAGATGACGCATGTCTTCTACGCGAATCGGCCAGGACTTGCTCCTATGCAACAACAATGAGCGAACAGATGCGCTGTAAACGCGGCCCTTTAGCGAGAATGAGACGTCGCGACGACACCACAAGTGCCTCGGATTGACTAATGTTGATCGAGCTTTAGCGATGCTAAGGGAAAGTTTGTTGATAGTGCCGTCAGCAGAAACACAGCTCCTATGGTAGACGAAACTATCTGCTTGTTCAAGTTTTACACCTTCAAAAGTGAGCACGTGAGCAGGTGAAAGCAAATCCTTGTGCAGTACTTTACACTTCGATGGGGCGAAGCTCATGCCATATTTCGATGCTTCAACCGCCAAATGCTCCAGAATGAGTTGCATACTCTGAGGATCGTCACCAAGTAAGGCGATATCATCAGCATAATCTAAGTCAGTCGCGCACTCACCCGGTAGAAGCTCTAATCCAAAATGTTGGAAACCTTCTAGAGCATTCGACAGAACGTCTTCGATTGCGAAGTTGAAGAGGAATGGGGACATAGGGCAGCCCTGTCGCACACCGCTATTGACAGCGAATTGCGAGGAAAGCTTGCCATAAAACCTCACTCTGCCGGATGTATGAAGGTAAAGTGCTCGTAGGATGGCGGTATATTTCTCTGGCACCCCGTTCTTTAGTAAGCAACGCCATAAAGCAGGTCGATCAACGGAGTCAAAAGCGGCACGTATGTCTAGGAGTGCCGTTGGTAACGTCCGGCGAATGTGCGACCAATGGCCTTCAGCTGGGTGGGCGCTTACCCAGCCATAATGCCAGCGTAAATTGGTACGCGTTCAGGACATATGGCTTCGCCAGTTGGCTGGTGTTTGTGCACTCACAGCGACCTTACAGACGTCCGCCGAAACGCGAACGAAGATTGGCACACAAGCGCCTTATCGGAGTCCACACGCGTGATGCAAATCTAGCGACAGTCTTGTACGCAGCATCTCTAACCGTAACTGATCGCAATGTGATCGGTTTGCGTGCATGGCTGGTCCAAGGCTGGTGCGCGCCAAGTCACTTTTCTGCAGGTGCTATGTCGGAAGTTGGTACTCGCGAAAAACAGGTGAACATCTTCACACAGGTGTAGTAACCGCTCACAGTTATCATTACGAGAGCCTACACCTTGTTGGCCGCCCTGATGCAGCTAATTATTGGACAAGTTTCCGACTCGGGCGTTCAGATCCCCAACAAGCACCACATTATCCGTGCCTTTTTGTGACGAAGGAGATCGTTAAGTTAATTATAGCATTCATCTTTCACCGAGTCAGGGCTACAGCTTATGGGCACGTATGCAGCAATCACAAATGTGTCATTTTTCCTCGCGCGACTTTGAAGCCTGGAACGAGTCAGCTAGTCTGATGACACACATCCCGCTCTTGACTGGGGTCTAATCGATCAGAGCAGCTTCAGCCCAAGGACTCAGAGCAACGCGCTCACCGGCTTTTGAAGCGGTGTCATCTCCGGACTAGCGCAATGAGAAAGTGCCGCTAGTTTCTCAGGGTAAGCAGGGTTGCAGAGTAAGCACATTGCTCGAACCTTGCAAGCGGGTTTCGGACAAACAGCAGATATCGATCGACATGGTCTCCAGTCTTCGGAAAAGCGCTGCCTGTTGGCCAATCTGTAACAAAATGCGTGAAATAACGGTACTGTGTGGTTTGCTCGTTCTCGCTGCAACAAAAACAAGGCGACGAACACACTCACTGCTCACGCAGTGTTCCCGCCAGGTATCAGATAAATTGCGAGAGTACGCGTAATCGGAATCAATAACCTCTTCACGCCTGTCGCTCTGATAGAATGGGTTTCGTAAATGCATAATAGGATGTCACGGCGACATCAGAAGTGAACAATTTAAGCAAAATCCCTCAAGCTTTTGTAATACGATTCGTGATCTTCTGTTCCACAGCAGCTGCCCAGGTAGTTGACCCCTTGACGGATTTCTGGCTGATCCAAGCCAAGGGCCAGTGCAGGGTTTTACCCTGCCAATCCTGAGGTAAAGTTTACATTTTGAGGGTGCGAAGCACAACCTGAAATTATTGACCATCAGTACTAATTTGTGCAGCTCTGCTTGGCAGGTTTGCTAGCTGTCCCATGTTAGAGTCATATCCTTGGCATAATCTTTGTTGAGAAGTCAATCACCTGGAACCAACTCCACACCTTCCAAGCCATGTATAATTTATGCAGTTCCCATAACTTCGCAAGTTTGGAAGTTGAAAGGAGAAAGTGAAAGTAGGCATCCTTACCTCACGCCACTGAAGGTTTCGCATGGCAGTGACATTTTGTCATAAACCCCCACTTTGCTGGAAAGGGATTTCGTAGAGCATAACCTTCCGAATCAGTCCGTCGAATCTAAAGCTCCTTTGATGTCGAGGAACACAACTAGAGTGGGTCGCCAATATTCGCGGTAGTGTTCTCACGACTAACGTTGGGTGAAATTGCACTCTATACAGTCTCGATTATGATGTTACCCAACTTGTTTTTCACGAGTCTGGCTTTCACTAACGCTAACCACTTTGTAGAAGAACAAGTAAGATCAGAATGATCTCCCTGGCTTCCGCATTCCGAAGGTGCTTATTTCTTAAAAGTCGGAACTATAGTTGAGCTGCTTCAGTCAGTTTTGACAGTTTCCTGTTCTCACATTTAAACTAATAACTCGTGTGAATCATCTGCGATAGCAGTCTCCATCTGGCCCTGCGGCCTCATTAAATTGCGACAGTCCGATCTCACAGCGAGGGAGCAGGGCGATCAGTGGGCCAGCAAGGAAGCTTGGAATACTGGCTAGCTATGTTGTTTTCAAAGTGTTCAACTCAACGCTCCAAGTTTTGGATAAGCCACCCTTCTTGTCGCATATTGTCTCGCTAATGCCATAACTGCTGGCACCCGTTTCCATATGAAACGGAGTAACTCGGTGGTTACTAAAAATAGCAACATTTTCCATCTCTGATCACGAGGCTTCGCGATCTCTCTTAAGGCTAACACGCGGTTTCGCCCCGAGATCTTTGTAAGTCTTGTATTCACTTCCAACCGGGATGTGTCGGCGAACATCCAGAACTTCAATAGACCCATTACCACCCATGCTGAAAGTTGGATATGCTGCATGAAGACATATACACTGCTAAAACTTTCTGGTGAGAATGCAACCTATGGCCTTCAGTTGTGTTCAGTGAGCGATTACTCAGCTCAGATTCCAGCATTCTTTGATACGCATCAGTCAAAGGCAGGGTATACAACATTTCGATAAGGCCGGTGTCACTGCGTGGATCAGAAACATGGGCACTGAAGATATTGATAGTCTAGCCGTCTTGGACTATAGATGCTTGCAGAGCATTGCGCACGTCTGATTGGAACTCCGGGTAAACGTTGTTGAAATCCATCAGTTGGTGTTTTTAAAGTAGTCCTCTAGTACCTCGCTGGAATACCTGTTAAGCTTGAATCGCTCATGGTACTTAGATTATGCCCTCCGAACGATTGTCGTTTTCCTTCATTGTCACTCATTGTATGGGGTTACGTGAGACCGCGAGATGGGCAGTCGATAATGTGGTTTAAAGGCATAAGAAAATAGGATTTAGTCAGCTTGATGGGCTCGGTCTTCGTGCATAGCAGCCTCGAAATGGGCCACATCTGTAGCGCCCTTCTGTTCGATTTCTTGCATTTAAATGTTCATATTCTATCCCGATTACTTCTACGCACTTCTCTATCAAATGCACTAGTTTTACCTAACGCTATTCTGGCGACGCAAATCGTGACAATTAGATTCACCGCACTTCGGTGCCCGAATCCTGGTTATTTAACAGAAACTGATATCCCTTGGTCGTAGATGCCACGTATATGGAACCGCAACGATGACCATTCTCATCAACAGCTTGGTCTCTGATTTGAAGTTTACAGGCTCGTTCGTCTCTTTGTGCATTGTTGCTCCTATCGAGTCATGCTGTTAGCGACATAGAGGTGCACAGAAAAACGATTGAACTGATCCGGTTGGTTTTCTCAGCAGTAAGTATGGTGTTAACTTGTTCGTCATGATGCCTTTCGTGGGTTTAAGGCGCTAGCAAGGTGTAGGCATTATGATCCTGATGTTTGTTTAGGGTAGGTCAATCACGCATTAGATCTCGGTTACCCGTCGACCGGCCCATAGTTTGGAAGTAACGACCTTGTCTTGTAATCTTGCGGCGCGGGTTCGAGTCCGCGTAGAGGTGGGCGTCCTCGTAGTATACTTAGCCCGCGTGTAACTGTTGGTGGTCGCACGACAGCGATACGCCATTACGGCATACAGCTGACACATTATTATATTATTATTACTATTCCCGTCTTCCCTCTCATTAATAGGGTCTTATAATTCACCGTTGAATAGCAGTGCAGTTTCAGCAAATAGTACTGCTGCGCCATTTCTGGTTTATCTCGTCTACAGTCGATAGTTGTTTAACCGGTGGCCTAAGGGAGAAGGCACTTGCCTCGTAATCCAAAGGTTATTGCTGGAATCTACGTAGGTACGGGTGACCCCACTTCATCCCTAGCCGGCGTACTACTAATGGTTTTCGCGTGGTAAAGAAGTGTGGTGAACGTGAAGTTTTCACGCTTTCATTATTTTGTGACGATGGGTTTTATTGTTCTTTGTATCTTTCGATCGTCTACTTATTTTAATGATTGCACCTCCCGTTCACTTCCGATTTCTCTTTGGGTCGTGCGCTACTTTGCTCCGTGTTCCTGATAATCTGCTCCCAGTTCATTGCAGCTCCTTATAATGCACGTTGGGTCCGGCAATGTTCATACTTCTGAATAACCGGTGTTCGTAGTCGTTCTTACTGGTTCTCGTCGCAACTAATTCCTGTTCCTCTCTACGGAAGTGTTGGTACAAGTTAAAAGTTTTAGCATCGGTCTCGTTGATTCGCGTCATCTTCGTCTGATATAAAACTGTGTTCTCATTTCCTTGTAGCAATGCACTCTGTAATCAGCAATGATTTAGTCTGCTATTAGGGTGTGCGTATGAGATGACCACCTCTGCGACTCCATATGACGCTTTTGATGCGCTTATGGTAGAGATTGTGGAATATGCATCGTGTTCCACAAAAGGCGTATGTTTGCAGCACCAATTATTCTTCACTAGGTAGTCAATTCAGCAGATTTACGCGACCAGCTCGTCGACTCAATCGGATTTCAAGTGGGTCAAAAACTGATTGAGAAGTGAGATTGTTTTGGTGATTTTTGTAGCAACCCAACATAGACAGACCAGGTTAACTCCACGATTCGTATCTGAGCTGGATGCTGTCAAATACGTGTGCACTGAATTTTGGTCTTCCGTTTTTCACAAGCAAGTTGACACATTAAAGACGAATTATCAGGTAAGTTGACGCTTTGTTGTTTACATATTGCCAGGACATGTATGTCTTATTCGTAGAAAACTTTGTGCTTTTCGAACGATTCTCTTCCGGGTCTCAATATCTGACGGAAGCCTTAAAAGTAACTTCGTATCACCAAAACCAATTTGCCTTTTAGTACCTAGCTTTTCCAGCAGGTCTGCTGCGTGGTGCTCTGTCAAGTTTGGGATTAAAATGCTCTGTGATTGCCAATTGCGAAAAGTTGCCATCATGTGGGTCGTACTTGACGTTTTAATTGATTGCTTTAATTTCAGGTAAATTTACCATCAAAATTCTCCGCTAGGGATAGTTCATCTTTTGGCCGCTAACGTTGTTTTAGTGCAAGTTCGCAATTATTCCCCGGAACAGTCATTGACCACATCTAATGGATCGTTTTTATTCATGTACGCTAGTACTCTGTGGCACTAACTGGCGATGGAACTTATTGAGCGAACATCGTGTCGCTTATCTTCACTTTTGTACACTTCTATGCTACTGAGAATTATGGTTATTTCCCTACACATTCAGTGAGTATGTCTTGGCTTCCCTTGTGTCCATATGAGCTCAGGTGACAGGATAGAATGTGAGCGGCGCTTATAAATGAAGCATTTGACATTGTCGTGCTGCAGTTTTCAAAGATGGAGCTCGCATACCTTTGTGAAACTTATGGATTTCGCCCGAGCTCACCTCAGCCGTACCGTCACTCTGTGGCGACTCAGAATGCGCAGATAAAAACCGAGCTCTCCTCAGCACGTTGCTTTATCTACCGCATCAACCCACGATGAACCAGCTGAGCTTGCCTCAGAACACTTCGGAAACTACCGCGTTGAACCACACTGATCTCAACTGTTTTCCTCATGACAGTAACACTACGTAGCAACTCAAGCGTTTTTTTTGACATCCACCTTCTCGTATATTTGATATATTACGCTGTTTTACTTTGATCAATAAAGATGCAGAAGGCATGAATGCCTTTGGATGAGTCAGTAAGCGAACCCATCTTATTGACCAATCTTTCTTTTCTGGGTCTCGGTGCGGTCGTGCGAAGTTGCGTATTTCCTCCCCAGCCTCAGCTCATTTGTACAACGTCTGGTGGCTAGGTCTCTTAGGCCGTGCCGATCCCAATGCGATTGGCTAATCTGCGCATGGGCTCTTGTCAGTGTAGAGCGTTTCGTCCGTTCCGACTAGGAGTCGAAACAACTAGGACGTGCTCTAACAGTCTCTAATCGTGCAATTTGGTTATGGGTTTTTGAGGGTCGGAGTGCAGGGGATCTGGTCACCGGGACTCGTATCGCCATGACGATTGAAAGTAGTGGCAGTGAAAAAGTATAGGTTACAGAAAACATTGAAGAACATAACTAGAGATACTGTTTAGATGGAGAGGTTGCTGTGGGAATCCAAAGATCCACGTATATATATATATATATATATATATATATATATATATATATATATATATATATATATATATATATATATATATATATATATATATATATATATATATATATATATATATATATATATATATATATATATATATATATGTATATAGCTGACGGCATCCGGATTCGGATTTGACTGTCACTGTGGCCAGCCACAGGACTCCTGCGCCTACAGAGGGACCATGGGTGGCTTGCGCTGCAGCACCCACAGCTCCATCCACACACCCCATATCCAGTGTAAACCCGAAGGAACAAGACCGGGAGGCATGTGATGGGAGCCACGTTTCATCAACGGAGCCGGCCCACATTCCTTCATAGGCAAACACTAGCACGCTGTATTTGGGGAATCAAGCGCTGGCTGGACCGTAGTCCGCTCCACACTGAGTGCATGGAACCACTCTTCGAGCCTAGCACGGCCACAAGGACCGTGCACCCTGTCCCCTCCAGCAACGACCAACTGTCTCCTGGAGCCAGATGGACAAGGTAGTGGGTAATAGACAGGTAAGCACCTTGTCAGCAAGCGCAGCCACACCGGGGATATCAAGCAACAGCCAATCCCTTGAGAGAAGGCCAACAAAGAAAAAAATCGAGTAATGCATAAGAAAACGTGACAAAAATCTTAAATTAATGAGCATATGAAATAAGTTGTTAACATAGGATCCGAGATAAGTTCAGGGGGTCAGAAAGTATATTTTACGGAAATGACAAACGCGAAAATGTTATCGAAATTAACTACAATTGGCTTAAGCGAGTTGTGCAGGTTTATAGAATAAATAACAATAGCAACAAGTCAACTGAACGCCGTAACGGCGCTTCGCTGCCGCGCGACCACCACCAGTCGCGCGCGGACTGAGTATACCGCGAGGACGCCAGCCCCTACGCGGATTCGAACCGGTGACCTTATGGTTGCAAAGCAAACGTGCAGACCACTCGGCCACCGGCCGACGGTTTATAGAATAGCGTACAGGTGGACATTTATTTGAGAAGGAAAAGCGTTAGGACAAAATTGAAAACCCACCGCCTGAAATTAAGGGACTTAGCATGCAAGCACGCGGTCAATAAATCAAATGCAGCGTACCTACAAACGCTGCGCCGGTTCTGCCTACGTTCTCTGCAGGACTCGTCGTCGCTTCGGTAGTGGTCCCGAGTGGCCTCGCTCATGACTCACTAAGCCTGCCTGACTCAGGCATTCGCGACCGCATGTGCTACAGCACCATGCGCTTGATGTCAATGGAGAACAACCCATCGGTGCTTGCCGCTTCCGCACTTGCCGCTTCTTCTCTGCATGCATGAGGGCTTTCTTCTGCACCTCGGCAACTGCCTTCGTGATCAGATCGCGCCATGCACGCTGATCAACCGCCTCCGATTCCCATGATCTGCAATCAAGATTAGAACTTTAATCATGTCCTGGTAACGTAACTTCGGTTTCCCCACGTGCGCTTCCCTATACTCAGCTGACCATATAAGAGTTGCTTCGGTATCCGCGTTGAATCCATACGGCTCACACGACCGATCCACCTCAGTTGTCTCAGAAAAAGTATGCAGTCCACTGCATACATTCCACTTTGTCGCATCACTTCCGTGTCTTCAACTCTGTCGCCCCAATTGATGCGCAAAATCCGTCGCAAGCACTGCTGATGGAACCGCTCGAGATATCGCACATCCCGACGGTACATCGTCCACGTTTCACTGCCGTATAGAAGAACGGACAGCACCATTGATTTGTACACCATCAGCTTCGTTCCAATGGTAAGGTGATGGGTGTTCCACACTCGGTACTCTAACTTCCCGAATGCCGCCACTGCCTTCGGCACGCGGATACGAAGCTCACTGTGTATCTGCTGATCAGTCGACATCACACTCCCAAGGTAGCAGAAGTGGGAGGTGGTTTCCAATACTTCAGCACCAATGCTGATTCGCGGCAATATTGAAGATTGCACCTCCGGTGAAGGCTGAAAGAGACAGACAGTTTTGCTTGTGTTGATGGTGAGCCCGAATTTGGCCGCTGTCGAAGCCAGAGCACTAGTCATGTGCTGCAACTCATCCGCGCTGTGTGCAAACAACGCAGTCGTCAGCAAACAGCAACATACGGATAATTGTCTCACAGACTAGAGTTCTCGCACCGGAACGACGGATGTTCAGCAACCCACCATCCATGCGGTGCTCCACACGAACACCGTAAGCGCAAGCGGCATCAAAAGCACAGGACATCATTGCATGAAGATATATATTAAACAGGGCAAGAACTAAGACACAGCCTTGCTTCACACCAGTGACAACTGCAAAGTCATCCGAGGTCTCTCCACTCAGCTGCACCCTCGCTCGTATACCACTGTGCAGAAATTCAACAAAACTTACAAACTTACGCGGGAAACCAAACTTACCAAACACCAGCCACAGTGCCTCGCGGTTCACCGTATCACATGCCTTGGTGAAATCAACAAAAAGCGAGTACAAAGGCTGATGTCGTTCTCTGCACTTCTCTTGCAACTGACGAGCCGCAAACACCATATCTATAATGCTGCGACCCGAACGGAATCCACATTGCTCTTCCGCCACGTTTGGTTCCACAATCTGTCTCACGAGGCGATTGAGCAGGATTCGGGCAATCACCTTGCCCACACAACTCAGCAAGTTGATGCCACGATAATTCGTGCAACATTGCTTGCTACCTTTGCCCTTGTACAGTGGTAGCACAAGGGCATCCTTCAGCTCAGGAGGCATCTCCTCCTCAATCCATACACGTTGCACCAAGTGGTGCAGCGCAGTCAGCAACGCGTGTCCGCCGTGTTTCAATACTTCAGGTGGAATACCGTCGGCTCCAGCACATTTGCCGTTTCGCAGCTGAGCAAGTGCTCTCTGCGTCCCATCAGTGTCGGCGTGTCCGCCAGATTCGTCTTCAAATCGTGCTGCTTGAGGCCGTTCAATGTAGGCCAGTCGATCTCTGAACGGTTGTTCAAGAGACAGTCAAAGTGTTTTCGCCAGATCTGCATTATGTCTGCAGTCTGTGTGCAGGTAGCGCCTGAACTACCATTGATCAGCGCCCTCAGCGGCTCCAATCTCGGTCCATACACCGCCTTCAAGGAGTCAAAGAATTCCTTGTGTTGGCGACGTTCGACGTAGCATTCCATCTGCTTCGCCTTCTCCGTCCACCATACATTTCTTATGCGACGGAGCTCTCGGGTCAGTCGCCGTCGAAGTTTGCGAAACTGACTATTCTTCCCCAAGTCACTGGAGTCTGTGACATGTGCAGCAAATGCTGCATTCTTCTCCGACACCAATGCGCCAATCGTCGCATTGTTCTCATCAAACCAATCAGGCCGCTTACAATTTGTGCGCCCGATGGTCTCCTCGGCAGCAGCTGTCACCTGGTCGCGAATGTGGTGCCACAGGTCGCCCACAGTGGATATGCATTCAACATCACACAGGCGTGCAGCCATCGCCTTCTCCAGCTCAGTACGTTTCGCCACAGTACCGAGGGAGAGAATGTTAAATTTACGCCGATTCACGACGGGAGTGCAATACATAGATTTACGAAAATATATGTACATTTTGGTCCGCACCAATTTGTGATCAGTGCCACACTCAGCTCCACGCAGTACAAGTGTCATGCGCACTTCACGCATATCACACTGACGTACGATGACATAGTCGAGCAGGTGAGCGTGACCACCCCGTGGGTGCGTCCAAGTTGCTATATCACTCGCACTCAGTGCAAACCGAGTGTTCGTGGTCGTCAGGCCGTGAGTGGCACACAGTGAGAGCAGCCTGTCACCGTTCGCATTCGCTGAACCAATGCCATGCGAACCGATAACATCTGTCCACATCGATGCATCACGCCCAACACGCGCGTTGAAATCACCCAGCAGAAATAGTCGGTCGCTCCTCGGCACAGACCGTATCACGGAGGATAGCTGAGTGTAGAATTGATCACGCGTGTCATCAGGATAACACATGGTCGGACCGTACGTGCTTATAAAAGTAGCAAACTTACCTCTTCCGAGTCGTAGGCGAACAGTCATCAGTCACGCGCTGATGCCCGTTGGTTCACCCACCAGCTGGCCATGGAGGCGATCGGATATTGCAAATCCGACCCCATGATCACGTGGTGCTGAGGCGGCGTTGCCCACCCAGTAGAATGTGTAGCCAGCACCTGCTTCATGCAACTTACCTTGTTCAGCGAGCCGAGTTTCACTGAGCGCCGCAATATCGATGTGGTAGCGCTCCAGTTCCATCGCGACCAGCGCAGTGCGTCGCTTCGGGCGCTCGCTGGAGTTCCGGTCCAGTAGTGTGCGCACGTTCCAGCACCCGATGCTGAGTGCTTTGCGCGCAGGCATACGATTGTATTGGTGGGCAATCGCACGCGAGATGGTCGTTGTGCTTCGGAGGTTTGCTTGATGGGCTCCACCCCGGAGCCTTTGGCTTAATAGCCTGACCCACAAGGCAGTGGGGGCAGATCCAGCTCGGGAATGTGATTGCAGAGACAGATTGGGATCTGCTTGACGGCCATCACACGCAGCCTTGGAGGTACTGGAACGATTTATATGTTTTGCGACCGTAATAGGATACACCTGCGACCACGGCCAGACGCAGGTGGGTTTTGGCGAGTTTGCACCAATTTGACCAGGGGCTGCCTGGCTTGAGGCGGGCAGTAGCAAACCATTGAACACCCGGAGGTGCCCTCCCACCGTCAGAGACAATGCGTGGCGCTCGTGCTCTACGCCAATCGAGCTGTGAACTTATAACCTGTAGACCTGTTGTCTCCCATGGCTAGGTTTTACGGGAAGAGGGCCATCGACCACTTCCTAACCTCCGAAGAGGATGGACTAGGATACTGGCAAGGCGCCCACACCTGACAGGAGAACGACTCGGGTCCTCAGCCAAAGCCTTCGATTAAATGAACACCCGAAAGGCAGCGGGTCTAGCACATGGTCAGTTCACTGACTCATGCGGATTGGTGTCCTGGATCTTAGCAGGAGGAAGGGGGAAACCCAACTCCCACCCAGCGGTCGCCACGAGGAGGCGCCCAGGACATGAGCAAATGGCACAACAGTAGCAGCAGTGGGTAGACCATCTGTCAGGATCTAGCCACCACCAGCCTCAGCGCACCATAGGCTCTCCCGCCATATATATATATATATATATATATATATATATATATATATATATATATATATATATATATATATATATATATATATATATATATATATATATATATATATATATATATATATATATATATATATATATATATATATATATATATATATATATATATATATATATATATAACACTAACTGTGGTACAGATATTGTGCCATCGGAATCATGCTTAAATAGGAAAACAGCATGAATAATAAGAAAAGAACAAAAGCTTTTTTTGTCCAGTTTACCACTTACAGTATTTGAAATCTTTTTCAGTTTGTTTTTAGGGGGAGGAAGAAGAGACACCGCAACACACCGATGCACCCGTCCGCCATTGACATCGATCTTGAGCCATGGCTTCCAAGGTCTTCAACCAGCAAGTATCCGTATCTCTCGGACCTCAACCAGGTAGTCGACAACAACCGGCCATGGCCAACTGTTTCGTCAGCGTTTTCAAGCGGCTTCTCCAAATTGTAGGCTGTTCACCAGACCGTCTCTTCTAGCCTTGTTCAGCAACCGCAAACAACGCACGTAACGCTAGACAGGCATGAGCAATACGTGTCCTAATCACCGCAGTTGATGCAGTGAGACGAGCACCTCGAGCGAGTGGCTTCCACGTCCCAAGACACGTTGTCTAACTTCCACATTGCTTACGTGGTGCCGCCAACACACACGGGCAATGGACCGCATACATCGGTGCTCGAAGACGGATAGCCTGCGCAAGTCGTCTTTACGAATGGGCCAGGTCTCGCATTCTTTCAACAGCACAGCACGAACAGTTGCATAGTAGAGCGGCCCTTTGATGGAGAGACGCATGTCGTGACGACGCCACAAGTGCCTCAGCCTAGAAAAAGCGGGGCGTGCTTTTGAGATGCGCATCGAAATCTCATCTCCAACAGCCCCGCCAGCAGTGATGCAACTTCCCAAGTAGACAAAGCTCTCCACAACCGCTAGTGCCTCACCAGCAAGCGTGAGTGCAGGCAGAGGCACCTGCCAGTCTTGGAAGAGAGCCTTGCATTTGGATGGCGAAAAGTACATACCATACTTTGATGCTTCGATCGCCGGGCGGTTTAGTGCAAGTTGGACGACGTGTGGATCGTCACCCAGCAAGACGATATCATCAACATAATCCAAATTAACAACTCCACTACCTTGGAGGAGCTCAACTCCAGCGTTTAACGAATCGCCCAGAGAGTACTTCAGGGCATCCTCAATGGCAAAGTTGAATAGGAACGGAGAGATGGGGCATCCTTGTCGAACTCCACTGGAGACCACAAAGGTAGGCGAAAGCTTGCCATAAGCCCTAACCCTGCCCGAAGGCAGACTATAGAAAGAGCGCAGTATGGAGACGAACTTCTCGGGGACACCAATTTTCATTAGGCAGTGCCACAATACCGTCCGATCCACAGAATCGATGGCTGCACGGATGTCCAAGAACACAGCAATCGTTGGCCTCTAATACACATGGAGGAGCTCGAGGATCTGACGGAGTGTGAAGATTTGATCGATGCGGCCGCGACCAGGGCGAAACCCAGCTCGTTTTTCTCGCTGCAACGAGCCATATCCCATAGCTCCTTTGGATGTTGACGCGGCAAATAATATGAACATTCAGCATGGCTGTAAGCATCAACCCATATAGGCCTCAGGTGATTGACTGACCACGCGTCTGCCTCTAAGAATCAAGTGTACTGTCTGAAGGCCACGAACGCCGAGGCGTGCGACTGACGGATATACGGTGTACGTAATCTGTTCGATTTGATGAATGATTTAAAATAGCTTCCACGAAAGTCGACCCTTCAGGGACGAACGATTTATTCGGGAATTGTAAATCGCCACACTTGATAGCATGTTTGGTCCATCAATCGAACGGAGAGTGATAAATATTTGAAACAGTGCCTGAACATGTGATAAAGGCAACATCTGTGCAGCAGTACAAAAAGTTAGATTTATATTTTACCACTATTCGATTCACATACTTACGATGGCATGTCACATTTGTGCGTGCTGCAATACTGCGAGTCAGATATTTTAAATGTTACGTGAAAATGATAACGGTATTCACGGCTGACAATTTTATAACGTTTTTCACCATATTTCGAGAGAGTTGTTCAAAATTCATTTATACTTGCTCTATAATACAGTATTCAATCAATTGTTCATTTGTTCTCCGAGATTGGCGGTTTTCTCGCAAACGTTTCACCACCATGCGAGGTGGCATCCTCAGTGCACTGAGGGCTAACTGGCAAACAACGGGAGGATTCACTCTAGTGCACTCATCGTCAATCATACGACGAGGCCACGTAAACAGGCAATTTTGCTTGGCGCGACCACTGACCGAGCCGGTGGAAATCGCGTCCTATTGGCTGGTTGATGCGTCTCTCGGGTCCATCTGTTCACGCCGATTGCATACTTATATCCGAGCAACAGCAAATGGATGCCAGCATTGCCCATCCTCATAAGAAACGGTGACTGAAAGCAACGGTCCACTACATCTGCATGCAGTAATTATGCCTGCTGTTCAAGGACTAGAGGTAGCAACACCGCAGGGATTCATATTCTGCCGCTTCTTTATGTGTCGATAACCCATCATCTCTGGGAACAATGTGTTTGAAAAAGCGACATTAGCCTTACCAATGTGCAAATCAACCACCGCTTGTTGCGCTGTACGTCAGCCTATTCGAAATCGCCTACACAGTAGCTCATTAGCAGCAGCAGTAGATCAGACATTTAAGCGGATGCTTCGCTGCCATATAACCACAACGGCCTACGAAAAGAAGAATTATAAAAGGGAAAGAAAGGGGACTTAACGAATAATCTTAATGCCCTAAGTAAACATTCAGAGTCAAGGCGCCTACATATTGTCTACAACGTAACGTCACAAACAACTGGCTATCGCACAAAGCTGAGGCGGCATCAGCGAGACAGCTTCGTTGAGAATTTCATTGCCTCGCGCCATAATCAGCCAGATAACTCTGCATCAGGCACACTTTAAACAGGCAATCCGACTAGACGACAGCAGACATCACTGGTTCCGACTGCGAGCAATGTCTTGAGCCAAGCACAAGGCGGGTCACGTGGATTACAGCCTGGAAAGCGAGACGGACCAATGGCACCGCGTTTGGTCGTCAGCGACTTCATTTCTCGATGCCAAGTCAACTGTTGTTCGCCTTAAGTTTTGCGTTACCCTAAATCAGGCAAACAAAACAAGGCGCTCCTCGGTAAGCGGTGACCGGGCATATCTAGTACGTGTTATGATGTTTTAAGGAACTAACTGCCTAGCACTTTCCAGCGCACATCATCGTTGCGGACATGCTGGAGCCACCCGACACTAGCAGTGTTCCGCAGACAGCAGTATAGTCAGTATACACGTTAGCTGCAGGTAGAAAACACCAGCTACTGTGCCGCAATACAAAAGACAAGAAAAGGAAAACAAACAGTGGCACGCCGGCTGAGTCCCTGGTAACGGATGGACATCGTTCCGGAGAGCTAACAGCTGGCTATCGTGCCGTAAAAAGAGAGTCATAGTATGCCTGACGAGTGAGATCGTGATGGGAGGGGGATGAATAAAGGAACTCACAACAAACGCCATTGGGGCCGGCTCCAACTCATATCAGCAAATGTGTCCAACCGAACGTGTTCACCGTCCTTAGGACCCCAGCCAGGCAGTCGGGATGCACCAACCGACGCCAACTTCGAAGTGAGGGTTTTCATCTCTCTCGATCTAGTCGTCGCTTGGCCTCCCCTCCCCTCCTCTTCCAACCGCACCCACAACGCGCAAACAATGCACGTCGCGGAATTCGGTGTGCTGGCATGCGCAACACGTGGCCCAACGATCGGAGCCTGGTGCGTGATATAATGGTAGTGAGCGGTTCACTCGCTTTTCCTGCACCAAATACGCGACGTCGAACACGCTCATTGCTCACGCGGTGCTCCCACCAGACATGAGCTAAGCTGCGAAGGCAGCGATGATCGAATGTGACGAGCCTCTCTATGTCTGTCGACCTGATGGGCCAAGTTTCACAACCATATAGGAGAGTTGAACGGACGGCTGCGTTATAACCTGCCCTTTAGGGCGAGAGTAATGTCGCGTCTGCGCCACAGATGGCGGAGATTGAGAAAAGCACCTCCAGCTTTCGCTATATGGCTCGTAACCTCATCTTCAATCCCACGGGTGCTAATATAGCTGCCCAGGTACTTGAATTCCTGAACGACTTCTAGCTTATCACCACAAAACGTTAGCGCAGGGTTGGGTCCCTGCCAATCTTGGAGAAGTACTTTGCATTTCGATGGAGCAAAGCATAGCCCAAAACGATTGACAGCCAGTGCTAATAGGTCCAGTGCAGCCTGGCACCTTTGGGCGCTGTGACAGATTAGGGCAATATCGTCCGAATACTCTAAGTCAAGAAGTCACTCACCAGGAAGTAGCTCCACGCCTTCTAGGTCGTGTCCAGCGAACGCTGTTTTCATGACGTTAAAGAGGAAAGGTGACAGCGGGCAACCTTGTCTCACACCGCTGGTTATACTGAAGGGTGGCGACAGCTTGCCATAAACCGTTACTCTGCCCGAACTATGCGCGTACAGCGCTTTGATAATGTTTAAGTATTTATCAGGCACACCTTTCTTGAGCAGACAGTCCCAAAGGGCACATCGATCGACTGAGTCGAGGGCACCTTTTATGTCAAGAAACACGACAACGGTGGGTCGCCAGTAAACATGGCGGTGCTCCAACAATCGACGCAAGGTGAAGATGTGGTCGATGCAGCCCCGACCTCAACGAAATCCGGCTTGCTCTTCACGAATCTGGCTTTCACGAGTGCCAGTCAGTCTGTGGAGAATGAAAGAGGCAAGCAATTTAGAGGCAATCGAAATCAGACTGACCTCTCTATGATTGCCGCATTCCAAACGGGAGTTTCCCTTGAAAATTGGGACAGTGACGGAGCGGTTCCAGTCTGTCGGGACTGTCTCCTGCTCCCAAAGTTTCACTAGCAACTCGTGTAAATCATCTATTAGAGCAGGTCCCCCGAATTTGAAGAGGGCTGGGGGAATTCCATCTGCCCCTGCGGCCTTATGCAATTTCAACAGCCTGATCTCACGTTCAACTTCTGCGCGTGAGAGCGGATCCAAGGAGACGGCCCAGGGAGAAGGGCGCCCAATGTCCGAAAAAGAAACCGATAAGTCAGGTTGGTTAAATTGCCTTGCAAAGTGTTCAGCCCAACGCTCCAAGCGTTTTGCAGGCTGTGGATCGACTGCCCAATCTTGTGGCGTATGCTCCGCAGGCAGCGATGATGGAAGACTTGAGAGCGCTATAAATCGGAGGGGCTAAGTCTCACTACCACAAAGGGTGACACACCACACTTAGGCCTTGTAAACACGGTCTTTTAGACGGAGGGAAAATCCTTTCTGTCGCCAAAGATGAGTAGAATCAAAAAAGGTAGTTCCGGCTTTACGTGAACTGACTTCGATGGTTATGCGCCCATCGTCGCTAATGTATCGCCCAGGTAAGTGAATTGATCAACCCTCGCGAGTTCTTCGCTATCAAGGGATCATCAAGTGTGGGTCTCTTCGGTTATGCTTTTTTGACCAAATGAGACTTGGTACTTGTGAACTGGATTTCCAGAGTCCCGCTCCCCACTGATCGCTCGTTCGGTTTATTTGATCGATCCATTCTGTTCGGGATACTTATGCTGAAATATTTTCCCATGAACCACGTGAACAAATTACGCAACGAGACTGGACCTTAACTGATGCAGAGGTTGAGCGCGTCAAGGTCATGTTACACTACCTAGCCTGTGGAGCCGCATTGTGCGCGCTAGTGCGTGAGTGTACATCTCCCGACAAACCAGTGACGCTTATTGATCGGTTCAAAAAGAGTGTGCTTAGCTAAAACGTGTGGACTACAAAACTAAACAGTTGATGTCTACCCAGTGTGGACAGCCGATGTACCATTACCCTCACTTCTACTAAACTTCCATTTAAAATACTGTTGTTCTGATTTCGGTTGAGTGTAACAATTTGGCGACGGAGGTTATTCTGATTGCTCATGGCAAATTCAATAACGGCACCCCAACCCTTTTGGAATTCTTCTACTGAAAGGCTTACTGCGCAACAATGGTTGCAGTGGAAAACTACATTTACTAACTACGTTGATTTGCTTTTGCTCCTTGGCGGAAATTGCACGATTGATGATGCAGCGAAAATTAAATTACTACGCCACCATCTCGTCATCGAGGGCCAGCGACATTTCGACAGTTTACAATTACATACGAAGCGAGACCTAAAAACTGTGTTCTATTCCCTGGACCGAATATGGGGGGAAAAGCTCCATGTGTTTACTGCTCGGTATAAATTCAGCACCATGCGACAACAGCCAAATGAGACTGTAAATGAGTTTATCTCTCGTCTCCTTACTGCTCTCCCTGACTGCGCCTATGATCAGATCCTTCCAGCCCAGTTCGAAGAAGCGATGCTGTTACAGGCATTAATCGTGGGTGTTTTCGATGAGGAGGCACGAGAACGTCTGCTCTCTGAAGATGAAAAGCTACTGACGTGGGAAAAAGCATGTGATATAGTCCGACAGCGTGCCAACCTCGTCCAGGGACTAGCCACATTTCCCTCTTCAAATCAATCAATCTCACATCACGTAAACAAGGTCTACCAGACTAACCGTGGACATGCCTTACCTCGCCCCGTACAGCGCAAGGAATTCCGTTGTTACCGTTGCGGGGAGAATCACTTGTCCCCCACTGACTGTCCGCACATTCATTCATTATGCAGATTTTGTGGAAAAATGGGTCATATTGAGAAAGTGTGTCTCTCCAAGCGGAAATCACTCGTCCAGGAACAATCTAAGGCTACAAACTGCATTACCGATGAATTGCACCAGAATTGGATTAACACCACAACCGTTTTTAATCGCACCATTACAGCAGAAAAACCGTTTGTCGTATCCGTCCAAGTGAACGAACAACCGGTAGAGTTTGAAATTGATACCGGTTCCGCAGTCACTTTGATCCGACCAGACGCCTTATCCCAACTTCCGAAGCTGTGTCCATCGAACATACAGTTGGGGTCTTACACTGGACAGATGGTGAATGTGCTTGGTACCTTCAATGCACGCATTTCTTACCGTAATTCAACGAGTCATATGTGTGTGTACGTTTCTGGAGGACCGGGTCCAAACATCCTGGGCCGCGATGGAATTAAACGCTTTCCTGGCAAAATGTCGAACGTCAACCTGGTGAAAGACAATCCGCAGTTATCCGAGATTTTGCAGAAGCATGCAGTCTTATTTGATCAGTCGAGATCAGGAATTTTAAAGAATTACAGTGTACATCTGGTATTGAGACCACAAGCAAAACCGCTGTTCTGGAAAGCTCGCACTGTTCCCTATGCCCTCCGTGATAAGGTCGAAAGTGAACTGCGCCGACTTCAGTTGGAAGGTACCGTTGAACCCGTCCAGTATTCAGACTGGGCAGCCCCCATTGTGCCAGTATTGAAGAGTGATGGTGCGATAAGAATCTGCGGGGATTACAAGGTTACGATAAACCAAGCGTTAGAATTAGACCGATATCCGCTACCAAAGATTGAAGACATTTACGCTTCCCTTTCCTGTGGTGATCTATTTACAAAACTAGATTTGAGTCATGCCTACCAACAAATTGAACTCGATGAGGAATCACGTACGTACACCACCACTAGTACTCATCTCGGATTATTCCGCTATATACGCATGCCTTTTGGAATAAGCTCGGCTCCATCTATTTTTCAACGTATTATTGACTCACTTGTGAAAGATATACCAAACACATGTGCGTACTTAGATGACATTTTAATTACTGGACGCACTACCGCCGAGCACTTACATACATTGGACGTCGTCCTGAAGCGGTTATCGGATGCCGGTTTGGTTCTAAAAAGAGAAAAGTGTGAGTTCCTTGTTCCGAGTGTACAGTATCTGGGCTATCGGTTGTCACGTGAAGGATTGTGCCCACTGGAAGAAAAGACAAAGGCGCTACTTGAGGCGCCAGCACCCAAAAATGTTCATGAATTGCGGTCGTTCCTCGGTGTTGTCACTCAGTTTTCCAGGTTTATACCATCGGCAGCAACTCATCTGCATCCCCTTCACCAGCTGTTACGTAAAAACCAAAGCTGGAATTGGAACAATACTCATGACAACGCATTCAAAGCCGTCAAGAAGCTCTTAGCATCTACCGATGTTCTGGTGCATTATGATCCGCAGAAGCCTGTTTTTCTTTCTTTTGACGCCTCACCTTACGGTCTCGGAGCTGTTTTAATGCACAAATTACCGGATGGCTCTCAACGTCCCATTGCTTATGCTTCAAGAACCCTGACACCAGCAGAACGGAACTACTCTCAACTTGAGCAGCCGCTGTCATCTTCGGCACCACTCGATTTCACCAATATTTACTCGGGTGACCTTTCGTGATCCATACGGATCATAAACCCCTTGTTTTCCTCCTCGGCCACGAGAAAGGTATTCAACAAATGGCTTCACCTAGAATGGTACGTTGGTCGCTTATTCTTTCTGCGTATACATACGAAATTCAGTACGTTCCAGGCAAACAGAATACCACCGCTGATGTTCTTAGCCGGCTTCCCTTACGAGAGACACCATCGAAAGAATTTATCCCACAAGAGCTCGTAAACCTGGTCCAGCATTTTAATGATTCCCCAGTTACATGTACAGACATACGTCAGGAAACTGACGGAGACCCTGTTCTATCGCTGGTCAAACGCTATGTCCAAGTTGGATGGCCGGACAACACCCCCAAGGAACTCATGCTATTCCGTAACAGGATGTCTGAACTCAGCCTCCAGAATGGATGCTTGCTGTGGGGCGCACGAGTTATTGTCCCCAAGAAATTTCGGTCACGTATCCTTGACGAACTACATGATGCGCATCCAGGTGTCGCAGCTGAATAAGTTGCGTTGGCTCGCGCACGTGCTACGTATGCCCGGACACCGCTTACCTAAGAGGGGCTTGTTTAGTCCGCCAGGTGTAGGGTGGCGCAAGGCTCGAGGTGGACAGAAGTTGACTTGGCAGCGAGAATTGAAATCACTGACGACCAAACTTGGTGCCGTTGACCCGTTTGCCTTCCAGGCTGGAGTCCACGTGATCCGCCTTGTGCTTGGCTCGAGGCTTTACAGGACATGGCTCGCAATAGACACCAGTGGCGCGTCTGATGCAGTTTCCTAATCGGATTGTCTGTTTGAAGTGTGGTTGATGCTGAGTTATCTTCGGGGTAATGGCTGACTATGACGTGGGGCAGTGAAAGCCGCAAGGAAGCTGTCTCGCCGATGCCACCTTATCTCTACACGATAGCCAGCTGTTTGTGACGGTATGTTGTCTACACAAGGTGTAGGAGCCTTGACCCTGAATGTTTGCTTAGGGCATTAAGGTTTTCAGGTAAGTCCCTCTTCTCTCCCTGCTTTTATTCTTTATTTCATAGGTCCTCATGGTTGTATGGCAGGGAAGCATCAGTTCAAATGGCTGATGATGATTATGATCATCAAGTGACTTGTGGTACTGCAGCAACACTGGTGCGAAGCGCATGCCAAATGATGGGGCCACTCTAGAGAGATTATTCAGAGTTGATGGCGCCGCCCCAGCATCGTTAAACAGTAAGACAATATTGTCCAGGCAGCACCACAACGTCTGCATCGCAAGGCTCCGTAAAGGAACACCCCATGATGCGGTCCACGACGAAGTTGAACGAAGATGGGGAAATTTGACAACGCTGATGAATGCTGCTTTTTGTCGGGAATATATTCGATAATTCACCGAAGACTCTGTCTCCGCCTGTCGTGTTTGAGTATAGTGCACGTAAAATAATTAAATATTTCGACAAGAATGCATCAATCGACTGAATCGAACGCACTTGAAATCGAGGAACGCAGGTATTGTCGGTCTGTGGTATGCGTAGCGCTGCTCTACCACCTACCGCAAGTGAACATGTCTATGCAGCCCTGTCCTAGGCGGGAACCTGGCTGATCTTCTTCTGTCCAGGATTCCTGTCCTTCATTGAGGCGACAAACGAGAATCGATGCCAGTAATTTTGTCACAACTGTGGTTAGCACATTGGGTGCGACTGCCCTTGTATATAGCCACTATAATCGATTCACCAGTTAGCCGGGAGGGTCTCTTCCACACATGTTCGAACAGTGACGTCAGTAATTTATGAAGGACCTCACTACCGTCCTTAAATAGTGTAGATGCGAGTGAATCCGGTCAGCAGCGCGAAAAAAAAATTAAGGGCTGCGTTTCTGACCTCAGCCTCCGATGGATCCTCTAAATTAACCGTCCATGGCTCGTCCTGCATTATCTGAGTAAGAAGAGGTCTGGAAGCAGCGGGTCAACTGAACTGATCATGAAAGTGTTCCGCTCATCGAGGCATACGGTGCTCCTTATTGTGTATCAGCGCACCCGCGCTGTCTACTTGTTTCACTGATACCTGCTTTCCCTGGACCAGTGGTGCGAATCAGCTAGGAGAGCTTGCGATGATTGCCTACTGCTCCCACCTCCATTTATTGAACGCCACTGGTCCATCACGCTTTATTGTCAGCGCGCAGGCTCCGCTTTCGCGCCTACTAGTCCGCCTAGTCACATTGTGTCCAAATCCAACCGAGAATTTTCTCCTGGATTCTAACAGTTTTACCGACCACTCGGATATCCCGTGACTGGTGCGGTGACGATTGACAGCACCACATGCAGATGCTCCTGCAACGTGCATGGCGGCCGAGATCCTATTCTACTGAAGCTCGGTATCATTGGTACGAGAGAGCGAAAGTTCGGTGCGCGGTGCATCCTGGTAGGCTTGCCTGACCGAGGGCTGAGATAACTTCTCAGTTGAGAATGCAGGGAGATGATTGTTACGTTACCGGTAAACTTCATGGAGAAACGACAGCGTACCATGGTATGATCAGAGTCGACACAAGTACTCCAGAAAGAGCGGCAAGCCAGGATGGAAATACGCCACCTGTAACTATTTGGGTCCACCGCTGTTCAGCTACAGGAGGACGCCAAGTGACACTTCGGTGCCTACTGTGTCTGAAAGCTGTGCTACTAAGAAACAGCTGATGCTCCGCACACATTTGAAACAAACGCTTGCCGTTGTCCGTACGGTCGAGGTGGAGCCCATAATTGCCAACTAGCTGAGTTTCTGAAGAGTCCAGGCAACCTCCTGTGCATTCATATCCTCTGGGAAGTACAGTGATCTCTGAACTGGTAGTATCGTGGTAGGTGGCCTTGGCAGCATCAGAGCTGCAATCTTTGGGGGCCTAATCAGAAAACACAAACAAACAGCGCCTTGCACTACTTCATGAATCAACTTTAATCGATGTCGCCAAACGGGCTGTTCACTGAAAACTAATCAACCAACGATGACTCAGCCTTAGAGTTGAGAATGATGCACACTGCATCTTGGTTAGTAGTTGTAACATCAGCGTCTCTGGATGCGTGCAGCTAATAACGAGATAACATGGCGGGCGCAGTTAATCAACAACCCCATCAGGTTCATTGATCCTAGTTTCGGACAAACAACATACGTAAATACCCAGTGTGTCCAACGTACGTGCGAGTGCAGCCTGTTGACCTATTTGTTTTAGGGTGCGAACGTTGAACGCCGCCATGGAAACGGGACAGCCCGGCCTTATAAGGGAGTATTGCCGATAGATCCGATGGGTGTTGTGGGAAAGTGGCTGCAGATGATTCTACTCCAGTTGCACTTCTGTTGCTGTCAATTAAGCTCTGAATTATGGCAGGAAGGTTAGTAACGGGGGTCGGGATGGGAGCAAGAGAAACGGGTGGAAAAGAAAGAAGACATCAGCAGTAGCATATTTTCGCTTATTCGCCCTGCTGTATGCAGCAGATAAAGCGACCCTTGATAAGCTGGGCGACGGTCGACGCAGAATGTGGTTGAATTTTGAATAAGTAGTCATGTTTGTATGTGGGCTCATACTGCCAAAGCGCCCAAACCTAGACACGAGAACCATTAGGATCCCCAACCAAAGCCTTTGGCTCCAATGCTTGTCCGCAAGGCAGCAGTGATATAATTTTGCAGAAATAGACGTCACCCCATTGCAAACCCCCAACATGCAGGACCAGGAAACTGTTTGTCTGACATCTATCTATTGACTAACCTGCTAGGGATAGCTCTCAAGAGGCCCGGGGGTCCACTCAGAATAACTCAGTGGGTCGAAGAGGTACGCAAACCGTCACACCAGTCTCCCTGGGACGGTTACACAGCTGGGCTGAGTTCAATTATTGTTCTTTATATCCGTTAGATGATCAACTGGAAGGTTTCATGGCACAGAACAAAACAGATGAGCTGGTCGCTCATCATCTCACAAGACTGAAAACTCTAAGGTAGCGCTGACGCGCTTCACCCATAGTAGTGACCCTTCTGTGGATTCTCACACAGCGCCTTTAATCACGGTGCAGGGACTGAAGAATAAAATGGAATTTCTCCAACACATCTTATAAAAATGAGTGAATGGGTACGATCCAATGATTCAAGCGGAACGGGCACGAGGCATATATGTATATGGAGCTGTTCCAAAATTCTGTGAAATGCGAACATGCACTTGAGTAGAAACCTGGTTTCCATTGAACCAGGTCTCTCAGCGATTATTGAGCCCTTGAGGTATGATGCCTGTGGCCGCTCTGAAAGCGATCGCAGCAGGATTAGTGCATTTAAACATTCCCATGTGATGTCCTGCAGCTATCTGCCAGTGCAATCTAGGCACTACAGCTTTAAATAGACTTACTATGTCAACTATCAGTGAGCCGCCAGCCTCTAGCAAAGATAGAGTGGAATTATCGAGTTCATGTATAAGTTCCGTTTCAGTAACACAAGCACACATAGGGTCTAATCAATCTGATGGCGACATAATGGACCCTTATCTCTTTTTTGACTAGGTGATGCCATTTTCGAACCCCTGCTCCGGACGAAGTTGTGTGGTGCCAGAGACTCGAAATCGAATCCCATCTCAGGTTTTTGCAGACATTTTAAGACTGGCAGTTTTGAAATCGCCTTCATCGTCACAAAAATCCATGCACTCAGGATGAATCAAGCTAGGTGGGCCTCAAAGGCATTCATCGCTGGACTTAAGTTACTTCAGTTGGCAACCGGGTTAGGAGAGTTTCCCGAACGATTGTAAATTCGAGTAATGATGGCTAAATGTTCAAGATGAACCGGTATTGTGGCCGATTTACGCCCAGAGCAACTCGTCATCCTGTTGGCATCTAGTAACCTAGTGCTGCGAATGCTTGTGTTTGCACACGAATAAACATCTGATCCAAAACACCTTGGACGGCGGTCAGACAGATAAACGAAACACTTTAGCATTCAGTCAGGAATAATGATCACTACATCACACTAGCGAAACGAGATACGACCGTCAACTCCATTCGGCAGGGCATGAAAAAGGGGCTTTTATTTGTGACACGTTATGTTGGCTGCCATCAAAAACACATTGGATGGCTACTAGGATCTATTCGAGCACAATATCTTCTTTACACATCGTTGGGGAGCGGAGACCCCACACAGACTGAGCGAGTTGTTTGCCCCATATCATCAAAAACACGAAGCGATTTTCAAACCCCGTACTCCTACATGCATTAGGACACCAAAGTCATTTATGCGGTTAGTCATTTCATTCATGAATTCAGCTGGAGTGCAGAGTCGGAGTGTTCATCACCTGTCAACTGACGTAGCATAGTAAAGTGCGCATGTGAAGTCGAACTCCAATTATGAAATTCCTACTGAGTTCCTCGTTGATGTGGCTGGTTATGTGAGGCAACTTAGAATGGAGAGAACTGTGGGCAGCAGGATACATAAACGGGGAGAACACTGGTGATACACCTTTGTGGGTGGACGATATTCCTCAGCCGTTGCTTCCAAGGAGTAGGATGAAGGTGATCACAAAGGCTAATAACCAGTTTTTACGTGAACAGCTGTGACGAATTACCATGGCTTCTGTCGTCGGTGAACCAATACAGATCAATTAACCAGGGGCTGCGCTCTCGCGATGACGGAAACCGTGGTGATTCTGCCCAGCAATTCGTCTCTGTATCCGCCTAAGAGATTAGTGGCATCATTGTCGCCGATTCACCAAATGAAATTGTGGCTTAGTGCATCATACTTAGCCTTGAGATGAAGCACTGAAAACGAGCTTGTTTGTCTGGCTAACATAACTTGATGGATATAGTATATTCCAAACGGTCCAGGGTTAAACACAAGCAACGCAAAGCACTCACAGGCGAAAATACTGACACGTGGGACAGACTGGACAGAAGTTGGTCATCCACGGAATAGTGACAATGTGTGCTGATCATAACGGCTGTAATCAGGTCCCACCTAATTTTGATAAGAACACTCAAGCGACGTTTCGGATTGTATCAAAGAAGTGGCGCGAGATTGTCATCGGTCTGGGATATAATAATAAGAAAATAAAATCCCACGGGAAAAATCTGTTTTCAAGAAGTCCAAATAAGAAAGTTTCTGAAATGATTGTTCATGCGTCCAGACGACCCTGTGTCCATTCTAAAATCTCTTGCATCGTGAGCGATTGACCTAAATTGGTGAAGAAAAGCGTGATTGACGAAAGATTAAGGTACCTGGGGGGATATTGTATGTTTTCTTTAGTCCATCGGGGTTCGACGGCGTAATGCAATCGTCGCCAGCACTTTTGCGTAAACAGGAGTCGATTTCTACTGAACTGAAGAATGCGACGGACTGAAAGAAAAATAGCAGTGAAAGCTTGATGATGTGCTTTGTGTTGGACAATTTGAGAGACGTTAGAAACCAGTACATACAGCGCCGTACACTCGACAATCAACGACACCGCAGCGGGAAATTACGTTTTCCACTGCTCGCAACTGGCACCAGTGGCGTGTTTGCTGTATGGTTGGCGGCATCCGGTTCCAGATTTTCCTGTCACTACGGTCTCCACAGGACCCCCGAGCCTACAGAGAGACCATGGGTAGAGTGTACACTGCAGCGGTACGTTCGACCTTACTGTACGATTGCAAAACCTGGCCCCTTAGATCAGCGGACATAATGAGGCTAGTTACGTTCGACCATCGGTGCCTTCGCAGTTTGGCACACATCTGGTGGGAACATTGAGTAAGTAAGGAGCGTGTTCAACGCCTTGTTTACGGTACAGGAAAAGGAAATGAACCGCACAGCACCGTTATTTCACGCACCAGGCTCCGCCGCGTGTTACGCATGCCAGCCCACCGGCTTCCGCGACGTGTGTTGTTTGCGCGCCGGGCGTGTGGATGGAAGAAGAGGAGAGGTGGCAAAGCGATAACTTGGTGAGAGCAATGAAGGCCGTTACTTCGACGTTGACTTCGGTTGGAGCTTCTCGGCTCCATGGTTGTGGCCAAAAAGACAATGAACACTTTTGGCTAGATATACTTGCTGACATGTCGGAGCCGACTTCAATGGCGTTCCTGCTGTGAGTTTCTTTGTCCCTCCCCATCCCTTTTAGCACCCCCCCTCCAACCACGATCTCAGTTCGTAGCATAATGTAATCTTACGTAATAATTTTTTGTTGCCTAGTAGCTTGCTGGTAGCTTTCCGGAACGATGCCCGTCCGTTGCTGGTGGCTCAGCTGACATGCAACTTGCATTTATTTTCTTTTGTTTATTGCGACACAGTAACTGAGGTGTTTTCCACCGCTAGCTAAGGTGTATAATGATGATGATGACGAAGGAATAAAATCGAGAGGCACGTGGATCGGAGCGACGTTTCGTCAACGGAGCCGGCTTGCACTCCTTTAACATGCACAGCAACAGCGTTTTTGCTGCTGCCATGCGTACCAGAGTACACAAGGCGGTGGCTAGGTCGTAGCCCGTATCACACTGGATGCATGGAACCACTAATTAAACCTAGGAGGTTCACGAGGACCGTGCACCCCGTCCCCTCCAGCACCGACCGACTGTCTCTTGGACCCAATTTAATCGAGGTATCGGTTTTTGACGACTAAGCATCTTGTATACGTTCACATCCAGCGAAGCCATGACGGGGTCATCAAACAACACAGCAACAACGATAGCAGCAGTACATCAGCCATTTGAACTGATGCTTCTCTGCCATACAACCATGATGACCTATGAAATAAAGAATAAAAAGAGGGAGAGAAGGGGGACTTACCTGAAAACCTTAATGCCCTAAGCAAACATTCAGGGCCAAGGCTCCTACACTTTGTGTGGGACAACTGGCTATCGTGCAAAGATAAGGCGGCATCGGCGAGACAGCTTCCTTGCGGCTTCCACTGCCACGCGTCATAATCAGCCATTACCCCGCAGATAACTCAGCACCAAACACACTTTAAACAGACAATCCGATTAGGAGACGGCAGCAGACGCGCCACTGGTGTCTATTGCGAGCCATGTCCTGTAAAGCCTCGAGCCAAGCACAAGCCGAGTCACGTGGACTCCAGCCTGGAAGGCGAGACGGATCAACGGCACCAAGTTTGGTCGTCAGTGATTTCATTTCCCGCTGCCAAGTCAACTTCTGTCCACCTCGAGCCTTGCGCCACCCTACATCTGGTAGACTGAACAAGTCCCTCCTAGGTAAGCGGTGAATAGGCATACGTAGCACGTGCCCGAGCCAACGCAACTTATTCAGTGCTATCTGTTGTTCTAGGGAGCTAGCATGATTATCACTACCTAGCACTTGTTTACGCACATCATCGTTGCAGACACGCTGGTGCCATCCGCTACTATCAACGTTTCTCAGACAACGATGATCAAAGACTTGAAGGCGCCTTGGACCTTCAGACCGAAGGGGCCAAGTTTCACCACCATAGAGCAGAACGGCCCTCACTGTGACCTTGTATACACGGCCTTTCAGACGAAGAGAAACTCCCTTCCGTCGCCAAAGATGCCGCAGGTTCAAGAAGGCAGTTCTGGCCTTTGCAATGCGTGAGCTGACGTCAGTTTATATGCGCCCATCGTTGTTGATGCAGCTGCAAAGATAAGTGAATTGACCAACCACCTCGAGTTCCTCGTTAGCAAGCGTCAAGAAGTCGTAAAGTGGCTGATGATCCCTGTAGCAACACTTTGCACATTGAAGATGCGAAGTGCATACCAAACAATGGGATCACTCTGGACAGACTATTCAGGGTTGATTTTGCCGCGGCAACATCATCGAAAACCAAGAGGATATCGTCCGCATAGTCAAACAGCAAACACATAATATGAAGAATACATCACACAAACTGGACAGTAAGTACAAGAGAACAGAGCAAGTGCAAAATTATGCATTTTAGACCTGATCTAGTGTATGGGTGATCTTGGGGAAGTGGAGGTGTGATTCAGGAGATATAAATCTACGAAAACGATAGAGAAAAGCGCAAAATATGCGGAGAATTACTGGAATCGAGCGATCAAAATGTAACAGGTTAAGGGAAAGATCTAGTGTATTGCCAAACAAGCATAAATATAAGTCACTTTAGCCCAAATGCGGTGCAGCATCGAACTTAGCTACCTATATTCAATTGACAGTGCCGTAAAACGTGGTCAACAGCAAAAAAAAACAAAAAAAGCAGTCAAGAAAAAAGTTTCACAACACGTTCACCATCGGGCACGATTCCGGGCCATATCGGATGGTGTTTCAAACCAGGTGTGCTCCCCCCCCCCCAACCCGGGAGTCTGGAACGCCCCACTGAGGCCAACTGCAATGTCAACGCCCTGGATCCAGGTGTGTTGGCCACCTTTACGTCGCATGCAAACGATGCGCGGCGGGGTAGCCGTTGAACAGGCATATGAAGGACGTGTCCGAGTCACCGAAGCGCACGCAAGGAAATAACGCAGCTCAATGATCGGCTGAAGACCTGACGTCGAACCTCATCTTTGCTAATGCGTTGCTGACAACGTTCGCCAGCGATGCTCCTGAGGCAACGCCAATAAAAACAGACCGTTTCTGGATATCACTTATTCGAACGGGTCAGGTTTAGCAGACAAGAGCACCTTTCGTAGACTCGAACTTTTAGTGAAAGGCTGAGCACTCCGGCGCCCGAGAAGTCGGAGGTTGGAAAAAGCTATTCTGGCTTTTGTGGTCTCATCCGCTCACGATAATGCAACTACTACTAAGGTGGAGGAACATGTCGACCATTTCCAAAGAAGAGCCGGAGAGGTGAGGGTAGCATTAGCTTCTATACATTCTTGGAGGAAACCTTGCACTTGGAAGGGGTAATGCATTCGGAACTGTGAAACAGATATCTCAAACCTACGCAACATATACTGAACAGTCTACGAAGAGTCAGATTACGACGATGTAGTCAGCAGACTCAAACTCACAGAGCCGATCAGCCGAGAGTATCTCGGTACCACTGGTTCCAGTTTTTCAGAGCCATCTTTTACGAAGCTGAACAAGAAAGGTGACGCGGGATGGCCTTGTCTCACACCATATGTAATACTAAAGGGGCAAAGGTCTGCCGTACATTCGCACTCGGCCCGAGAGTGAATGACTTGAAAATATGTTAACATACTTCTCGAGCACTCCACTTCTTAGCAGACAACTCCAACGGAGTCAAGTGCTGCACGTATGCTTAAAAAGCAAACGACGGCTAATGGCTGGAGCGGATCGCAAAGATGTGATCAGTACAGCTCCACACTGAGCGAGACCCAGTTTGTCCTTTGCGTTTGTGCTGTTCGAGTAGTCAGCTGAACATCTGTAAGAGCAGGGAGACAAAAACTTTGGACGCCACACATAGCAAGCTGATATCCCGATAGATTGTGGAATCCGTTTGGTCAATTATGAAGCCCAAATCGGATGGGATGACTTTTATGCTCCAAATGTCTTGAAGAGCAGTTAATTGAAAAAGAAGAGATGGGCCCCTATCCTTGAATTCTGAGGTAATTCGTCAGGGTCGAGAGGTCTGCGACACTTCAGAAGACGAAGCTCATAGGCAACCTCGGCCCCAGATAGCGGAGAGGTACTTCAAGGAACACCTTGGATACGGGAATGACAACTTGAGGCAATGGTGGCCAATTGAACTGCTCTTCGAAGTGCTCTGCCCAACGCACAAATCGGCGCTGGTTTCATATATCACTTTGCTTGTAATTGGTTTCTTGCCACCGGTAGATCCGATAAGAGAGAAAATTTTACGGGAGTTTCCTGATGATACAGAATATTCCATCCCAACAGGCTTCGGAATCTTCCGTGAGCTCCATTCGTTCATAACCAAACTGTTACCTTAAAGTACTTCACTTGCTGAGTTATCTTCGGGCAAGGTCGATTGTGGCGCAACCAAGTGTAAACTGCAAAGAAGCTGACTTACCGATACCGCCCTATTCATACACGATGACCAACTTTTCGTGAAAGTCACGGTGTTAGCTGGGAATAGACCACTGGGGCTTTCTCAGATTATGCGTCACTTTACGTCTTACTTTTCATCAGCAGGATTATCTATTACGCTTTATTGTTGTATGATGGCGCAGCTTCAGCACAAATTTCTGATGTGCTGCCGTTTGTGATGATGTGATACCGATGCTTCGCAACCACTACCAGTCGCGCGAATGTGTCCGCAGTTACGCAGACTCGAACCGGTGACTTTTGGATTACAACCCAGACACTCGAACCAGTCGGCCATCGACCGGTATTCTGCATCACAAATGAGAAACCGGACCGATATCGACTGACGTCTATCAACCGATGGTGCCCATATGACCTGATTGAGTCCGACAGCACTATCAGACTTCCGATCCGCCTGGATTGGTGTGTGCTGAGTGCAATCATTAGATACGAAACGGGTAGATGCGTGGAAGGGCATTTGGCGTGATGGATAAAATGGCGATCAACAGACGGGATATTTTGGTGCATTCGTCTCATCAACTCACAAGCTACATAGAACAAACCCCATCAGGAAAAGCACGGGATGTTAATTTAGCATACCACATCTAAGAACACATCAAGCGATGTTGGTATTTGGATGTCAGCAGGCATTCTCTAGATGAAAACTGGTATCGCAAAATGATTTTATCCCATGTGAGTATCGGTTTCAACGATGTAAAAAGGGGAGACTGGTTTACTGTCATTTTCTACATACGCATTAGTTTTCTTACGAATTTGTGGTAACCGCATTTCAAACTACCCTCGAAACTGGTTAAAACTTCGGTAATCATGTGGACTCCAGGGTACTTGGTCACGTGATACTTCTAGTGCCCCACTTGGTTTGTAAATTTTCGAGCCCATGGGAGGTCGTAAATGTCAACATTGCAAGTCACCCAACACAGCCGTCTGGAACCTGAGAAGCTATAGTATTAGACTGTGTTCGCACCTCATCTCTCCTGAACTCGGGGCAGTCACAGCGCCGACACACTCGAAAAACTATCTGGACTTTTAAGTGCTTCTTTCCTTGGTGATCTAGATCGCTTAGTAGGCGTTTCTCCGTCACCTTATGCTTTGGAAGCGACTTACGGTAGCGTCATGATCGTCGGTTGGCAGAGCCGCCATCATACAGCGTCGTCAGCGTTACTGTGTAGATCAGAAATATTTCCATTTCGTGCCGAGTACACTAGGAGATTGGTAACTCGTGACCGGCGTTACTTGCGCATCATCGCTCGATCCGACGAACCCTACGGGCATGTAATACTATACCATATTCTGGACTAAAGCCAAACAAGGTGGCTCGCTCACGTTCTCTGAACGGTCAGTCACTTACTTTGGTGTACACTGTCCCGCAATACGGTAACATCAAGCAATGAGTAACTAAAGAATACTCGGTATGTCGTTGTTTCAGGAATGCCGATTTCGGGCCGCTGTTTCCATCCTTTGGCCTCTTAGTATGCTGATCATTTCAATTTCTTCATTCCTAATTCTATGCACTTTTGTATTTTTTATACTTCTTATATCTCCTGTGTTTATCCCTAAGATTGGTGTTCCAAGAGCTTGGGTCTTTGCAACTGGATTATGGCACTTTAGTGGTTTTATTATAGTTACCCAACCGAACAGCTCAGCCAGGTCACAGTGGAAGAAACCCGTTTGGTAGTCCCTTGGATCTAGTTATGAATAGGCGCTGGTGAACATGTGCGTCTATTGATATGCAGTATGGGCTCCTGGTGACGAGTTTTTTTTCAAAGCATGTGACGTACATATAAATCTTAGCCAAGAGCGAAACCCTGTCCACTTACTTCCGGCAAATCCTTCATCCCCAGCTGGTAAGCGAAAAATGCCCGGGTGAATAAATTGCTTATCTGAAATATGACGGAACAGTCTGGCATGTGAACAAGAAAGTAACGCGAACCTAAAACGAGAGAACACACAAATTTGAAAAAAAGAAAGAGTAGGTACGAGATTCCGAAGTGCTGCATAGGGTCTGATGACTAACAACGGTCTAAACGCTGTGGATCTCTGAGTAAGTATTACTGTGCATTTCGAGAAAGCTTGTGACAGCTAGCGTCAGTCAGGCAGCTACCACACATAAAAGAAAGCGTTTTAAGGATTTGTGGTGGGTGTCTGACTGAAGCTAGCTGCGACGAACCCTTTGGAAAAGTGAAGGCACTTTGTTGTAATATGAACACCGATAGGCCG
>OX104063.1:65053216-65131992 GCA_944474145.2 Dicrocoelium dendriticum
GTGTCTTTGACGGCGTTTTCCTAGAAGCAACCGCTGCGTAGGATGTCCAGTTATTTTTACCGTACGCTTGCTTGAGTTTTTTTGGTACTATCCACTGTCTGTTGTGCATTAGTGCCAGCATCTGGTGGTCATGGGCTATAGCATGTAGTGTAAATATGACAGAGTATCGTCAAGGCGCTTTTTGAATAGGGATAGGGTGGGTGCGTTAATTATATGTTCCGGGACGGTTTTCCAAGGCTGTGCCACTCGAAGGGAGAAAAGGTTTCTCCGACATTCCAGGCGGCTGTACTGCGTGACTAACTTAAACTGGTGACCTCTTAGCGGGGTGTTTTGACTGAGTATTGGAAGGGAATGGCATAGGTGATTGGGGTTTCTCACGATCTGGTACATCATTATGAGATCGCCCCTTAGACGCCGGTAAGGTCCACTGTATATGTTGAGGGACTTCAGCCTGAGTGGGTAGGGGAGGCTGGTCAAACCTCTGACGCTCTTCGTTGACCTACGTTGTGCAGTAACGAGTGCGGTGAGATGGTGCTTGAGCCCGGGTCGCCACGCTTGAATGGCGTACTCCGCGTGCGGCCTCATGTACGCACTATGCATTTTTGTAAAGACTGAAGGGTCAAACTTCACGAAAGCTCTGCGAAGTAGACCGAGGTACTGACTCGCTTTCTTAACTGCCTTTTCAATCTGCTGTCAAACAACCGAGGTCATCTTGAAGTATCACGCCAAGATTGCACTCGTGATAAGCCCGCTGTAGAATTTGTGGTCCTAGGCGGTAGTTGTGCATACATTTTTGCCGTATGCTGAGAACTTTGCACTTGGTGACGTTGAAATGCAGCATGTTCTCAATGGACCATGTGTACGCTTTGTCCAGGTCCTCCTGCAAAACTGCGTGGTCCTAAACGGCAGCTATAGTACGCCATAGCTTTAGATGATCAGCAAATAGCAATGGTTAGAAGATAGCACGCTGGCGAGATCATTTATGAAAACCAGGAACAGGCGGGGTCCAAGTACCGAGTCTTGAGGTACGCCGAACGGAACTTAGATGGATTCTGATAGGTTGCTTCTAACCCTCACATTCAGGTGAAGTTGCGCAAGAAAGTCTCCTATCCAGCCCAGAAGGGGATCACTGATTCCGTATTTCTGGAGTTTGTGGAGGAGAATGCGTTGGTCTAGACCGTCGAATGCTTTTGAGAAATCTAAGTAGGCCATGTCGACTCCTAAACCAGCGTGCACAGATACCGTCCAGCTTGCACGAGCAATCAACCGATTAATGGTACAGGAGCGATTTTGGTGAAAGCCGTGCAGCTCTGGAACGAGAATTTTGTTGTTCTCCAGGTACCCCATCAAAGCCTCAGCTACATTTGTATATTTGTACATTTGTGTACATGCTTGAGAGCTTCTCGGAGACCAAAAGTGTGTTAGATTGGACAGATGAAGCAAGCGAGTTTTTGCCGACCAATAAAGGGTCGGCGACTGATCGTTTTTTTGGATGGGTTGCATACTCTCGAGAAGTATTTGAGATATAAGCAGGTATCAGATGCCCCGGATCCCGGTGTTTCTTTGTGCTCTACTGTGTCCCTCCGGATATTATGGCTACTCTTGAAACCGTTCCCGAGTGGGGTCCTGCAGTTGGCGTTTTCATTAAGAGTTGTGCCTCTACTGAAATGTCATTAGAAGGTGTTGGTGTTCCCGCTGCTTTCAGACGAATTTCTGTTGGCAATCTGCTACGGAATTGAGTCCAGATCTCTAGTAGGGTTTGTGTCGTTACTGCTGACTGTAACACAAGTTTTAACAGCTTGGGACCGCGTCCCTTATTGTTTGGTGATATGGGGATCCTTGTCAACGAGGTGACTACGACATTTTCGAGAGAAAGAGCCTCCTGGATATAGTGCCATTGCTCGCGGTCGTGCATCTGAGCATCGTCGGAAGAGGAATCAGCAAGCTCAGGAACACCGTGAGCAATCACTGTTTTCTTAGCTTGACGTTTTCTGTACCTCTCTTTGTTAGCGGGATCCACTGAATGTTCTTTCCACGGGATTTCGGGCAGTATGCGCACTCCACTTGAATCGTTGCGGAGACGATTCGCAGACAGCAGAACGTCCTCAGTCTCCTCCGTCGAGTTTAGTGTTACACGAAGTAACCGGGGTTCGCCGTAGTGCAACGCGTTTGGGTGACGCGAGATTCTTTTTAATGTCATGGGGTTAACATGGACACCGATCGACGTACAGCTGGAACCCAACTGATTTCGATCGTCCATCAACTTACCCTTAATTGTATTAGATTTGGATTCGGGGACATTGTGCATACAAGGTTTAGGGCACTAGTACCACTTTCTTCTTCGCATTTTGATGTGAAGCGCTCGATTCGGATATCTGATTCTGAATTTGAGCTTATAACTTTTTCAGAAAAACGCGGGCACCGACAGAATATTTCACTAGAATATGACGTGCTAAGAGAATATATTCCAGATCTCATGTCTTACTCACGGTAACCGAGGTTCCCTTACGTACTTACATGATGGGTTTCATAAAATGTGTATAAGAGTAGTTGGGAGGACTTTGAGTTCTAGTGATCAGCTTATCTCAGCCGCTGATTCGCTGGTCTATATTTTCAAGACTCGCTAGTGGTTCGTGGACATTTGAACACAGCACGGACATCACCATGTGGTTCCGTATTACCTACTCATATTGTTGTCAATTTGAGTGGAAAGTTGTCGTTTGGGAATGTCTGTCTTGCCTTGTGTGAGACACGCAAAGCTACCGCACGACTGCGCATAGGCAACGTCAACAGTCGCAATGTATATATGGGTAAAGTGTTGTGGTCCAGCCAATAACGGTGGTCATCTTGCAAATTGTGCATAATTCTTCATGCATTAAAGCAATGCTTTGAGTCTTCGAAGACTGTTAAATCGATCTGTCGTCACTGCGCTTTGTCAAAAATGATGATCGAATTTCTCCGGGCTGTAAGCAGATTTGCTAGACAGTCCTTTTCGTTTAACTGGTATTGTGTTAGGGTTACGAAATATGCTGATCCGCTACTCGAGTAGAGTGAATTCACAGTAATAACCTAAACCAGTTCAAGTTGCTCTGCTAACGTAACAGCCAGCGTTTCGCAGCCTTCGTAAGGATAAGAACAATCATAAATACGAGAAAAGCTGAACACATCGCTTGCCGAGGAGTAGTATATTAGCGTTCACCATATCAGAGGAATTAGAAGAAAGGGAGCACCTAAATTCCGCCCATTAAGACCGTGCTCCCCGTTGCGTGAGAACCAATTGACCGTAGGTAAAATGTACGTTGACTAGATACGCAGACAACTGTGTTCGTAAAATCAGTGATATCCTTCCTTAAGAAAAGCCGTGCTCCTCCGTAATTCGTTTCAATTACTTCTTCCCTCAAGCAAAATGAATCCAACCGGCGCAGACGCACCAAACTGTGTGCCGTTTGGGTTGGTCGCCAATTCCAAATCAGCAAACAGCACACACTATGAACGGCAAGCTTGGCTTTAAAACCAGACCACTGGGACAGCGTTGCGTGCCCAAAGGACGAACGCTTCTTGGGGGCACTGGCCACGTTCGACTCAGCAACAACCGGCGACACTGACACCAAACGCTTGGGAAGACGCACGTGGCACTTCTGGACGCCACGGAGTTTGAACGTGTTGAACATGGTTCTCAGCCAATCTCCCATCTGTGTGAGATTGCCATGTGCGAAGTGGCCGACTTCAGTGGCCTTTGTGCTATGAGTTTCTTTGTCCTCCCCATCCATTTAGCTTCCAGCTCCACCAATGATCCCATTTCGTAGAGTAAAACATAACATTATTTTCTTTTTGCCTAGTAGCCGGCTGGTAGCTTACCGGAAAGATGCCTATCCGTTGCTGGTAAATCAGCTAGCATGCAACTGTTGTATTTACATTACTTTTCCAAAATGTATGGCGGCACAGTAGCTGAGATGTTTCCCACATTTGGCTGACGGGTATAATGACGATAATGATGGCGTAAACAGCGGGTATATGTCATTTTAAGGCACCCAAAATAGTCTACCCAAAGTTGCATTCAGTACAATGAATCCTATTTCTAACCACGGTGGTCGTGTTTGGAGTACAAGCTGCATGCGATTCATCACATACCGACTCGTCAGGTACTCACAACAACACTGGGTATGCCACCGGTACTAGCAATATAATTGCCATCCTGATTGCCACGAATCCTAAGTTCCGCTATAGTCGTGAAAACCATTGTAAATCTCCGATTGCGATTCCCGATAGATAACGCTGGGCATGTTGTAACAATTGACATGATGCATGGAAACGAAAGAAAGCACAACACGTTAATTCAAATGCACTTATATCATTGGAATACGAGAGATGTACAAGTCTATGAAGTGCAATGAGCAGGCGTAACCGCTTCTCACGTGTTGTATCGTTCCGTTGCAATGCTCTGGGCTCTAACACAGTACGGTCCAGGAAGCGTATCCTCGACTCACTCTTGCAGAGAATACCCGCAAGATCTTCATTGAGCATATCGGAATCATACCCTCTCATAACCAACATCACGTACGCCTTTATGATTCTCGGAATACCTACAAGAGGATTAAGAGATGGAGAATAACAGCAAGACATAGATGCCTCCTCAAACGACACCGCTACAGTTGGGAAACCTGTTCCAGATTCGTGTGGAATAGCACGACATAACAGAGAAGCAGGCATCTTTCGATATTAACTGAGCTGTTTGCATCCAACATTTGACACAACCATCCTGCGCCCCTTTGCACCTTGAAACGGCTTCTTTTCATGACAAACTCCTCCAGGCTATCGATCCCTTTTCTTACAGCAATATGCAAATGTTACTCTCGAGTGCTTGGCATTTACCGCTCTGCACGAGTTCCACGTGATGAACGCCTTTCGGCGGGAAAACCAAAGAAATTAAAAATTATCTCATTAGTCCACACGGTTTCCCTTTCCTCCAACCTACAATTTCACCACTACCAAGACGCAAGTGTTTCTTCGCTTTCTGTTTTCATCTGTGTTCACGGATTCCGGGACTGTGTTTAAATGCTTCAAGATTATAAGTCCTCCGTCGAGGTATCTTACCATCGTGCTCACGCTGACCTCAAATTCGAACTCAACCCTCAGACGGAGACGAAGGGTTTCAAGAGTAACCGTACATTCCGACGACGCTCATTCTACAGGGCAATCGACGTGGCATTGGTCGGAGAACATCTTCGCGCCCCACTATTCTATTCGCTTGGTTCAGCTGACTCGAATGTCCAAATCCAACTGCCGCAGGTTGTCAGCTTCACCTTAGATACACATGCAATGTACTTCTACACATCTACTTCTCCATGTGTCTTCGTGGTCAATTCTTTATCTCCGCAGAAGACCGTGTATTGGTGTGCTTGCCCACCAGTTAGTGTACATCAAAAAAGTATATTCAACCAGTAACATTGCATTTTTGTCCCTGCGGTAGATTTTCTGATGCTGGACAATTTTGATGGTTACCAACACATGAGCGTGTCTATGGGGTCAAACTAATTTCCAGGTACCTGGTTTTGGTGCTTGGTCACCTTTTCATTTAAGCGAACTGGACGATACTTGAGGCATGTGGTTCGGACACCTTTCGTCTTGTCACATCACGGCCACTACATTAACGGGAAAAAGTGTGATTACATCTAGTGTATTACCGAACAAAGTAGACGCAAGAGTGGAGGACAAATGTCACATCTGCAGCCTAAGGCTTACGAACCGCGGTTCTTTTTAGTGACGGAGTGCCGACTTGCTCCGACTGTTCAAGACAACTTCGGCAAAACACAGAAATCTGGTCTTAGCATGCCGCAGCGCGCCTCCGGTCATTGTACCAGGACCAAGCGGATAGCAGGTGGCCAGTAGGTGCCTACTTCTGGATGAGGCATGTACTGTTCGTGAGTAGGTGACTGATTGGTTGCATGCCGCAGACATTTAGGCACATAAACCCCACCCAATATGGAGTCCAACACCTTATTGTTTCGGCTGAGGTGGCGTGCTCCGCTACACGGAGGACAAAGTGTGAATTAGCGCTGATAGAATCTCTTACCTTTGTTGGAGGTGCAGAAAGCTCTTTGGTCCTGTTAATATGGGCAATCTCGGTAGCATAGTAAGTCCCATGAATAGCGAAGGCTATGCGCGTTGCTGTCTCATAGTGGAAACGCACAGTTAAATGGCAATCCGATAACGGTTTCGCCTTTCTCTACTGCGATGCTCCTCATTAGTACCGCTATTGTTAGCATGTTCTGTTAAATTTTGGCCGAACAATTGTTTTCCAAGAGTAGATTAGTCAACAGCTTCAATTCTTCTTTCATGCACCCAGGGCCATATAATCTTCACGCTTCGTTTGTCCTTAAGTAGCTGCGTGCTACGCAGGACTTAGTCACTTCTGGACTCACAGAGTGACGTGGGTTGACCAGTTGGATGGATTGAATCGAAGCCTACTAGCACCATAGAGCCTCTTCGGTTTAGTTTTGTAAATCGCACTTCGTCCTGATCACTACACCCAAAGAACACTCCTATTGCTCATCATCAACGACAGAAATCGGAACAGATGGTTCGCTGCCATACAGCCACACCGACCAACAAAACATAAAATACGAATGACATTAATAGTTTTAAAACAATATTAATAATAGGGTGAAAGCGGACTTACCGGGAAGTCCCTTTGCCATAAGCAAACATTCAGCGTCAAGGCACCTACACATTGTCAATAACCTATCAACACATAAAGTTGTCGATCGTGCAAAAACAAGGCAGCATAAGCGAGACAGCTTCCTTGCGGCTTTCACTGCCCCCCGTCATATTCAGGCATTACCTCGCAGATAACTCAGCACCAAACACAATTTAGACAGGCAGTCCAACTAGGAGACTGTGAGCCATGTCCTGTAAAGTTTCGAGCCAAGCACATGGCGTGTGGCTTGGACTCCAGTCTGGAAGACGAAATTGACTGAGCCCACAAAGTTGGCTCGTTAGTGACCTAACTTCCCGCTACCAAGTCAACTGTTGTTCACCTCGAGCCTTACGACACCCCACACTACTGGTAGACAAAACAAGGCCTTCCTCAGTAAGCCCTTACCAATCATACATAGTGCGCACCCAAATCAACGTAACTTATTCTGTGCTATCTGTTGTTCTAAGGAACTAGTATGACGATCCATGCCTAGCACCCGCTTACGCACTTCATCGTTGCGGACACGCTGGGGCCACCGGACACCAACAATACTCCGCGGACGGCGATGATTTAAAGCTTGAAGACACCTCAGGTCATCAGATCGAAGGTACCTAATCTCACTCCTATATACCGTCGTCATTGTGGCTTTGTATATATGACCTTTCAGACGAAAGGCAACTCCTTTCTGTCATCAAAGTTGTCGCAAGTACAAGAAGGCACTTCTGGCTTTTAAAATGCTTGAGCTGATTTCATTGCTTATGCGCCAATCGTCGCTGACGCAGCAGTGAAAGTAAGACTTCCGATTGACGGTGGACTTCGTAATGGATGTGGGTGTCAAAAAGTCCTTCGACGCACATAGGGTCGACTTATAGTCATGAAGAAGCTATATTCAATGCCGGAATACTATAGAGAACAAGAAGTGAAGGAAGCCGTATGTGTTGCAACTAATGAAGTTAGAGCTGGAGGATGGGGACATTCAGCATGTAGCAGCCGCACACTGTGTGTGGTAGTTAACACTGATTAATAGAATCTGCACTTTGTCAGCGCAATGACTGTAAATAAACTGCAAACATATTCCTTCCTAACAGGACGTTAAAACAAGGAAAGATGGGTGTGGTGGTTGCGGCAACTGCTGGATGCCAACGGCACTGTTGTTGCTGCTACGTGATACGTGATAACGCACCATGTCGCACAGATCTGGAACTTAATTTCCAAGAGGGACCATAGCAATCAGGAAGACTCCTGCGGTTGGTAACGCGACCACTATCCCAAATTCGCTGGAAGTAATTTGGATTAGACTTAAGCCATTTGTGAAAAATAACGATGTGACTCCGGTAAACCGAAATGTCTCGTGGAGGCTTAGCTGTTGCTCTGAGCGAAATTTTTGTGGGAGGCGGATACGGTCTCTGTAGCAGAGCCTACCGAAAGCACGATTCTGAGTGACACACACTATTGTAAACAAGTGGCGGAACATTTAGAAGAGAAGCACACTCGTGGATCAGTGAAATCTTTTCATGCAACTGATACACGTGTTTGTAACTTTCGCCAGGATATTCATCTAAAACCACTCACACTGGTGTCTTCACTGATTAAGGCAAAACGGCATATGCCTAGTGGATGTTGTATACTGTCACCCATCGTCCACTCTGGAGACACATTCTCGCCTGATACTCGCCCTGATGATGGCAAACATCGACAGGTACAGCCATATTGTAGGAAGGCAGAAGGCAATGCTTACCAGGAGTACAGGTAGTCAATAAAACGGGAGCGGACGAGAAAGAGAACAGGCGCAACGAAGGGAATCCGAGGGAGCAACACTGGCCTGACGAAACGAGACGAAAAGGGGGTGCGAGCGGTGTCCGGTAGTGAGGCTGAGCCAGGGAGAACGGTGGGGGGTATTCGTCGAGAACGCAATAAATGGGTCGAAACGGCCTTTATTGTAGCCTCCCGGACCAGCTGCAAGCGGAATAATGCATCGACCTTCAAGCAAATCACTAGCTTTCGAACGAGGTATCTTTCTACCGTGTGCACTTGTATCTCAAATTCAAACTCTGTTTACAAACTGAGAAGGTTTTTGAGAGTATTCGTGCACTCCGATGGGGCTCATTCTACAAGGCAATGGACGTGGCATTTAGAGGGACCAGCTTCGCGTTCCACCATTATTTCTACTTTTTCCGATGGTTTCGAACGTGGCTATCCTGCCGCGAAATACCAGCTTCATGTTTAGGACACATGCATTGTGCTTCCACTCATCAATCTCTTCACAATGCGAACTGTGCAGACCTTACGAAATAACAAATGTCGTGCTGGTCCATATGCATCTACTGAATACGCATGCTGTTATTAATTAGGAGGTGATAGAAATAATGTTGATTTTGTGGTAATAGGCAAGCAAAAATTTGAAGTTTTTAGGCGTAAGGAAATAACCAAGTAAATTATAATGCAATAAGAAGTTGGTAACAGAGATAAATCAAAAAGAGAAATCCCGTTCACATAAAAGGCGGCCTATATCAATAAATAAATAAGTAGTATATTCTCGCCCAGGAGAGGCACGCTTGAATAGGCATGATAAAAGCACTAACACGATCGATTGTCAAACGTACAATACCCCACGAAAATCTGCCTCGTCGGGGAATCAAACCCCGGTTCACGAATTTCCGGTCCGCTGCTCTACCACTGAGCTACCGAGGGCTGACGATTAGGTGCCGAGTGAGTGAGCCGATCTGCAACACCAGGACAGTTACTGTGAGCGCATTGGCAATACGTCGAGCACCAAGCAGAAGTCATGTGTTAAATACCGCACCATGTCTTTTATGCTTTATTTAGTTTAGATACCTTTAGTAAAAGCACTAGATTCACCTTTCCTACTTGGTTAAAACTGAACAATGTTACCTTCCTGACTTTTGCCAGTATCCGTTGCCTTTGAAGATTGTATATGCAATGTGCGTAATTTTCGTGTTCTATATAGTGTGGTCTGTAAGGTAACAATCCAAGATTGAACTTATTGTTTCATGAGGTGGTTGCCAGCCGCTGGAATTGTTAACAAGGGGCCGCATTTTGCCCGTGGGCCGGAATTGAACAACCCTGTCATTCGTCATTTGCATACCTGTGAACATCGGCTTGGGGCCAGTAGTTGAAACGTGCATCCTAGGAAAGCGACCTTGGGATAAGCGCGTAGGAGGAACTAGGCTGCTCCAAACAGGCTGAAAAGCTACTTATGAGTCAGGTAGCAACGTGGCCTCTTCATAAGAGCGTACAAAACATCTATTTTTTCGCAAATGCTGTATGCCTACATGACGCCGCATGTGGAGTACGGATTCAATCCTGCAGAGTCTGGCGAAAACACTATATTGCTGCACTTGAGGCTGTGCAACGTAGAGCGACCGAATTCGCTTTGAACAATGAACAATGATTAGTCTCAACTAAAAAGCAGTTGGTTAACAAATCCCGTGGGATAGAATCGGTGAAACTACAATAACAAAATAAGTGACTTGTTTGTTCAATCGCCTATCGAGCAAATGTGAAACTGCATAACAGTAGTGTCAACTGAAAATTGAATAAAAAATTAAGACAAAATGCGTGCATATTAATAACTAATGTACTGGGTGAGAAAATCATAAACGAGCATACTACGTCATGTACGGCTTCCTTAGGTCTATGTCAAAAATCAATCCGGTTTGAAGGCATGATTAATATACTACAAAGTAGCACAGCTTATGTAACCAAGTGATTTGGGCAAAGAGGTTCGTTCCGCCACTTCTACCAACGCAGAATGCATCCCTGGGATTGTACAGCGGTCAAAATCGGCGTCACCGAGGAGGTCATATCATGGGTTACTTAATACTCTCAAAACCAAATCACACCTGTCGTAGCATGTTGCAACTGAGCAGAAATACCAACCTGAAGGCGTAGCAGCTCAAAGATGCCAAGCACTGCCGTCACATTGATGGTCGATAATATGGTCTCTTCATTTAGGTGTGCCGAACGTGAAACACTCTTCCTATTCTTCTCAAATTTGCTTCAACATTAATCCTTTATGAAAAGACCTCATGAGGACAAACTATCCCAAGTGCACTACTTGATATATTCCGTTGCACTCAGGGTTAGAAATGATTCCAAAAAAGCTATGTTCACCAGCCCTCTGTATAAATTAGTAGTGAGGAAACTTGGATCAGTGTTTATGTGAATATTTTGTTGAGCTATTTAAAGCGCGAATTTCTCCTTTTTCACATTAATTTAGTTTTATCACGCTACTCCGGTCGACGTACGGAGCTTACCAACCAATCGCTATTTTAACCGTTATTAATCATGGTTCAGTGGCAATCGGGACTAACAATTCCAAAGTACAGAATACCCTAGAGATGAATGCTTGTTAAGGTACCCAAATTTGTCTTGGTAATGAGCAGCTATTTACTCGTCCCATGAAAAGGCGTTAGCATTTGATCTACCATAAGAGTTAGTTCATAATTAGTGCCCACATTATAAATCTCCCTGGTAAACGGCACTTCCAGATTCGCCCTCAGATGTTTCCGTTTATATGCTTCCGACGTGGATAAGCACATCGAATACTGAGCTCATTTGCGATTTAGCAGTCATCTACGTGCTGTATACCACTTTACCGTGTAAATATTTTTGCATACAGGCTGACTGCCTCGTTTCACAAAAATATTTCCGGCTGGTTTGTTTATATCGATAGCATTAGACCAGCTGAAAATGGCAAACTGCAAGCAGAGTTTTGTTTTTGGCGAGTATAAGCACAAATAGCAACCATGAAGGTCGTGGTCGGACTCCGGAGAAAACACGAGTTATTTGGTTCATCATTTGGCTTTAAACTCTACTGAATAAGTGCATTTTTCGTTTCACACGAGTGGCATATTTGTTTTTACTGGCATTCAAACTGATGCTATGGACAGTAAAACGGAGTGCCTTGCATGTCCAAACGGCGACCGTTGGTTGATTGAATTGTTTTGGATCCAGTTAGTAGTCTGTGCTTATCTAGCCCGCATCGAAGTGCATGCCAGTTGGCTAGAAAGTGCACATCATGTACATCATAGGCGTCTAAGTTTGCGTGCGAATCACAGAAACGGTCTGTACTGATGAAAATGTAGGCAGTGGACCGATAAAATTACTGCTAATTTCGCAGTCACCCTGATGACCAATTTACGGTAAAAGTGAAACACGAATAAAAGTGTGTGCCGTTGTCTCCAAAGTCATTGCGTTATCATTCTGTGCATACGCTTAACGTGAAACACGGTGAGAATATACAAGCTTGGAGGCCCCACCTTGCAGAAGGCATCTAAGGAGAGTGACATGGGTGTAAATGTACAGGGCGATCTCGGGTGCATAAAACAGACAGAGAAGACGTCGAGAACGGGTAATCAGCAGTTTGGCCTTCTTCACAAAGCGTTCGGTTAGTTTGACCCCTCTATCTTCCCACAAATGCTTAACGCCTACGCTCGCCCGCAAGTGGAATACGCCATCTACACGTTACACTCGTGGCAGAAACGAGATATATTTCATCTCGAGACTTCTCATCTGACAAACACCAAGGACGTTAGGAGACTCTTCCATCTGCCATACTGGCATAGACTGAAGTCCATAGGAATGTACCGCGGTCGATATCCGTGCCTGCGGAGATACCACATAATGGGGTACCAGATTCCGAAGAAACTAAACCGCATTTGACGCCCGATACACTTTTCGTTTTATCGTGAATGCCATTTTTGAGGGATTTCCATCACTCGGGACTTGTTAAGCATTGTTTTTCGTACCCGCAATACCCCATTGTTCCATCTGCATCTACTAAGAGAGTTGCGCTGTTTTTTTGTCATGTCTAGTAGTAGTGAACAAGTGTCCAGCGAGAGAAAACAGCCTCAGTTGACATTCGGAGTATCTGTGGATTGGCATCCGCGCAGCTAATGGACAGCTTGCAAATGCAGTTGTGGAACCAGCAAATATGGGTGGTGGCATTAGTAACACATCTCAAACTAAGGCCAGACTCACATAGTAGGTATATATTTAAAACAGTGGGTCCACTTCAACCATTTCGTCAGAGCAGTGAGAAGTTCATTCAGATCCACAGCAGGCCTTTCCAGGAGAAAATACCGGTGTTAACCGCAGAGAAAAAGAATGTTTACTTGTTCTTCTCGTTCAAAGAGACCATGTATCAAATGATATCGGACATAAACTCCGGTCCGCCCTTACGCGCACCCACACGATCGCCCAGTTGCGACTCGTGCATACAAGGCGAAGCCTTGTTCTTCATGACCGTCAGAGCAACTCATCAGTCAGTTCAGCCTCTCACGTCGTTTACCAGTTCACCTGCGGTTGCGGTGACATTTACCTAGGCAGAACTGACCGTCAGTTAGCTCAGAGTGTAGCTGAACATGTGCCGTTTTGGGTGGAGCAACTGATGACGCAACAAAACGGAGTGGATCCGAGGATGAACAGGTGTCTCGCATCATTTATCACCAAGCATCTCTTGGCAACCCGATAATCTTGGCAATTAGTGAGGCTTTGCTAACTAGGACTTATCAACTTGTGTTGTGTGCATAGAAACTATTGAGACAATCAATTAGGTTACTGTGGTCATGACATTTTGATAAGTATAAATTGCAAAACGGGTTTCTTCCCTTTTGATTTTCTGACGATAAAATTCCATTTCGAATTTGAAGACCAGTTTCGATGATCCTTAGCGACTTCGTAGAAGACCATGGGGCGTCCAGTCCGTGATCGGTGGGAGTACGCTAGAATGATGTAGCGCAGGTGCGTCAAGAGGTTTCTTGCAAATGCCCTAAACGTAAGTACCGTCACCTTTGTGCAAAAGGCATCTTTCCTCAAATACGACGACGTGCTGCGATCCTTAGTTACATGCATAGCATGGCCATTGGGGAGCGTCACTGGTTGTACGAGACGGTCGATCACTTTCCATATTCAAGAATTTCTAGGGACTCCTCCTTCATTATCTGGTGTAAATTTACGCGTGTTTGGGCCTTAATGACAGTTACCGTTGCCAAATGGAATTTGTCAGAATAGGGGAAACTGGACACTTTTTTACCTAAAACCGAGCATACCACTACCGGTTCTTCCAAGTAGTGAATCATCCAGGTATTATTGAGAGAGTAACGGTTGAGCTGTCAAGTGAGGTATGTGGGGCAACAGGCCCAACTAATTGTTCAGTTCGAGTAGAGAAATGATAGATAGATTTATGCTGTTGGGTCTGATGTGTGATTTCGGTCCTTATTCGTGCGGATGATGGAGTTTATGGTAACAGTGATTAGTTACCTCTCACATGGGAATTTGGAATCCTTTTGAAATTTTTTGTGAAGTGGCCAAGCTGTGGCACATTAAGAGAAATGCAGTCGGTGGCATTTGGGGGTGGAAATAAGAGTGCCCATGTCATTCAGCGTAACTTCGCTTGGCTGCATCGCATGATTGCGGTATACAGCCATGAAGCCTGCATTTCAATGAAGGTTTGAATATTGGAAATGAATTCATTTGAATTGTAGTAGTTGCCACATAAACAAAAGATAGCAAGCTGCTCGTGGCTACTAAATTTAAATGCGAATGCGTGGAGAAAACTGCAATTAGTGGGACGTTAACACGTGTAGAACCGAATTTTTGGTGTCCATCACTATACGAGAGTGTTGCTTTTCCACTGGTCAAGCTAATTACTGGGTGTTTTAATTCAATGACCAATTGTCTGCTGTTATCGATGCAATGCATTTCTTATCCAACGTGATACACGATGTCAGGTGTTTAAAATACAGTTTACCACCTTCATTATAGTTGAAGAAATTTCGTCATATTAAGATGATAAAAAACAGGTGCTTGATTTGGATGAGCTGTTACGTTTCGAAAGATTGTTGATTTGCCCGCATACACCCAGCGATATTGGAGGTCGGGACAAAACAAGCAGACGCATACGGACGCAAAACAATAAATTAAAAGACCGCACCACTCCTTTACGTAATCTAGCATTGCTGCGGCCTGAGCGCAACCCATTGTGGCTTACTCCTATTGGTGGACTAAAGACCAGCGAGATGTCGGTTAGATCGATCTATACGAGTTATTTCAAAACTGTATACTCATATAACGCGCTGTATCAGTTTCTAGACATAATAACACACCGAGGAGGGTATGTGAACTAATATGAGGACAAAATCTTCCCAGACGATTCGGATTAGTGAGAGCCATGATAGACACCGGCCATAATTGACATTTTAAATGACAGCGAAGAAACATCGAAAATTTGATGTGCAATGACAGGCTAAGCAAGTTCTCGATTCACAACTTTGTTATTTCCAAGGTCGCGCATAATATTTGAAATTAGTGTGGTCATTTTTAAAATGTTCAGATGACCAAACAGCTGCTAACTGAAGAACGTTAATAGTTATGCATCAAATCAGTATCAACGGTACTGCGTTTTACGAAACCTTTACAGAAGTAGCCTGCAAAGACGCATTAGGAAATAAATAAGAGGAAACTAGCAGTAGTGGAAAACAATTGCACTCTTCGCGACTGGAAATAGATACTTTCAGACCTAGTACAAATCTCTATCAATAACAAAAGGACTGAAAGTATATATTTACAGATATCTTGCCGTCATTTATCGCGCATTGTTTTTACAAACAAAGAAGTAACTACCAGGTTTAAAATGAATCATATCAAAGTTAGCGTTCGACTAAAACTACTGTGACATTTGAATATTCCTCGTGTTGCTCACCTTCATTTTTTGATTGCTTTGCGCCCGATCCCAGACATTGTGCGCGCTTCTACCTGAGGCTCAATCATGTGACTATTTGTCCGAATTCCTTTACGCGTCTCCGTGGCTCAAACTATTGCGATCAGAACTACTTAAATAGTTAACTCAATTAGCATGTGATTACTGCGTCCACTTGCCTACGGAGTTTCGAATGTACTTCCATGCTTAACGTCAGTAATAAATGTTTCCCACTCGAGATCAGTGCCTACTTGAAATATACGGTGTGCTTATTCGTTAGTCGGAGTATACAGCGATTATATTGTTAGACAACTAGAATGAAGCACCGATTATCTAGGAATGCAACAAGTTTACCCAAAGAAAGAAAAAACAATCTGGGGTTATAACTATCGGCTTCCGGTGAAATGTTGTCTAAATTTCCCTGATGTCGTAGGGTTTTGTGTCCCAAATCTTATGTAGAAACCAAGACACATCTTTTAAGTTCCACTTATCCACGTAAAATGGGTTTCACAGTTTTGAGTTCCGTCAGATTTCTGGGGTTTGCGCGTGTGGAACGCACCAGCTGGTTCCCCGTCATTAATGTCTACAAGCTGAAGGATTACAAACAAAACATCAAAAATAACACTTAGATGTGTGCAACTGAAAAGCTATGCTCTTGAAATGCGAACATAAGTGACGAGCGTAAGAAACACAGAGGAATCCACGAATAGAAATTGCGTGTTACCCGCCCGAATCTTATTTTCAGAATCACTTAGGCATAAGTGGGTTGGGTGGGAATCGATTTCTGACTAATAGAAGAGAAAGTGTAGGCTGCAGGTTCCGGCAATCACGCAGGATATAACTAGTTAGACACAAAACAATGAGCAAATTCACCCGTGAATAGAACGCGCAGGAGCACGAGAGTGCAAGTGAAGTGAAATAGAATAACAAGTCTCAAGATCACCTGCTAGAAGCCAGAGGTAACCATGCGTACAAATAAGTATAATTCACTGCACATCTATTCTGAGACTTGAGGTGTTTGTGGATGTTATTTAGTCGGTGAGTTGCACCCGACTTTATGCTGGATGACACTGAGCGAAAAACACAACTTTAACAGTAAAAGAAGTGGTATTGTGATTGACAGTGCAAATCGCAGAGAGAGCATATGGCTGGCGGCATCCAGTTCCGCATTTGCCTATCACGGTGGCCTCCATGGGGACAGCCACAGGACGCCTGCGCCTACGGACGGACCATGGGTGGCTTGCGCTGCACCACCACTCCATAGCCGGTGAAAACTCGAAGATCGGGTGGAAAATGGATGGGAGCCACGTTACATCAACGGATCTGGGGCACACTCTATCACAGGAAAACACAGGCACGCTGTATTTGGGGAATCAATCACACACACAAGGTGGCGGTTGGACTGCAGTCCGCTCCACACCCAAACCATGTGCATAGAAGCACTCTGTGAGACTAACACGGTCACGAGGACCGTGCACACCGTCTCTTCCAGAAACGAGCATCTCTCTCCTAAAGCCAATACAGACGAGTTGGTGGGTAATAGACAGGTAGGCACCTTGTAAACAATCACATCAAGTGTAACCAAAACGAGGATATCTATTAACAACCTAACCCTGAAATCCAAGAATCTCGACAAGCAGGCACACGTACCACATCAAGCGCCTTACTGCCCTGGGTTAGTAAATTGAATCGGAGGCAGTGAACTTACCAAGCGCTGTGCTGTTGGTGACTACACACTTAGGTTATTCTTCTTCGCTTAGATGTTGACCAAACGTGGTGAAGCTGATGGCTTACTTATCCAGCTTGGCTAAAACACTCGCAAACGCATGTGCCTAACGACTAGTGTTGCGGATACTGCCAATACACTACTCCAACAAATTGGCTCAGTGGCTACAAGCAACATGGAACCTTTGCACTATCTCCTCTCAGCAAATGTCGTTGGCTTATCCAACTTCCACTTTACTCCATCAGCTGTCGCAAGCAAATTACTGTCTATCCGAGCGAACAGCGCTCCGGGAATAAATAGGATCTACGCAAATATTCTTAAAATCCCTGCCCCACCACAGCGGTACATATGGCAGCATTGTTCTCTAGTGTCCGCTTGCTTATATACACTACTATCTCAGTGGCAAACTGCAACGATCCCCTGAGCAACGAAGAAGACGGGCTAGCAGACCCTGCCAACTACCATCCTGTAATCTCCTTTCTGATTCATTATGACAAAATGCAATCTGTACAACTTTTCTCAGTTAATTGCGGTCATGATACAGTAATCGTTCCTTAAATAATGTCTTTTTCCTCTGTAACCAACCACAAAATGCAATAGTCGCGAGAAGTAACAAACTGTATGTTGTTTACATTGGTGGCCATTTCTATATCAGACATGGAGTGCCAGTGTGGCTTAGAACCCAGACCCTCACTGACAGTGTTATGTGTCTAATGTTGTTGGCGTTGTATCCGCGTATCGCATTGCTACATGTCTAGCACCACAGTGTAACCTAATGGACTACACCGTTTTGGACGTTATCACAGATCAGTGGACCTATTTCGATAAAACCCGAGCTGTTTGTTTTCAAAGCTTGGTGAAAACATTCCGAGCAACTTGTCTGGTTGCAACTTCCTCTCCTTATGGCGTACTCTGTCAGAACATCGATCGTCATTGCTCCAATAAAATGCAAATGTTGCCATCGGGCTTTTTACATCTTACAAACCGCACAAGTTTCACGCGGTGAACGCTCTCTGGTGCGAGAACAAAAGAGGCGAATGTTGTTTCATCTATCCACACGGTTGTCCTCCTTCAACCTTCAATCTCATCATTCTCTTTGCCTTTTGTTCTCACCGTGTGCGCCGATTCCGGGAATGCGTGTAATTTCTTCATGGTTATAAGTCGAGTTTTCTTGCTAATTAACTCGCGTTGACCTCGAACTTGAACCCTACCTTCCACCGGAGACGAAGTGTTTCAAGGATAACCGTGCAACCCGATGACGCTCACTCCACAAGGCAATCGCCATGGCTTTTGTCAGAGATCATCTTCCCACCCGATCATGCTCCTTTCTTGGTTCGGTTGATTCCACTCTCCTTATCCCACAGTTGTGGATTTTCAAGTTGAATCTAGTTACGCATGCAAATTGCTTCCACGTATCACTCTCTTCACAAAGAGAAATGCTGACCTGTGCAGACCGTACGAAATGACAATTGGGGTGCAAGTCCTTAGGCATCTAACGAATACGCATTCAGTTGTTGTTTAAGATGTGATAAATACCACAACTATCTGGTATGTTCGTACATGTGTAGCATGCAAGCGTTACCTTTCCGATTTGTCCGCCTATTTCGCCTTTTTTTCCCACGAAATTGCTGAGTCCGAAGAGCTCAACCACCTCATGTTATGTGCGAGTATTTCGTTAACGCAGCATACAGGGGAAACAAAGCCTCAGCTTCTGTCCACCGTAGTTCTATCTTAATGTCTACAAATTCGTATCCAATGACCTGTTAACTGGTGGTCTGCCATCACAGCCAATACTGCGATGAAACGATGGTATATAGTGGGTAAAAGACAGACTTTGTAGGGTAACCGAGATGAAATTAGGAAAAGGTTAACGAAGACGACGTCAATACAGTACGACATGGCGAATTCACAGAGATATCCACACGTTAACAAGCATATGTCCAATTGGCTAGGGTTTGGTACTACATCATCTGGCTCCCTAATGTAGGCCTCTGGCGAACAGAACTTATGAAATGAAATGCAATTTGTACAGTGCGTCCTCGAACGGTTTTTTACAAAAACCGTTAAGTTGAGCCGTGAGGACGTTCCACAGATGCAACATCCTAAATAAGAACAAATGTGGACGGCATTTTAGCCAATAACACTGCTTTGCCCAATTTAAATGATAACCTTATGTTTGTCTTTTATCTGAGTTTCATAAACTGTCGGTACTATTTGGTAGAATTCCTCAGTGTTTAATAGCTCATCATATGTCTACTCGAGAGCAATGATACTGGATACTGTAAATCTTTATGAGTTCAGTCTTAGTTATTGTGGCAGAAGGAAGAGACGCACAGATCACTTGAATACCCATTGTTATGCAGTTCTGAGTGCAGTAAAGTCTTACTTCTATCACTGATGTCACCCTTGAATGGTGGATAAAGAGGATATACGCATTAAATTTATACTAGCCGGCGTTGAACTGTTCTCTGTGGAATGCTGATAACTCCAAATCGTGTATTCTACAAAGAGTTGCGACAAAGATATGGTAGCCAGAACGACGCGGCAATGAAGCACCCCGTTGTCAATTTGGGACTTCCCTCCTTTCCGATCGAGTACTGCGCAGTGGCCTTTCCAGCCTTCCCTCCATGTTCCGAGCGATCGTGATTTCGTAACTTGACTTGTTAATCTAAGCTGTATGGTCTCCATTAGTGGGCCACATACCTGCCATCGTAATTGAGTTTATTGCTTGCTTGTTGATACCTGGTAACTCTGCTGGAGGTTGCTTACAAAGGTTTGCAATAGGTTGGTGGGATGTCCCATTATTGTGAATGAGTTATGTAGTTATAATGCGGAATCATAGTTGTCTCCCAAACTCTAATTACAGTGGCACAACCGGTAGTCGGCGGCTAGCTGGCTCTATACGCGAGAAGTACCCCAGGCTGTTGTGATTATGCTGGTCACGCACGCGGCTCATGTGTGTGGATAAATGTCCATGTTATCAAGTGACCCAGTGATTTGGTGGCGTGTGTACAGCTTACAGTTCTGTCCTTTGCGTCTCTGTGTTCTTACTTACAATACTGGCGACGGCTTATCCAACACGTGCACTCCATCGGAAAATTGGAAGAGTACACTGAGGGATCCGGTTCCTGGAAACATTACATCGAGCGTATGAACTGTTTTTTCGTCGCTAATGAAATCGTCAGCGAATGTTGTAAAGTGAATCTCCTACTGGGTATCTATGGTTCAATAACCTACGAGTTAATTCGCAGCTTGGTGACTCCTGATGTGCCAAGCACCAAACAATGTACTGAACTGATCACACTGGTTTCCAATAGCTATATTCCAAAACCATCAGTTGTGGTGCAGCGATTTAAACTTAATACCCCAGTTCAGGGTGAGAGGGAGTCAGTTGCTTCCTTCGTTCTCGAGCTTCGGAAGTTAACAGAATATTGTGAGTTCGGTAACTACCGAAACGTCATGATCCGGGATCGTCTGGTGGTTGACGTGGAAAACCTTCGCATTCCGCGCTGCCTGTGGACTGGTAACGCATTGACATTGGAAAGGGTCTATGATGTTGCGACGGGCATGGAGGCTGTTGAAAGTAATGCCAAGCACCTGCAGAATTTAGGGCTCAATTCAAAGCCATGTGCTGAAGATGTCACGGCCGAAGTCAACAAAGTGGATAAAAACACCACGCACTCGTTAAACTGTTATCGCTGTTGATTGCGTCACAGTCATCCCATATGAGTGCAAACATACACAGACAGTTTGTAACAAATGCCAAAAACGTGGACACTTAGCCTGTATGTGCCGGTTCAGTACAAACACATGTTCCTCGGTAGTAAACAACCAAGTGGTTGCTATTGAACAACATGAACATATATTTCACAGAACTACCCCAAATGTACAACCGCCATTTCGCGTGCAGCTTTGTGTTAACCAGATTCCAGTGCATTTCGAAATTGACACGGGCAGTGCAGTAACGCTGTGCAAAGAACGAACGTGGTCACAGAGATTGGCTCCAACGAGCCCCACCAAACTGTGTCCGGCGCCTTTGCGATTGCCTACATACACGAATGGCGAGGTGAAATTGCTGAGGGTGCAGAAGGTTGAGGTATCATATGGAGGATCGACAACCCGAGGAACCATTTACATTGCACTCGGAGATGGTCCAAACCTACTGGGCCGCTACTGGATCAGTCAATTCCCAGTTCTGCAGATAAACCATCTTCCCTTACCATGGAAGATAGGAACACTGTTTCAGCAATATGTACTGGTATTGGAGACGCCGGAGGAAGGAAAATTCACCGGGGGGACAAGTTAATATCTACATTACACCTGGCCCATAACCGCGTTTTATCAAGTTTTGATCGCTGCTGTATATGTTGCGATGGAATGTTGGAGAAGAACTTGATCGCCTGCAAATGAGCGGCATCATAGAGCTAGTGCATTTTTCGAATTGGTCTACACCAACTTTTCCGGTACTGAAGCCTGATGGATCGATTCGTATGTGTGGTGACTATCATATTGCTGTCAATTGCAGTATTTCGGTGAAGAATACCCAATCCTGAAACTTGAGGGCTTTTACGGTCAGCTCGGTATCAGCAGGTAGTTCTCAACTTTGGATCTCTTGCACGCTTAGCAGCAGCTCCAACTACACGAAGACTCCAAAAGAATAACGACGATCAGTACCCATCGCGGTTTGTTCAGGTGCAACTGACTGCCATTTGGCATACATTTGGCTCCGGCCTTTTCCAACGAACTATATAGAACATCCTAACATGGTTCCCTAATGCTTTCGTATACCTTGACGACATATTTGTTACGGGGGCGACAATTGACGAACATGTACAAACTCTGCGAGTTGTTCTGCATCGCTTGATGGAGAATTGTTTGAGGCTGTAACGTGAAAAGTGCGTATTCTTTGCTGTTCACGTTGATTGTTTGGGTATCCGTATAAGTGCTGAGGGACTGAGGACGATTGAGGAGAAAATTCGGCCTATCCTTGAGGCATCACAACCAGGAAATAAACACAAATTGAGGTGGTTCTTGGGAATGCACAGTTACTACTCAGGGTTTGTTTGTCAAACAGCTACAGTGTTAAACCCGTTGTATCTTTTGTTATGCAATGCCACTCAGTGGCTATAGTCTGATACGAAGGAATTGGCTTTTCGTCAAGCTAAAAGTGCATTAGTCAGTCCACCGGTTTCGGCCCGCTTTGACCCCGAAAAGTACATGACGCTGACATGTGATGCATCACTGTACGGAGTCGAAGCTGCCTGTTACAACATGATACAAACGGGATAAACAAACCAGTGCATTTGCCTCTCGGACCCTATCGCAGACCGAAGAAAATTACGCCTAAATTGACAAGGATGCTTTGGCGGTTGTTTTTGGGGTTGTGCGACTTCACTAATAACTGTTCGGGTACAGACTTGAAATGCACACTGACCACAAGCCGTTACTGGGAATGCTGGGTGAATCAAAAGCTATACCCCAAATGGCATTGCCCCGGATGCTTCGCTGCACTCTACTACTAGCTAGATATCATATCAAGTAAAATATTTTCTTGGAAAGGTGAATCATTGTGCTGATGCCCTCAGCCGATTTCCATTACGGGAGGCTCCGAGTCACTCGCCAACTTTGAGAGAATTGGTATAAGTAATATCTTGGTTAGAAGATTCGCCGGTGACAGCACCGGAAATAATATCGGAAACAAGGAGTGACCCGGAACTGTCGACGGTGCGTGATTATCTCCTAACTCGTTGGCCGGACCGGGTAGATGAAAGTCTAAGAGCCTTTCGCACTCGAAGAGATGAATTAAGCCTCAAGGACGGTTGCCTACTTTGGGGCTTGCGAGTCATCGTCCGCTAACGGTGTCATCAAACAATCCTGCGGGAACTTCATATGGGTCACTAAGGAAATTTAAAGATGTAGGCACTAGCACGTAACTACATCTGGTGGCTGGGAGTCGATCAAGATAGAACAACTCGTATGATTGTGTGTTAGCTGTCAAGAAACTAAATCATCCCCACCACCTGTGTCAATGTCTCCATGGCAATGGTCCTCGCGCCCGTGGGACAGAATACACATTGACTTGTTTGGACTCATCGACGGCTTCATGGTTCTGGTTGTAGTGGACGCCCATTCCAAATGGATCGAAGCTCGGACAACCACCTCCATGACTGGGTCGACCACTGTTCACATCTTAAGAAATATATATACGCTGCACATGGTGTACCATGTACGGTTGTTTCCGATAACGGCTCGGCATTTACCAGTGACGAGTTTGCATAATTCATACGTCAAAATGGAATCGAGAATGTTCGCCCGGCATCACTTCACCCATCGTCCAATAGTCTGGCTGAGTGCGGTTTCGACAAGCAAACTGGGTGTGGCCAAACGACAGTCGGGAACTTTACAAACCCGTCTGGACAAATTCCTATTACAATTTCGCATTACGCTGCACACTACCACGGATCATCCACCGTGTGAACTTCTGATGGGACGACGTCTGCGCACTCGGTTGGATCTGATTAAACCCAATCTGTATCAAACGGTCAGTAAACGCCAGTCTGTGATGAAGCAACACTACGACATGAAAACGAAGAATTGTCTGGTTGAGGCAGGCGACAGAATTTATGATAAAATGAGGCCAACGTATGGAACTTGGATCTAAGGGACTATAAGGTCGACAGGAGGTAGTGAAGTGAAAACAGAATTTGAAGATGGGCGAATACCTTAACCTCACTTGGACCCAGTGCGACGACAGCCTGTGCGTCGCACAGAGGAGCAAGCAAATTTCTCATTGCCTGCACCCCTGGGAATAGCGTCAGACGCATTGCCAAATGAAGCCCACACTGAGCAACCAAAACAGCCATGACGATCAGTTCGTGAGAAGCGCAGCGTAGAAAACTATCAAATTGGATACACATAATCTAGTGGTGGAGGTAGATGTGATTGGCTATCACGAGCCACGGTCTGTTTGGTCATGCACGTGACTCGTGTGTGTGAATAAATGTTCACGTTATCAAGCGACCCAGTGATTTGGTGGCGTGTGTACACATTACAGCTGTGTCCTTTGCATCTCTGTGTTCCTACTTATAATAGTTTGGACAGCACAGCACCGTGAAATTTTCGCCAGGCATGGGTAGTCCTAAACACGCTGGCGCCTCCGCAACGCATTCCTTTAAGTCGCTAAAGGACCGATCCGCTTCAGGTGTCCAAGCGAACGATTCGTTTTTATGTAGCTGCTTTAATAATGGACTGATTTTCTCCGCAGAATGAGGGACGAATTTCGAATTATACCCTACTATGCAGAGGAACGACCGGAGCTGACATTAGATTTCGGGGTGCGAAATTCTTCATTGTTTCGCGTTACTCTGGAAGCGTCTGAACTTGGCCATCCCTCAATTGTGGTCCCAACACAAAATGGGGTTTTGAGCAATCTGTGACTTTTGCGACTGAGTTTCAGACCAGCTTCCTCTAGTCGTCATAGAACGGCTGCGAGTCGCGTACCATGTTCAGGTTCCGTCTGCGAGAAACTAATAATGACACCTCCATGGACAACTACTTCTTGGAGGTTCTCCAGGACCCTCAGCAGTAAGCTTCTGAATGTCGCCGGGGCGTTACATAATCCAAACGGCATTCTCATGATTTCATACTGCTGGCCATTCACACTGAAAGCTGTTTTATGTTAGTCTGCTTCTACGATGGAAGCTGCCAGTATTCCAAACGGCGATTTGTAAAGAAAATCGGCGTGTCATTGTGAAGATTGGGAAAATTTTCCACAGGTAGGCTCCTCGAAATCGATGCAGAATCTTTAGGTTCCGTCCGCCTTTTTCGTCAGCAATATGGGGGTTGAATACGGTCATTTTGTTGGACTGATCATCCCTCTGACCTCCATCTCACCCACTCGCTTCTTTATCTCTGCCAGAGTCTTCTGTGGTAACCGCCCGAAACTCAGCTTGCACTGCCCATCTGGGATTAGGGGTATCGGGTGTTCCACCCAGTTTCAGAATCCGTAATCATCATTCGAATCCGTGAACAAATGCGCTTATTTCTGTAGCGCCTCCGGTAGTGTGTGGTTAGGGCACTCGGAAAGAACCGTCGCTGCACCTATCTGGTTGCATTTCCCTGTACTCATCTCGATCGTTTCATTGCCCACTATCACAACATTCTTTTTTAAATCATTCGTCGCACCGAGCTGCTAGAGAATGTCATTGCCAATGTTTGTTTCCGTTGCCCCCTGGATAACTAATGTAGAATGACTAATAACCGTTTTCCAAATTCTCAATCCTAATCGCTGAGCCCCCGTCACCGTCAAACGGTGTTCCCGAACTTTTGCATTGCGATTGATAACTGAGCTAACGGGATACCATCAAACATTTTTGTAATGGAAACACCCGCTCCTGTGTCTGCTACCGCACTGAACACGACAAACACAATTTTTATCTCAGGGGAGGATACACGCCACCGACCCGACACAGATAAGGAGAAACAATGCTAAAATATTCTGTTCGTACAATATACAGCGTAATGACCAAACCGGTTGTATCGGAAGCAGTGGCTGCCATCCCTTCTTCCGGACTCATTGCGTTGTGTCTCCGTTCTCGTGGTTTTGCTAACAGCCGCTCCACCATCCGCAACAGCTGATCCACTTTCGTTTCAAATTTGACGGCTCGATTCTTCCCATCGTCACAGTCACAAGATCTTCTGTCTTTCTGATATCAACCATAGAGGTTAATTTCACTTTTTCCTGTATGGGTTTTTGTAAACATCGGACAAATTAGCTTCTCAGCAGCCGATTTCTCGCGTCGTCATCCAACTCCTGAAGCGCAATCTACAAGTGTCTGTTTAGTCTCTGAATGAACACCACCAGATCTCCTTGCTGCTCCCATTTGGCTTAGTGTAGTTGTTCCGCCGCTTGATTCCGGTCCATCTCCTTCCCAAACTTCGCACACAGTGCCGTCTTCATCTCAGAAAATAAGAAGCCAGCCTCGACCTTCCGCGTTAGTAGATAGGTCGTCTTCGATCTTCCCGTCAGCAGCGTGCCCAAGACGGTCAGCAAGTTGTCATCTCCTCTGACTCCGTTATATGCCGTAACCCACTCAAACTCTTCCAAGGAAGTTTCCAAGTCTCCCTCTAAAATTGGCGCTGGCCAACTTAAATTCTTTCTGAATGGTCACGGCACTGGTGAAGCGAAAACGACTCTGCAACCGCTCGCGACAAGTCCATGAACTTTGGGAAATACGGGATGAAGTTTTGCCTGCCCATTTCACCCCCTAACTTCGCTTTCACGCGTCCCATTATGACCCACCCAGTGTCCCACAATAGCTGGTTATTTGCTAGAACCTGGATGCATCATGCCCTATGCAACTGGTCGGGAGGCTACAATAATGGCCGTTTCGACCCATTTATTGCGTTCTCGACGAATACCCCCCACCGTTCTCCCTGACTCAGCCTCACTACCGGACGCCGCTCGTACCCCCTTTTCTTCTCGTTTCGTCAGGCCAGTGCTGCTCCCTCTGATTCCCTTCGTTGCGCCTGTTCCCTTTCTCGTCCGCTCCCGTTTTATTGACTACCTGTACTCCTGGTAAGCATTGCCTTCTGCCTTCCTACAATATGGGCTGTACCTGTCGATGTTTGCCATCATCAGGGCGAGTATCAGGCGAGAATGTGTCTCCAGAGTGGACGATGGGTGACAGTATACAACATCCACTAGGCATATGCCGTTTTGCCTTAATCAGTGAAGGCACCAGTGTGAGTGGTTTTAGACGAATATCCTGGCGAAAGTTACAAACACGTGTATCAGTTGTATGAAAAGAGTTCACTCGAGGAGGTTACGTATGTTATTCCATTGAATCTTACCTAAAAATCTGAGCGGCGTTTTTTGTTGCCGCTGATATACCCTTAGGCAAGGAGTTGCACATATCAAGTATTGTCTGGTAATTGACTCAGGACAACATCCGCAAGCAACGTAATTGATGAACACGAAATGCATACATCACCACGCATTTACTGTTGTAGTACGTTTGTTTGAGACAGAACTTGGCCCTAACTTGTCAAATGCTAGTACTTTGTTGACGTGATTTGGAACTGTAATCGATTACAACATTTATTTCAAAAATAATAGCAAGTTAGTGAGTAATGCATTTGATACATGGGCCATTTGCTACTCCAAGTTAGTTTTCAACATTTACAGTGAAGCTTCCGCAAGTTGAATACTACAGAGATTTGACCAAGGTGATCAACATTGAGAAGTGGGCAACATGCAGAGTTCTGGTTCCATAAGTTTTACGTAGTGAAGTTGCAAGGAATGAAAAAATAAAGCGGCCAATTTGGAGTAGTGATAAGGATATATAGGTTGCTGAAACTTCAGAGGTTTAACTGTACTTGATTTATCTGTACACGACACTTTTCACACTCATAAGTGAATAGACCTAAGCAATGGCTATCTATTCTTGAGTAAGTTGTTTCTGGTGTTCAACTAGTCTCGTTAGACCAGAGGCGCTATAATAAATCAACTTTTTAAGTCGTGTAAACGTTAGTTACTTTCGTAGTGAAGCGGACTGCTGCTTCCACCACACTGCCAGTCATTTGGGATTTGGTTGTCCGTATACTTAAGTATGTATTTTCTGAAATTGATATCAGTAGTTTCGTTGGGACTCCCTCAAGCTGAAGCTTTGTATTATTAAGTGCTCGATGGGGATAATCGCTGAGGCATCCTGATGTAGCTATCGATCTTAGGTGGCAAGGCATTGAACGCTGCACACATGGCAAATCGTCATTGTTAAGTTCCAGCAACCGATGCAGCAAGTCAGGGATACCGGGCCCAATTAACTTAGCTCTATCTTGTAGGACAAGAGCCGCTGAACGTCTTTCGGACAATCATGGGTTTCTTCTCAGAAGCAATAATTCTCCACTGCCATTGCTGTTCAAATTGTTAGTAAATGTAGGTTATAGTAATTAACCACTAGTCTTCAGGAAAGCGATGAATTGCTCTAAAATTAACAGACGATTTCATGCAGAGGATTCTACATTGGCTTAGCGACGTAAAGTACTACACTTCTGTCATTTGGATCTGTTTTCCATCTTAATTTCCTGGGCCACACTGTCGCGTAGTTATTGTTACTAACACCTAGTGTTTCCTAATATACCGCAACATCAGGAGCAGGACTTCGGATCTGACAACCGTTACTGTGTTTTGCTCCGTTGGAACGACTGGTTTAGCAGTCGCGAGAGATAAGAAAATTCGAAGTAACAACTAATAAGTAAATCGACGTACTCGTCACAGACAACGCTTTGTCACCAGGAATGCATACCTGACAAAAGGTATTTCTTTCCGTACCTTCTGAACAAGCAGAAATATTGCGCGATTCACATTCACCATGTAATGGTCAGTGAAACAAACAAAAGGTGCAGGTAAACTGCTCCCTCTTGTTGATGCCGTGCCTACTACACTGAATGTAACCAATATGGGACGCTATTGCCAATCTTGCTATGGCTAGTTTCAAGATAACTTCCTGTTAGATGCGGAAACCATGATTAAGTCCACATAAATCCTAATTTTCGTTCTTATTATCTCGCCTGTGCGAACATATCATAAGTGTTATTACCGGGTATTACATAACACTCTGACACACTGATGCTCAATTTAATCACGTATAACGGGTCCTACCCTGAGTCCCCCTACATGCCGTCAGTATGGCTAACTTAAAATTGTCTATCGTACTGAGAATTGAAACAAGGAGTAACGTCTGGTTAAGCTGAACGTTCACTCTGCATGGATGTATGAAACACTTCTTAACTTGACACGTTGCGCTTTAATAACTGCATTTGGCATCAAGTGGTACAGGAAGTGATTCGCAAACGCATGCGGCAATTCTGACCCTCATGCTATCAACCCAGCGAATACGTCAAGTTGAACGACAGCAGCCTTCTATTAAACCATATTTAACACCAACAGCTACGCTTTTTTATGATCTGGTTTGCAGCAGTCAAGGTGGAGTTCCCTTCATAAGTGTTTTATTTCACCAACGCCGGTAGGATCTGGGCTGGCTAAGCTGATGATACCTTTGGAGCATTAAAAATACTGAAATAAATTTGGACCTGTAAAATTCGTTTTACTCGTTTAACCACAAGAAAGAAAAATGCTGCTGACGTAGTTAACCTAGGGCCATAAATTTCTGCATGCTCATTTCTCAGTACTCAGATGTTAAATTGATCTTTCGTGTTTATAAACATCGGGTGTCGTAAAATTGAACCACATAAGTAATTGTATCAAGTATGGTCAACATCTTGCCCAAGCTGATATTACAGAATATTGTATCAATCGGTTCCCTTTAACCAATGCTAATACTGATTCTTCAAACTGAGCTGTTCCTGTGCTCGTCTGATTCCGAGTTGGGCATGCCAACAAGGGTTATGTGCTAAATCAGAGCGAATAAACGAGATGGCTCTAATCACCCTCCATTGTAGCTGGTGCCGAGTTAAAGCTAGTCACATTCCGCTTAACCGAAATAAATGGATAACAGTGCCGGCATTAAAGCACCGTACATCTAGCAGGGTTGAACTTTTCGTCAACTATCTCCTTATCTGTCCCAAATGTCCACTCACATTTGACGTTAGATAGGAAACCTCTGCACTAAGCAAATTACCTGATCAACTCAAAGTTTACTAACCAAAATATATACGACGACAATGGACTAGCTGATACAGTGACGGACAAGGAGATCTAGAATGACTACGGTGTGGTAGAGGAACTACCACAGAAACTTATTAAGTTTAAAGATTACCCGATGGCAGGTAAACGTTTCTCTGTGCCCGTTTCTCTTCCAACACTGACTGTTCGGCAGAGCAGCTAATAAGTGAAGCTAAATATACACAGCTTATGTAATATGTCACTTAAAAAGTTTCTCCTTGTTGGAAATAACACCTTCACAGATCGGAAACAGTTTCAGCCACTGAACTAAATTTACTTCCACTTGAAGTGCCAAACTCACTACTTGAGCCACGGTCTAAATGGGACAAGTCTGACGAGGATGCAGCAATCGTTCCATTGATTTTATGTGTCTATCGTATTTGGTCCCTGCGGTGCGGTGCTACGCAGTGTTGAACCAAGGAGGGAGTCCATCATGTGTTACGATTGTTAATACAGTAATGTAGTGTGTTATTTGAGCGTTTCTTGTTCTCGGCATTATGGCAATTTTTTGTATTATGCACTGCAATACTGTTTAAAATTGTGTTTGGACACCACAGCCCAGGACTTGCTAGTTCCTGTCACCTGCCTAAGCTAGTCCGCTGGGGATGCTGAGTAACTAGTGTGCGAACTTCCTAATTCCACTCCTTTATAAGTTAGGTGACAAGTTGTGTGGAAGAGATCTAGTTCTAATCACCCATGATGGATGGAAAAAGAGGGCTACAAGAAGATGTGAAGCCAAAATTGGAACTATGTTACTTCCTTTTATGTGCCGTGAATGGTTTGTCTCGCACTTAACAACTCATCTCAGTGAGGATGTCAGCATTTAAACAAGCCCACATAGACTCATATGCTAGTCTCAGGATTAATTCGCCACAGAACATCATGTGAATTTTAGATGCAAAGATAATAAAATAACTTATCTGCTATAATGATACATTATGACACGTGACAGACTTCTCGATCTACTGCAAACTGTCTATCAGGTTTTACATACGTGAAATTTGCTTGATAAAATATTATGCTATGCGGCATCGGAAACCTTTAATGTTTGCTTTGACATGGCGAAACGTTTCTGGGGTTTCCGTTTTCCCGGGAAAAATGCAAGTATGAAATGAGTAACAATTATGCCCTAGCCACTAATTGATTCGTTGCACTCATTTGAATAGGTCCAGCTACTGATCAACTTTTAAATGATAGTCTTTTATTCTTAATGACGAATAAATGTCGCAAGAGAAACAATGCAAGATCACTGACGTAGAAAAAGACAGTGGGGAATGGGTTAGGCTGTTCAAAACCGAACCAAGTGAAAATAACACCTTGTGAAGCACTTAGATTTGAATTACGCTGCTAAAATAAAGTTACTTCCAAACAGTTCAAAGTCCCTACTAAGATAACCATGTGTCCAAAACGGTGAGTCAGTAATTTTTAACTTAGTTATGAATGTTGTTTGCTTTTATATATTTTTGCGGAACTTACTACAGTCGTTGGTGAATTCATTGAGTGAAAATCGGAAAAATTGCACACTGAGCATTTGCGCCGAGTAACATTTACTTCGTCGTACAGTAGTTTTGACATGACCCTGGTTATATGCCTAGCCACGTGACAACCTTCTACTTTGAATGCTGTTGCTTGCAATGATAAAGAGAGGGGCGATGTTTAAATGTTACTAACTTCTGATCTTTCACATAAGGATTATTAAATAAACGTCTCGTGATTCTGTTTCCTAAAATGGTGCAATGCACATAAGTTACACAATTGATGTAACTGAAACCAAAAACCACTGTACCATGGTAAAATAATTCACAGAATGCCGCAATTAGTCATGAGAGAAGCAAACAAACGATCGTGCACTCGTTAAATATGTCAATAAAGAAGAAGCTTACAATTCATGTGAAATTACGAGTTCAGTCGAATGGCAAAAAACTACACAGATTAAAACATCGCCAACAACATGTATTGCCTTCAGTAACGGGTCATCACATACCTCAGCAAATGGCCAAGATCATTTGTCCGTCCACATAAGTACTCTACTTTGGAAATGAGTGTGGCTTGTATCTACCTACAAGACCGCTGACCTTTGGCGCCAAGTCTTTGTGCTCCTGGTGGACTGCCATTGTGAACTTTGGCAGCACATCACTAGAAGTATCCATAAGGACAACGTGCTCAAGTTACGTAAAAGTGATATCTACTTGTCCTACGTAGCAGGCCAAGACACCAAAGGCTATAATAACCTATAGTGGAGCACAGTTGTACCCAGCGACATTGAAGTAACTAGCCATCTATGAATAACTGAAACGACTATTATTGATTAGGTAATTTTCCTATCTGCCAGTTCTCACTGCACTTGAAACAAGTACAACGCCGTTGCGTGTATTAATTAATACGGAAGAAAATTCAGATGCTCTATAAAAAGAACCGTGGTTATTTGACTGTTACTGATGGATCATCAACCTAGAAGATTGTTAAACTCCCAAAATAGCCCCAACAATGTCCTAAGGGAAGTTACATTTGAACTACGAAAACACAAACAAATTTCTTGTGACCAGCATTTTAGTACTATCCGTCTTCGGACCTGGACAAGTAGGCCCACAGAGAGAAAACGCACTAACTGTATCATGTCGTGCCGAACCGCGCTGCGCCATGGCACACAAACATTGCATGCAGAATAAAGTACGAATTAAAATCGGGATAAATGTAAATGCCCGAGCATTTATACAATTGGCACCTATCTTACAGGTCAATGGTTCCGTAGGATAGTCCTTTTAGATTTCAGAAATATGTGAAAAAGCTTAAAGCAACGCTATGCAAGTTGTAAGGATGCCAGCTGATACTTTACCCTATTACATGACACATGCAACCATTCCAAGTAGCTGTTTAACTCTTGAGGGTTGCTGTTGCATTCTCTATCAGCTAAATAGTTTGGAAAACGTAATAACAAGTCAATGAGTGACGGATGTGAACAGTAGTAAACCTTGGTTGTCTTGCTTTGGACCAATGAACGTGAGTTTCAAAAACCTACCACTGTTTTTTCCCAAGGCTGAGAACTTCTGGAACAGTAAAGTTAGCTCAAAAGATCAATACCCTGCAAGAGGAGTTTGTTGCATGTGTCCTTGATATTAGGGCTGCATTGAAAAACTACCAGGATATCTTAACAGACAGAATAACGCTGAACATTCACAATCAGGGAATTTGCCTTCGAAAATCTATTCTCACACTTGAGGAAAGCGATAGTGGTCCAAACGAAATCGTGGTGTCCTGAAACAAAACCTTGACGTGGAAGGTCAGAGAGAGTTTGTATACTATTTAGATAGTGGCAACCTGCTGACATCTGTTTAGTTGGTATATCGTGCCCCGAAGGCCAGCGAGAAGTGGATACACTTGCCATGACTTAAATGACCAACGTATTTCTCAGAACAGAGTGGACAAAATGCAGTGTAATATTGTATACCGTCTTACAGAGAAACATGATCTTTTGACAGGCATATAATGTGTTCCATCAAATCGGTTTACACTTAAAATTCACAGTCACCACTACTGAACCGGGATTACAATTCAATTATCTACAGACCTGTAAACATTCGTGCCTTTCAGTTTAAAAAGCTAGGTAAACCGGAAGTAATTTCATAATTATGCTGTCCGCCTGAGGACAACGGTTTGCAGGCGATGAAGCTACAACTCCCTTTGCAAAATAATTTCACATGGTCTATCTGGTTAGTCCTACCATATTTCATCACACCGCGTACCAGTTTAGGCGAACAACTGTCCATCCCTCCGTAGGAGTGACGTAGCTGCTGCTGCTTTGATGGACCCACTAGGTAATCAGCGCCATCCTTGTAGTAGACCTAGATGAAATTGTGTACAACGCTGTGGGAAGCTGCAGTATTCACTGCCGGATGGCAAAGTCCACCATGGCAGTAGCGTAAGCTTGCCAGTGTGTCTAATTGATAGTGTAGTTTTACACATAATGTGTATGAGTTGGCGGTTTAAGAAAACCTCCAAAAAGAGACCAAACTAATTTCAAAACCGAACAGCACCCACAAGTATTATTTACCAACAACATGGGAATACCAAAAGCAGTGCCCATTGCATTTCTTAGATCCAAGTTGAAACAGTTACAGGTTTGTGCAGCATGACCACTGTAATTTTCATTCTTATAAAAGTCCATTCAGGCGATATCATTTTAGCCCTTCAGTTAACAAAGGATGTTTTGTTGAACTGCGTATTGTTTTCAAAGGAACCAAACCATCGACCGGTGATTACCACGGTTACTCACATCACCTCTGAAAATAGGCGGCAGGAGAGCAAAACCCAAAAGACATCAACGTGAGCATTCTTTCTGTCTCTCTGGTTTTATTCCCTTTATGCTGCTAATTTATTCTTGTTAAGGATAAAGAAGCTGTTGTGGATTTCACCAATCCCGCTCACAAGGCGCTCAGGGCATCTTTCAGATCTAGGGGATCACTTTACCTTGGGACTTTCAGAGCTTTTTATTGTTATATTAGCCAAAAGGCGAAACTGACCATGCGTTGAAACGCCGAGTATACTGGCGCACCGAGTCATGTCGATATGTGAAGTACGCCTTCATTCTGGTGATATCCAGTGCATGGTTAGCTTCGTTGTCACCACTGCGGTCATGGTGGACAGACGCGTACAGCGTGCTTCGCTATAAAAGTCTCAGTGCACAGCTCCATGCGTAATACTTGATCTCGAATATTTAACGTGATGAACAAGCCAAGGCAAACACTGCTTGTTGTTTTGGTCAAGGTGCCTATCAGCTGCAGCCCAGAGGCTGTCGAATTCGAAGGCAATCCGCCGCAATTTTTCTCTAATGTGAAGAACCAAAGGTCGGGATATGGTTAAGGTTGCGCCCGCCTAGTATTCATTCTGTCGCTTATCAAAATGAGCACATCACCTCGGAGAACGCTTTAGAGTTTATGAATACTTTGGTGACAAGTATGGTTACGGTTCACATAACGCGACCTCCATATCGGCAGCACAGACTCTCGCATTAAGCTCTATTACGGCCACTGAATGATGGAATGTTGAGGACATAAACTGATCACATTTTTGTCATACATTAACAGCACACTTGACTGCTAGGTTTCAGTGAAGGGCTGAGTTAATTACATCAATTCTGACCACAGTATCCAACCTGCCAGTAACCGACTTGCCCTCACCGCTTCGGTAGTTCATTTAAGTGATTCATGAAATAGCTGTTATTGTAACACACGACATTTCTACCCAGAGTAAATTAGTGTTTTAAATCCCTGTTACATCATCTTAACATTCCTCTTCAACCTCGCGATTGAAGTGATCCTAAATGAATTACTTTCATCCTGTTCTTTCGGACTATAGGTTAGGATTGCTTCTAGGGGCTAAAGCAAATGCGTAAATGAGCTAGGTTCATTTTTACCAGCTTCAATTACTGCGCGAGTCCTGCCGAAAATAGTGCAACGCAGCGTTCGATGCATAGGCCTGTATCTTGCGGCTTATCACTACAACAGACTCGGATCATCTGACCGATTCACTTAACCACCTAGATACATGCATCCTCCTCGCACTTACGACGACACTTGATAATCCCGGATGTAATTTTAATCAGATCGATCTCACATCATTGTTGTGAATTACAATCCTAGTAGTTTTCGAAACTTTTACTCGCCTTTCGAAGTTGAATCAACTCACCTGTTATTTTTAGCCTCCTTGGTAGGTGTACCATCAACGTGGTTACTGGTTTTATTGTTCGGCCTTTTGCTGTTTCCTTAAACGCTTACAACACCGTGATGTTGGCTTATAGATCAATGGAAGCGTGCACAACTCTTCCAACCGCCAGTGTTATATGGTTCAGCAACCTGATGACTGCAAATATCTGCTCAGGATAATTTATGTCCAGTGGGACTACGGAGTGAATAGTTCTCAAGTTCGTCATTTGGTGCTTTTCAACGAATTTTCCTGTACCTATAGTACACTCGAATCGTATACGTCTGCTGTTATGCATTCCACATGCAAGGTCATTGGTCTTGTGTTGTTGCTCAGGACTGCGCCTAGGTAGTCACAATCCCGAGATAATCCACCATTCACTATGCAGTGGTGATGCTCATTTCGTCCCGAAGAAAGTTTTCTGGTTCGGTCATATCAATGGTTATTAACTTCATTATATGGCGGCCCCCGGAGTTTGTGACGCCCTTGCATGTGTTCTGCTATCTATGACTCGACTGAAGATTATAAATATTAAGTGTTTCTCTAAACTTATTATTGTTAGCACTAGCACTGAGGCTAGTATTACTCTGGTAATGTGAATTATGAGAACAGGAAACCTGGCTCCTCGATACATGGACCTTATTTGATCAACTTAATCAATTCGACCTTCTGACCTGGGACATGACACTACACCTTCTTCTTCCCACTAAATTACTACTGTGAGTACTGACCAAACTTCGTCCAAGTCTTATCCTAAATCTGTCCAGAGGAAAAGTGCACAATTATCTTTTGAGTGGTACAAATAATTCTATTAAGAAAATTTGTAGCTCAGCTAATCCGCCAGACAAATATCATAGGTAACCCCACATCGCGCTCACGCAGAATGCGTAATGAAAATAAACCATAACTTACCATGGTACAAATAAGGTAATAACGAAAGTAAAATTGGACTATACAGCGGTGGAGGCTTTAGCTTTGATCAAGCTTTACGGTTTAGCAACCATGGCCACACCACCGAGCCATGAAATTGCCAGGCGTTAGTTTGACACTAAATTTAAGCGGAAACAATGCATTCCCTAACAGATTGAGCGACTGTTGTGAAATACCGACTGTAAGGAATTTAGTTCAGTTTATGACACAGAAACACCAATGTATTGCGACCAGTTCACTTGCTACCTAACTTTCACTTCTGTTTCGGCTGTTTAGTGGAAGCTCTCTTCATCCATGGAAATAAGCTGGGCGCTCAGCAACCAAGATGACCGCGCAGACTCAGAAGACGGTTATTCAAAAGCATATAATTTACCAGAAGTAATTCTATGGAGACTGATTAGATAAGCGATTCAAGCTGCTTCAGGTATATATATGTCCAAACAACTAAGTGAACGGTAAAGTATTGAGAGACGTGTGGATGTTGAAGAAGTTAAAGGCAGTCACGCGTGGTGCCAGCTGTATGGCAATGAGAAAGGAATAAACCTTAAGCTTTCTGAGCAAATGCGGATTTTAGACGATATCATCGGTTCCGTTACGACAGTCCTCAGATAATTCACCCAGTTTAAATAGTTTAAACGGAACTAGTGCATTAACTCGGCCACATTCGAGCCGATAAACCGATGAACCGTCTGCGTCCTCCTAATGGAATACACTGATTTTAGCACAGACCTTAGCTGACTTGTACGCGCAATGTTTAAAGTAAGCTAAACGTTCTGTGGGCTGGTGTAGGGGTAGCAGCAACTAGGTGTAAAATAAAGCAATATACTGACTGCCGTATGGCCGCACTTTATCTCGGCTCGCGCGTCACTCTCTGTGGTCAATACAGTTCTCTACAAGATTCATGTAGGTGCGCTTGTTCGAAAAAGTTTAACGAGCGCTACTCAGTGCTTTCCATCTCCTGGATCTACCTTGTGTGGATCATACGGTTACTCCCGTTCTCAATTTCCGCAAATTCTTCGTGGAGTTCTGTTTGCGAAATAACATCACTCTCAGGCATTATGAGAATAAATTTATCTCATTCGGTATAAGAAGCTGAGCACTCTCAAACGATCCTGTAACTATGTCTACAGGCGGCAGCATACCAAGTTGCGGGAAAGTTTGCGTCTTTCACCCAATATACATCGCAGCCGAGACACTTAGGGTAGTTTGACACCGCCCTGCATGAATCCTCGTGCAGCGCTTCATCCTGTGCTTGTGTGCGCAACGCTGATTCACGCTAACTGTGCACGACTGCAAGAGGTAGGGAAGCTTCGAGACAGCCACCTATCTCGGCGGTCTGAACTTGACGTCGGATCAATCAATTCAGGGTCCTGGGTATGACTAACCATTACAAGTTCACGTGCCCTGATGAGCACTACTAACCCAGCCACAATGCCTAAAGGCGCCTGTGAAACGTGCAATAAGATGTTCAAAAAGGGGTTTCGTGTGGAAACTCTTCTCCCTATTTTCACGCAACTTGCGAGATAAAAATGCAAGCGAGTCCAGGCTGGTCAGCAACAGGCCTCACTAATTGTGCATCTGTGCGAAGTGTAATACGGTCCAACTGGTGAAACCAATATTTGCACGGTCCCAAAAGAAAAATCTTGCAGAGGTAGTTAAGAAGATGCTGCGTACCAAAATAGCTTCAATAGGAGCAAGCATAGAAGAACGGCAGACACAGGCCACTCCACAGAATTCCACTGCAACCCAACTCAACAACGCCGAATGCTACACGGATAAGGTTCCTAATGCAAGCATTGCCAATATTCCAAATCGCACAGGTGTTCCTCAACACTCCACTCCCAGCCCATTTACGGTATTTCCACCAACCCAACTCCTCCCACAAGACTTCGCCGACACCCAGGAAACCTGAAAATACTAATGGCAGCTGGGTCCTTGTTGCATCAAAGCACACTCCAAAAGCAGGCGCTGCTGTTTCTATTACCAAGCACCGAACGAATGTGAAAAGCAACACAACACAGGTGTATAGGAAATATCTGGTTCCACCACATACGCAGCATACTCCCAGGAAAGGCACTCAGGAAAACTTCAATGCGTGATCTACAATATCTATCGATGGTCTTGCATCAACAACCGTCTTAAAAGTGGAAACAGGTGGCTTAACAGAACCAATGGACTACCGTAAGTAATCTCCTCGGTATTCTGACTAAACCCTCCAATTTGACAAGGATCACCCGCCAACCGAATTTCAAACATTCTGGCGAAGCCAGCATTCTTCGGGTTGTGCTAAACATTGTCGATGAGGTGGAAGTAGCGTTGCTTTCGATTGCTCGTCTCTAGAAAGAATTAGGGTTGATCGGCGTCTTTCCAGACGTTCTATGGGGTAGGCGCAATTGAGCGAGGCCGGGCTTAATAAAGTTCAGGCTAGACACCGAAGCCAGAACCGTTTCAGTCCACCGCGTCCTTCAGTCTTACGAGCATGATGAATGCGCAACAAAAGCACATGACCAGGAGCAGTGGAGTTATATTCGTGAAACCTTGCTCTTGATGGACATTATAACTACTTCTCTCTCGATGTTACCAAAATCATAAAGCTACAAATGATGCGGCCCAAGGATAATTAAGTTTGTGATACAAACTAGGCAGATGGCACTCACACTACTGGAATGCTGACATTCACTTCGGAGCAGACTGCAAACCGAGCTCCGGTTCAAGCGGCGAGCGAAACTGTCGCCGACTTAAAGCACCACCACAGCAGGCAAACGAAGTAGTGACCTTATGCGAAATTCCCACCCGAAGCAGGTCTGAAGAAATTGAGGATGTTCCTGTGCAACCTCGTAACCCCTCCCAAGGTACTGTGCAAGTTGTTTTATTAGAGGAGCTAACCACGATGCACTGAACCCAACTCCAATCGACTCGCCGATAATTTCACAAAAAATTGTCAGCGGCCGGTCATACAACGGTCGGCATAACCTCTCATCCTAACCACAACCGTCTCGGATCATTACCGAGGACCGAAACACTTTCCAACATGTATACGAATGCGCAAGACCTCCTGAGCAGAACCGGCGAGCTTCTGTTGCACCAGTCAACAAGCGCGCGGGATCTCACCTCACTAACTGAGACTTGGTTGCACTCAGCATTTGCAGATAACGAGATCACGATTCAGGGAATGTCATGGTTCCGACACCACCGTCCTAGCAGCACAGGTGGTGCTATCCTATACTATCGTACACTTTACAATGCGAACCACTAGAAGATCCGGAGATGCGGATTACCGATTCGCTATGGTGCGTTTTGCCTCTCAGACGCAATAACAAATGCTTCGTAGCAGTCCTATATCGCCCCTTATCGTATACTCCATAGATGGATTCCAAGCTAATATCATCACTGACGAGATGCTTACTTCAAACTTACAGCCACGTTCTTATCGCCGGCGATTTCAACGTGCACGACTTGGAAACCTCGGCATCCACCTGCGAAACATACAAGACCGATCTGTTAGACCTTATTACATGTGTCCCGCTCTGCAATCACATCACCTCAAATACCAGGTACAAAACTAATATCATACCATCGGTACTTGACTTCGCAATTACATATAATGATCTCATGGTCGACAGGCCATTTATAGATACCCCAGTGGTGCTAAGCCATCATGTCATCATACTTTAGAAGTGAGTGTGTTACGCTGAATACTTGGATGAAGACACAAGACTTACACGTACTAGCAGACATCGGAGCATCCTGAACCACTTAGCTGAGATGAGATGAGATGGCTCACCTGACAACGCCTGGGTTCAGTTTGTCAGACCTTTCTGTAATCTAATCGCAACTGTTTCGGAAACGGAGTGGGTTCGCTCCACCAATCCCTCGACTATCATCAGAACTAGAACCTGCAAGCACCTGGCAATAAAGGATGCACCTTGGCACTACTACAGAACTCTTCCTTTTCCTGATACGTGGAGCGATTGTGTGACCCAGCGCAACCATTTTCTCATGATTGTCCATTGGGACTGCTTGAATCGAAAATTATACCCACAGAATTTTTATAACTCAAAGTAGCGAACAGCACTATTTTTGATAACTCTCATTAGGTGTTTTCGCTTGCGAAATGGTGTGGTGGAACCGGATAGGCTGTTGACTTGTGGCAGTAATTGGAGGAAACAAAACTGGAAAGGGAGTGATTTGTCTTAAACGATAAATTGGTCGATGTACACAGGCAGCGGTTAACACATTACACTAAGCAGACGCCCTTTTACCTATGTGATGGAGCACGTGTTCTTAAACTTGCTGAGAACCACCCATTGCCGGCTGCTATCGGCTTGTGAAGTAAAATGTCTCTGGAAGGATGTTAACCCCAGATCAGAAGGAGCACATTTACTAGCAACTTCTGTAGGCGTAGCTAGATTTGTGCTATCCAGTTGCAGTGTCTTCGGCTGTCACTAACAGCAGTTTTCCAAGCCCTTTGGAGTAATATTTTGACATGGCATTATATACTTTGAAGGCATTGGTAGTCCTAACTTGATGTCTACTCCCCAGTAGATGTTGTAGAATTGAACTCCTGATGTAGATAACAGTGGGATAGTGTTTCGCTATCCGTTCAGACACACGTCTAATTATTTCTCCGATGTTCCTCTCACCAAAGGTGCAAGTAAATTGATATAGATTGTAAGGTTCGGACAGGGCCTTGCGTCTCTCTTTGAGAAGTTGTGCAAACAATGGCGTGGTTTCATCAATGACCTGTGGATAGGCAGCTGGGATTCTTGGAGGTATTAATCCAGCAAATCGAAATCAACATTTCGCTTAAATGAAACTGCCAGCAGCACATCCTTCTTTTGATAAGTTGCTATCCATTTACGACGATGGTAAACCACCGTGTTTTCAGATGAACGGGACTGGTAAGACGTTTTCCTATAGTGATTGGAATACACGATTCTTTTCGGCTGCCAATGTCTCTGCTCTGCAAATTTTGGTAGCACGAAAGTACAAAAAACTAACAATTTTCCCTATGTACCTCAAGGTTCCAAAACTGAGAAGATGATACCTTGTGTTCTAACAAATTGAGTTACCAACATCAAGTGACCTATATATTTGCCAACAACATACGCTCTTATACAAGTATGTTAACACCATCCTGAAAGGGATGCTCTGTAACCGCCGACCTAACACGTCAGTCGGAGTGGCACAGAGTGCTGATGAGGTAGCCAACACTCTAGAATGCAGTACACCCCAACCTTCCAAAGAGACGTCCTCTCCTGTTACATACGCACATCCCTAGCTCAAAAATCCAAACTCACTAATATCGATTTTACTGACACAGCTGTGTTGAAAAAGCTGGTCTCACTACGCCCCTACTGCTCTCACGCAATCGATTGTTTTCACCTGAGGGCTTCGGAAGTAGCAGCAACACCACTGTCCGGACAGTTATCGCTTGCACGTGCACAAATTGGAAACCTCGGCATCCACCTGCGAAACATACAAGACCGATCTGTAAGACATTAGTGCATGTGTCCTGCTCTACAATCACATCACCTCAAATACCAGGTACAAAACTAATATCATACCATCGGTACTTAACTTCGCAATTACATATAATGATCTCATGGTCGACAGGCCATTTATAGATACCCAAGTAGTGCTAAGCGATCATTTCACCATACTTTAGAAGTGAGGGTGTTACGCTGAATACTTGGAGGAAGACACAAGACTTACACGTACTAGCAGACATCGGAGCATCCTGAACCACTTAGCTGAGATGAGATGAGATGGCTCACCTGACAACGCCTGGGTTCAGTTTGTCAGACCATTCTGTAATCTAATCGCAACTGTTTCGGAAACGGAGTGGGTTCGCTCCACCAATCCCTCGACAATCATCAGAACTAGAACCTAGCAATAAGGGATGCACCTTGGCACTACTACAGAACTCTTCCTTTTCCTAATACGTGGAGCGATTGTGTGACCCAGCGCAACCATTTTCTCATGCTTGTACGTGGGGACATATTAGCCCTAAAACGGTAGGCGGCTTGGAATTGTGCTAACAACAAAGGCACCTGTACATTATATTAAAACCATCCTGAAAGTGAAGCTATGTAACCGCCTACCTAACACACCAGCCCTTGTGGCACCGAGTGCTGAGGAGGCAGTCAAAGCCTACCAAATTCAACCTGCCTATGGTTACATGACGTCCTCACCCGTCACACACGCACATCCCTAGCTCAAAAATCCAAACTCACTAATATCGATTTTACTGACACAGCTGTGTTTAAAAAACTGCTATCACTACGCCCCTACTGCTCTCCCGCAATCGATTGTATTCACCTGAGGGCTTCGGAAGTAGCAGCAACACCACTGTCCGGACAGTTATCGCATTCTTTCCAAACATACTTGGATAAGCAAATTGTGCCTACCATGTGGAAATATGGATTACGCACTGCAATTTTCAAAATCGGTACTCGCTCAAAACCCGCCATCTATGGCCCAGTGGTCCTCCTACCTGTGCACTCCAATTTGATGGTTGCAATCATCGCCGAGGCTTTAGTAGAACACCAAGAACGCTCCAACTTCATTGCACCCGAGTAACATGGTTTTCGCCAGCACCGTTCATGCACTACTAAATTACATTTTGCACACAGTAGTTGAACGGAAGCGGCGGTTGAAAGTAGATGGACAGACGTCATTTACCTCGACTTCTCCAATGCCTTCGATCGACTGGAACAAGGCATGCCGCTTCACAGGCTCGAAAACTATGGAGTTGTTGATCCTGTCCTTGGGTGGATAAAACATATTCTGCAGGACCGGCAACTGCATGTCAGAGTTCGAAATGCGCTGTCCGATCTGATTTATTTCGAGTTGGATTTCCACAAAGATCACTACTGGGGCCGCGGCTGTTTCTCGTGTTCATTACTAGCTTACGCGTTTGATTGTCGCAGATTTCATGCGGTTCACGGATGAGGTTACAATATGGCGGACGATCGCCGATCCAGCAGATTACCATGCACTTCAGCAAGATCTGGAGGGAGCGCATGAATGTTTACTCCACAATCTGCTCCAGCTTAAGTCGGGAAGTGTAAGGTGGTACTTAAGTTTTCCCAGCTGAAAATCCCTTACAAGCTTTGAGACCATGTCCTGTAGATAGTCAGCCAGGAGGGCCATCTTGGTGTACAATCCGAGGCTGATGTGGGCTGCTCAGAACAATCTGAAAAGTGGGAGCAGTCTGGAAACCATCTGTTTGGCATGCTCCGGAGGCAATTTCGTCGTCTCTTCCTATTGTCTGTTCGCAGTTGCTTATGACCTACGTGCGTCGTCATGCTGAATACGCAATCCACGCGTGGCAGCCCTGGCAAAGCAAGACCTTGCGGGGCTTGAGATACCACAGCGACGAGCCATGAAGTACGTCAAAGGGTTGATCAACCTTCCTTATCAACTTAGACTGAGGACCATAAAATTATACAGCAGCCGGTACCGACGCCTACGTGGCAACCTTATTATGGCCTATCAGATTCTAAATATCCCCAACCATGTATGACGCCACTTACCACAGCTGAGCAACCATTGGTAGATATGCTTACCTTATTGGTGCATTCATCGCCAGATGGTAGGAACACATACACCTAAATATGCCACTTTGATAGTGAAATGCTTTCGGCTTTGTCAGTTGTGAATTTAATGTAAGCTGTTCAGCTCATAAATGCAGCCTGCTGTAGTTCCCCTTCTAAGGGATTATTTTGCCAGGCTTGTAATATTTGCCGCGATTGTGGTGGGAACGCTTCGTCATACATTATTAAGCCTCATTTCCGAAACATGAGAAGCCCTTAATAATTCAAAATTTGTATGCCAGACGACGAAGATTTTGGATGACACTGTCTTTTCCTGAATATTCTTCGGTCACTTACATACAACTAACAAAACACTCAAAACAAAGTTTTGTTAAAGCAATTATCTGCCAACTTTTTTCCAAGCGGTGCATTACCCACTCCCATGGTCGGCGTCATGTCACTGTAGCTGCTGTTTAACGCAGTGTTGGGTGCCATCGACTGATAAAAATGGCCTCGAGGAGCTTAAGATTGTGATTTATTTAATTGCGCATGAGAAATATGGATGATGCATGCCAGTATCCCCGGTGACCAGTGTTCATTAGTTGCCTCGTTATTTCTGAGACAAGCTAACATTGCGATTCACCTAGTGCAGTATTAGCCAGAATTACCCAGGAGCGATGTTTCTAGGTTTACTATCGTTTGATTACCCTTCCAACTCAAATGCTGATTAATAATAAGGTGAAATTAAAATGCTTGGGTGGTTAACGTTCTATTTATTCGGTTAACGTGCATATTTCCATCGCTTGCCCTGCATCTGAAGCCAACGGATTTTGCGACAAGTTTGTAACGGCAGTCATTTGTTACCTACGCAGTTTCCCTGGGGAATCTAATGGATTTGATACAGCCTTTCTCACAACTTGAAGTGCATCAATGATTGAGTTGATAGCCTTCAACTGTCCGAAAGCATTTTCTGTCTGGAATCGTGCGCCCATTTACATTTATGACAACCGCACTATCAGGATAATCTTGCTGCCTACCATTAGATATACCACCAAGAAGTAACTCTTTGCAGGAAATAAACTTGCAAGAGCAAACTATGCCTAAGATTAAACAAATAAGAACTACATACATCTACACGCCTTCGCTTATTTTCTAGTCTTACATACCTAGACTTATTATGAGCCGATAACAAATGAACCGAACTATGATTCTGCTATTTATTGTTTGTTGAAAAAACACCTATCATTTATGCGGACAGGTCGTTTTATCCACAACTCAAGGAATCAGACAGGTTCAAGGAAAAAGTGCTCAATAGCAACGATTGTTCCCCTATGAAGTTACTTTTATTGCTACCATGGGAGAGCCTCACAGACTTAATCATGTGCCCATTCAAGCTGCAGTTGAGAAAAAGTTGCCTGAAAACTTGTAGGGCGTTGGAGCAATTAAGTGTAGTCATTCTACTTCCTACAGTTTCTGTTTCTGAAGTGAAAGGATAAAACAATAAATTTGTAGCATCAACACGACTTGTAACGTTCCATTATCCATGCAGTTTTAGTGACTAGCAGACTCATCTCTTGCTATCCGCGTCGAAACATAGTACGTTAGTGAATTTACACCCCCAATAAATCAAGTGATCCGAGTAGATTACTATGTGAAGGACTTCGTAGCCTTTCTGACAAAACCTCATGCTGCGCGGCACAAAATGTCGCAGAATCGATGGATGCTAGACAGGTATCAGCATCACACAGTGCCGAGGAAATGGAAGTAACACATATCGACCCATTGCTTGTGTTTCTTTACATTGGTAGAGCTCATAATGTTATTCTTGAAAGAATGATTCATACTGGTTTGTTTGTCATAGATCGCTGTGTACTCTCCAAAACACGTGGCCTGTGTTGTGCACTCAGTGCTACCGTTATCGAGCGACGAAAATTCGCATGTCCTTGCATCCATTGCTACAACAGCGCCTTCGGCTGCATCAAGTTCCTCCTCAGGAAGCATTGTATGAAGCATGCAAAGCTGACAATGCTTGGTGACCCAGTTCCTCGCTACTCAGCATAAATTCCCCAGGGAGCTATTCCATTACAAATGCGAAGACGTACGTTACCAAAATATCCGTTCCCGAAGGACAAATTTCGCTTAGTAAGCATGACAGCGGGATCATAACTATCGGTAACTTGACCACGGTCTGGTAGACCAACCCATAAATCTACCTAGAGGTCCAATATCATCGCCTAAGATTGAAAAAAACGAACGGCGTCAAGCTGAACGACGTCAAGCCTTGATGGACGTGTCTCGCAAAGCCGCGAATACGCGTTTATTTCTCTATTCTGTTCTCACTACTTGCATTAGTCGCTTAACAGCAATCTCTCCCAGAAGGACATAAGCTTCAATTTGACCATGAGGGCGTAAATTCATCAATATCGAGAACCACACAGCACATAATCTGTGCACGATTTATCGTGGGAACCATATGTTCGCAAAAACAGGGGGCTATCTTTTCACGGTTCTCGGCTGAGAGGCGCTTCCTGCAGATGCAATTTGATGTTTATTTTTCCACCGCACATGCTCTACCTCAAAGTATATTTTTGCTCCTGTTATTTTCCTGGGTTCATTGAGTAAGCATTTTGGAACATTTTGTAAGGCAGTGAACCTACTAGCTCGACATACAGGCAGATAGTTATTGCTTTTGAAGTAATTTCCAAAGTACGGAAAACGATTTGACATTTTGGTGTATAAAATGTCTCACCTGCATACTCGAACCCATTCACGCCACTATAATAGGACAAGTACTCCCATCTAGTGGGCCAATACATACATGCTACAATCGTGTTATGATTATTGTACCTATATGCCTTACCAGTCAAAGACCACAGCGGATGCGAATTGATTTTCACCGACATGTTTTAACGAAAGCGTAGTCATACGAGTAGTCTTTTGACGAAGGACCGACCATATCAAAGACGTGCATTTGGTTACGGAAAGTGCAAGAGACTTGGCCAGTGTTTCTACGCTGTGTTGAACTGGAAGCGTATTTATGGATGCCGCGTACAGGAAAACCGGTTTTCCGACATTATTTAGATTGGAACAACAGGCCAAGCGATTGTATGCAAAAGTTGTGCTAAACTTCCAGGTAATGAATTCGAGGCATAAATCTCTCCTCGATCCCTATCACATATGCTACGTTATATGTACGAGTCCATACCAAAATATTTTCTAAAAGAAACTTGGTTTATAATGGACATTATATTGGGAATCCCGTCGTCTATCCACCGCGTTGCTAAGGCGTACACTTAGTAGCATTTCAGCTTGTAACACACTGTTTTACTGAGCAATTCTACTAAAAATATTTACGAACAACGAGCTACAACTGAATAGTGAGCTGCTTTGTCCCGGTCCCGGGTGACAAAATTTCAGATATATCTCGACCCCTTCATAGTTGAAGGTTATCTTTTGGGGGTTAACTACCGTGTTCCAGTGTATCTATTCCTCTTCTTGAATTTTCTGATGAAGTTACCACCCACCTACTGAACGTCAGTTGCACATCGACACGTTAGACACAATGTTTCCAAACAGCTAGGTCGAGTGTTTAACATTATTAAATCCCTATTCACTTAACTTAGCATTCGATAGGCATGGAAGAACTGCGTTAGTTAAATCTAACACGAGTAACTGAATTACTGATTTGATTAGTTACCACTGATGAACTGCATACTGGCCATCTATGTTCCCTGATCAGTAATGGTTTAAAAAATTGAGCTTTGGATCATAGATTGGCGTGGCAACGATCGCTGTTTTAATCTCCACCGGTTAGGATACCAGTTTTTTCTTATGAGCCATATTTTTTCACAGCACGATCCGAGTAGCACCACCATCCATTCATGATTGTTCTAAGCACCCAGTTGATGAATATAATCCAACTAGCCATGAATGGCGCGTTCGTGCAGTTAATTATCTCATGACCATCTTCTTCAGAATTGCTAACGATTAGACGGATTTGGGTATGATTCAATTTGGTTCATTACAATTAGATTCCAAATAGCATAGGTAAGCTACCAACCCGGAAAATCACCAAATGCGCGTTTCAATGGTACGCATCTATCGACCTCCTACTGGGGATCCAACCCATGACCGCTAGAGGATAACGCCAACTAGCCAGGAGCTTATGTCACTGAGCCATGCGGGACGACAGCCGACCATTACGAATTGAAACGTAACTACGATATAGCCCGACCCATCCTCCACTGCCGTGCAGGTTATTGCTCGTGCAGAGGACAGTAGTTGGGAGTCACGGTCAGAATTGTCGATGTTGCCTAATTTTCTCACATTGAACATACCTCCTTTGTGAATAGTAAGATGTCGGCAACCATCCAGTTACTTCCTTCACGGTATGTTTTTTAAGCGAAAGTCTATTTAGGATAGGAATGAAACTTTGCTGATCAATTGCTGTCTTTGGAACAGAGGGTGATACCCTCATCCAACATGGTGTTTCGCCAACTGGACGAACTGTGCCCCTGTATCAGGACCGCTACCATTGTGGCCAAACTGCTTCCATTTGAAGTCCTACTGTCGTTTTGGTCATAGTGATTCAAGTTGTGATTCAAATCATATGGACCTTCGTCATTATGCCACAAGCGTCTAGCATTCATGTCTAGTTTCAATAGTCTCAGCGTCAAATAGGTTGCACCGTCTAATGGACTCTTGGTGTATCGCAGTTATTGCTATATTTACATCCTTGTGCCCGTTACATGGTGTGTATTTGTGAACTAACACGTAGTGAACGTAATTCAGTGCCAGTATTCGAAATTCTATCTCATTCATTCATTCATTATACACATCAGCTAGGGGTGGGAAAATACCTCTGCTATTGGGCCGCAATACATGAAACAAATACATACATACATATAATACATTACACAAAGGAAAAATAGATACGACAATTGTATGCCAGCTGAGCTACCAGCAACGGATAGGCACCGTTCCGGTAAGCTTCCAGCCAGCTACTAGGCAAAAAAGAAAATTTTTTTAAAAATTATGTTTTACCCTAGGAAATGAGATCGTAGATGGCGGGGGAGATTAAAAGGGATGGGGAGGGACAAAGAAACTCACAGCACGAACACAACTGAGGTCGGCTCCTTGCTATGTCAGCAAGTGTATCCAGCCAAACGTGTTCACCGTCTTTTTGGACCCTAACCAGGGAGCCGTGAAGCTCCAACCGAGGCTAGCTCCGAAGTGATGGACTTCATTCCTCTGGACCAAGTCATCGCTGAGTGCAATTGTTTTCCACTACTGCTAGTTTCCTCTTATTTATTTCCTAATGCGTCTTTGCAGGCTACTTCTGTAAAGGTTTCGTAAAACGCAGTACCGTTTAGACTGATTTGATTCATAACTATCGATGTTCTTCATTTAGCAGCTGTTTGGTCATCTGAACATTTTAAAAATGACCACACTAATTTCAAATATTATGCGCGACCTTGGAAATAACAAAGTTGTGAATCGAGAACTCTCTTAGCCTGTCATTGCACATCAAATTTTCGATGTTTCTTCGCTGTCATTTAAAAGGTTAATTATGGCCGGTGTCTATCATGGCTCTCACTAATCCGAATCGTCTGGGAAGATTTTGTCCTCATATTAGTTCACATACCCTCCTCGGTGTGTTATTATGTCTAGAAACTGATACAGCGCGTTATATGAGTATACAGTTTTGAAATAACTCGTATAGATCGATCTAACCGACATCTCGCTGGTCTTTAGTGCACCAATAGGAGTAAGCCACAATGGGTTGCGCTCAGGCCGCAGCAATGCTAGATTACGTAAAGGAGTGGTGCGGTCTTTTAATTTATTGTTTTGCGTCCGTATGCGTCTGCTTGTTTTCTCCCGACCTCCAATATCGCTGGGTGTATGCGGGCAAATGAACAATCTTTGGAAACGTAACGGCTCATCCAAATCAAGCACCTGTTTTCTATCATCTTAATATGACGCAATTTCTTCAACTATAGTGAAGGTGGTAAACTGTATTTTAAACACCTGACATCGTGTATCACGTTGGATAAGAAATGCATTGCATCGATAACAGCAGACAATTGGTCATTGAATTAAAACACCCAGTAATTAGCTTGACCAGTGGAAAAGCAACACTCTCGTACAGTAATGGACACCAAAAATTCGGTTCTACACGTGTTAACTTCCCACTAATTGCAGTTTTCTCCACGCATTCGCATTTAAATTTAGTAGCCACGAGCAGCTTGCTATCTTTTGTTTATGTGGCAACTACTACAATTCAAATGAATTCATTTCCAATATTCAAACCTTCATTGAAATGCAGGCTTCATGGCTGTATACCCCAATCATGTCATGCAGCCAAGCGAAGTTACGCTGAATGACATGGGCACTCTTATTTCCACCCCCAAATGCCACCGACTGCATTTCTCTTAATGTGCCACAGCTTGGCCACTTTATAAAATATTTCAAAAGGATTCCAAATTCCCATGTGTGAGGTAACTAATCACTGTTACCATAAACTCCATCATCCGCACGAATAAGGACCGAAATCACACATCAGACCCAACAGCATAAATCTATCTATCATTTCTCTACTCGAACTGAACAATTAGTTGGGCCTGTTGCCCCACATACCTCACTTGACAGCTCAACCGTTACTCTCTCAATAATACCTGGATGATTCACTACTTGGAAGAACCGGTAGTGGTATGCTCGGTTTTAGGTAAAAAAGTGTCCAGTTTCCCCTATTCTGACAAATTCCATTTGGCAACGGTAACTGTCATTAAGGCCCAAACACGCGTAAATTTACACCAGATAATGAAGGAGGAGTCCCTAGAAATTCTTGAATATGGAAAGTGATCGACCGTCTCGTACAACCAGTGACGCTCCCCAATGGCCATGCTATGCATGTAACTAAGGATCGCAGCACGTCGTCGTATTTGAGGAAAGATGCCTTTTGCACAAAGGTGACGGTACTTACGTTTAGGGCATTTGCAAGAAACCTCTTGACGCACCTGCGCTACATCATTCTAGCGTACTCCCACCGATCACGGACTGGACGCCCCATGGTCTTCTACGAAGTCGCTAAGGATCATCGAAACTGGTCTTCAAATTCGAAATGGAATTTTTGCGTCAGAAAATCAAAAGGGAGGAAACCCGTTTTTTTATACTTATCAAAATGTCATGACCACGGTAACCTAATTGATTGTCTCAATAGTTTCTATGCACACAACACAAGTTGATAAGTCCTAGTTAGCAAAGCCTCACTAATTGCCAAGATTATCGGGTTGCCAAGAGATGCTTGGTGATAAATGATGCGAGACACCTGTTCATCCTCGGATCCACTCCGTTTTGTTGCGTCATCAGTTGCTCCACCCAAAACGGCACATGTTCAGCTACACTCTGAGCTAACTGACGGTCAGTTCTGCCTAGGTAAATGTCACCGCAACCGCAGGTGAACTGGTAAACGACGTGAGAGGCTGAACTGACTGATGAGTTGCTCTGACGGTCATGAAGAACAAGGCTTCGCCTTGTATTCATGAGTCGCAACTGGGCGGTCGCGTAGGTGCGCGTAAGGGCGGACCGAAGTTTATATCCGATATCATTTGAAACATGGTCTCTTTGAACGAGAAGAACAAGTAAACATTCTTTTTCTCTGCGGTTAACACCGGTATTTTCTCCTGGAAAGGCCTGCTGTGGATCTGCATGAACTTCTCACTGCTCTGACGAAATGGTTGAAGTGGACCCACTGTGTTAAATTTATACCTACTATGTGAGTCTGGCCTTAGTTTGAAATGTGTTACTAATGCCACCACCCATATTTGCTGGTTCCACAACTGCATTTGCAAGCTGTCCATTAGCTGCGCGGATGCCAATCCACAGATACTCCGAATGTCAACTGAGGCTGTTTTCTCTCGCTGGACACTTGTTCACTACTACTAGACAAGACAAAAACAACATCGCAACTCTCTTAGTAGATGCAGATGGAACAATGGTGTATTGCGGGTACGAAAAACAATGCTTAACAAGTCCCGAGTGATGGAAATCCCTCAAAAATGGCATTCACGATAAAACGAAAAGTGTATCGGGCGTCAAATGCGGTTTAGTTTCTTCGGAATCTGGTACCCCATTATGTGGTATCTCCGCAGGCACGGATATCGACCGCGGTACATTCCTATGGACTTCAGTCTATGCCAGTATGGCAGATGGAAGAGTCTCCTAACGTTCTTGGTGTTTGTCAGATACAAAGTCTCGAGATGAAAGTTATCTCGTTTCTGCCACGAGTGTAACTTGTAGATGGCGTATTCCACGTGCGGTCGTGCGTAGGCGTTAAGCATTTGTGGGAAGATAGAGGGGTCAAACTAACCGAACGCTTTGCGAAGAAGGCCAAACTGCTGATTACCCGTTCTCGACGTCTTCTTGTCTGTTTTATGCACCCGAGATCGCCCTGTACATTTACACCCATGTCACTCTCCTTAGATGCCTTCTGCAAGCTGGGGCCTCCAAGCTTGTATATTCTCACAGTGTTTCACTTTACTCATATGCACAGAAGGATAACGCAATGACTTTGGAGAAAACGGCACACTTATATTCGTGTTTCACTTTTACCGTAAATTGGTCATCAGGGTGACTGCGAAATTAGCAGTAATTTTATCGGTCCACTGCCTACATTTTCATCAGTACAGACCGTTTCTGTGATTCGCACGCAAACTTAGACGCCTATGATGTACATGATGTGCACTTTCTAGCCAACTGGCATGCACTTCGATGCGGGCTAGATAAGCACAGACTACTAACTGGATCCAAAACAATTCAATGAACCAACGGTCGCCGTTTAGACATGCAAGGCACTCCGTTTTACTGTCCATAGCATCAGTTTGGAATGCCAGTAAAAAACGAATATGCCACTCCGTGTGAAACGGAAAAAAATGCATTTATTCAGTAGAGTTTAAAGCCAAATGATGAACCAAATAACTCGTAGGTGTTTTCTCCGGAGTCCGACCACGACCTTCCATGGTTGCTATATTTGTGCTTATACTCGCCAAAAACAAAACTCCTGCTTGCAGTTCAGCCATTTTCAGCTGGTCTAATGCTATCGATATAAACAAACCAGCCGGAAATATTTTTGTGAAACGAGGCAGCAGCCTGTATGCAAAAATATTTACACGGTCAAGTGGTATTACAGCACGTAGATGACTGCTAAATCGCAAATGAGCTCCAGTATTCGATGTGCTTATTCCACGTCGGAAGCATATAAACGGAAACATCTGAGGGCGAATCTGGAAGTGCCGCTTTACCAGGGAGATTTATAATGTGGGCACTAATTATGAACCTAACTCTTATGGTAGATCAAATGCTAACGCCTTGTTTCATGGACGGAGTAAATAGCTGCCTCATTTACCAAAGCAAATTTGGGTACCTTACAAGCAGTCATCTCTAGGGTTATTCTGTACTTTGTAATTGTTAGTCCCACGACTTGCCCACACTGAAACCATGTGATTAATAACGGTTAAAGAAATAGCGATTCGGTTGAGTAAGCTCCGGCTACGTCGACCGGTGCAGTAGCCGTGGATAAAACTAAATTACTGTGAAAAAGGAGAAGAAATTCGCGCTTCTAAATAGCTCAACAAACATATTCCACAGTAAACACTGATCAAGTTTCCTCACTAGTAATTTCTACAGAGGGACTAGCGTGAACATAGTCTATTTTTGGACCTGATCATTATCTAAGCCCCTGAGTGCAACGGAATATATCAAGTAGTGCACTTGGGATAGTTTGTCCTCATGAGATCTTTTCATAAAGGATTAATGTTGGAGCAAATTGGAGAAGAAGAAGAGTGTTCCACGTTCGGCACACCTAAATGAAGAGACCAAATTATTGACCATCAATGTGACGGCAGTGCTTGACATCTTTGAGCTGCTACGCCTTCAGGTTGGTATTTTGGCTCAGTTGCAACATGCTACGACAGGTGTGATTTGGTTTTGAGAGTATTAAGTAACCCATGATATGACCTCCTCGGTGACGCCGATTTTGACCGCTGTACAATCCTAGGGATGCATTCTGCGTTGGTAGAAGTGGCGGAACGAACCTCTTTGCCCAAATCACTTGGTTACATAAGCTGTGCTACTTTGTAGTATATTAATCATGCCTTCAAACCGGATTGTATTTTTGACATAGACCTAAGGAAGCCGTACATGACGTAGTATGCTCGTTTATGATTTTCTCACCCAGTACATTAGTTATTAATATGCACGCATTTTGTCTTAATTTTTTATTCAATTTTCAGTTGACACTACTGTTATGCAGTTTCACATTTGCTCGATAGGCGATTGAACAAACAAGTCACTTATTTTGTTATTGTAGTTTCACCGATTCTATCCCACGGGATTTGTTAACCAACTGCTTTTTAGTTGAGACTAATCATTGTTCATTGTTCAAAGCGAATTCGGTCGCTCTACGTTGCACAGCCTCAAGTGCAGCAATATAGTGTTTTCGCCAGACTCTGCAGGATTGAATCCGTACTCCACATGCGGCGTCATGTAGACATACAGCATTTGCGAAAAAATAGATGTTTTGTACGCTCTTATGAAGAGGCCACGTTGCTACCTGACTCATAAGTAGCTTTTCAGCCTGTTTGGAGCAGCCTAGTTCCTCCTACGCGCTTATCCCAAGGTCGCTTTCCTAGGAAGCACGTTTCAACTGCTGGCCCCAAGCCGATGTTCGCAGGCATGCAAATGACGGATGACAGGGTTGTTCAATTCCGGCACACGGGCCAAATGCGGCCAGTGTTAACAATTCCAGCGGCAGGCAACCACCTCATGAAACAATAAGTTCAATCTTGGATTGTTACCTTACAGACCACACTATATAGAACACGAAAATTACGCACATTGCATATACAACCTTCAAAGGCAACGGATACTGGCAAAAGTCAGGAAGGTAACATTGTTCAGTTTTAACCAAGTAGCAAAGGTGAATCTAGTGCTTTTACTAAAGGTATCTTAACTAAATAAAGCATAAAAGACATGGTGCGGTATTTAACACATGACTTCTGCTTGGTGCTCGACGTATTGCCAATGCGCTCACAGTAACTGTCCTGGTGTTGCAGATCGGCTCACTCACTCGGCACCTAATCGTCAGCCCTCGGTAGCTCAGTGGTAGAGCAGCGGACCGGAAATTTGTGAACCGGGGTTTGATTCCCCGACGAGGCAGACTTTCGTGGGGTATTATACGTTTGCCAATCGATCGTTTTAGTGCTATTATCATGCCTATTCAAGCGTGCCTCTCCTGGGCGAGAATATACTATTTATTTATTTATTGAAATAGGCCGCCCTTTATGTGAACGGGATTTCTCTTTTTGGTTTATCTCTGTTACCAACTTCTTATTGCATTATAATTTACTTTGTTATTTCCTTACGCCTAAAAACTTCAAATTTTTGCTTGCCTATTACCACAAAATCAACATTATTTCTATCACCTAATTAATAACAGCATGCGTATTCAGTAGATGCATATGGACCAGCACGACATTTGTTATTTCGTAAGGTCTGCACAGTTCGCATTGTGAAGAGATTGATGAGTGGAAGCACAATGCATGTGTCCTAAACATGAATCTGATATATCGCGGCAGGATAGCAACGTTCGAAACCATCGGAAAAAGTAGAAGTAATGGTGGAACGCGAAGTTGGTCCCGCTAAATGCCACGTCCATTGCCCTGTAGAATGAGCGCCATCGGAGTGCACGAATACTCTCAAAAACCTTCTCAGTTTATATACAGAGTTTGAATTTGAGATATAAGTGCACACGATAGAAAGATGTCTCGTTCGAAAGCTGTTGATTTGCTTGAAGGTCGATGCATTATTCTGCTTGCAGCTGGTCCGGGAGGCTAAAATAAAGGCCGTTTCGTCCCATTTATTGCGTTCTCGACGAATACCCCCCACCGTTCTCCCTGGCTCAGCTTCACTACCGGACGCCGCTCGTACCCCCTTTTCGTCTCGTTTCGTCAGGCCAGTGCTGCTCCCTCTGATTCCCTTCGTTGCGTCTGTTCCCTTTCTCGTCCGCTCCCGTTTTATTGACTACCTGTACTCCTGGTAAGCATTGCCTTCTGCCTTCCTACAATATGGCTGTACCTGTCGATGTTTGCCATCATCAGGGCGAGTATCAGGCGAGAATGTGTCTCCAGAGTGGACGATGGGTGACAGTATACAACATCCACTAGGCATATGCCGTTTTGCCTTAATCAGTGAAGGCACCAGTGTGAGTGGTTTTAGATGAATATCCTGGCGAAAGTTACAAACACGTGTATCAGTTGCATGAAAAGATTTCACTGATCCACGAGTGTGCTTCACTCCTAAATGTTCCGCCACTTGTTTACAATAGTGTGTGTCACTCAGAATCGTGCTTTCGGTAGGCTCTGCTACAGAAACCGTATCCGCCTCCTACAAAAATTTCGCTCAGAGCAACAGCTGAGCCTCCACGAGACATTTCGGTTTACCGGAGTCACATCGTTATTTTTCACAAATGGCTTAAGGCTAATCCAAATTACTTCCAGCGAATGTAGGGATAGTGGTCGCGTTACCAATCGCAGGAGTCTTCCTGATTGCTATGGTCCCTCTTGGAAATTAAGTTCCAGATCTGTGCGACATGGTGCGTTATCACGTATCACGTAGCAGCAACAACAGTGCCGTTGGCATCCAGCAGTTGCCGCAACCACCACACCCATCTTTCCTTGTTTTAACGTCCTGTTAGGAAGGAATATGTTTGCAGTTTATTTACAGTCGCTGCGCTGACAAAGTGCAGATTCTATTAATCAGTGTTAACTACCACACACAGTGTGCGGCTGCTACATGCTGAATGTCCCCATCCTTCAGCTCTACCTTCATTAGTTGCAACACATACGGCTTCCTTCACTTCTTGTTCTCTATAGTATTCCTAGACTCCGGCATTGAATATAGCTTCTTCATGACTATAAGTCGACCCTATATGCGTCGAAGGACTTTTTGACACCCACATCCATCACGAAGTCCACCGTCAATCGGAAGTCTTACTTTCACTGCTGCATCAGCGACGATTGGCGCATAAGCAATGAAATCAGCTCAAGCATTTTAAAAGCCAGAAGTGCCTTCTTGTACTTGCGACAACTTTGATGACAGAAAGGAGTTGCCCTTCGTCTGAAAGGTCATATATACAAAGCCACAATGACGACGGTATATGGGAGTGAGATTAGGTACCTTCGATCTGATGACCTGAGGTGTCTTCAAGCTTTTGATCATCGCCGTCCGCGGAGTATTGTTGGTGTCCGGTGGCCCCAGCATGTCCGCAACGATGAAGTGCGTAAGCGGGTGCTAGGCATTAATCGTCATACTAGTTCCTTAGAACAACAGATAGCACAGAATAAGTTACGTTGATTTGGGTGCGCACTATGTATGACTGGTAAGGGCTTACTGAGGAAGGCCTTGTTTTGTCTACCAGTAGTGGGGTGTCGTAATGCTCGAGGTGAACAACAGTTGACTTGGTAGCGGGAAGTTAGGTCACTAACGAGCCAACTTTGTGGGCTCAGTCAGTTTCGTCTTCCAGACTGGAGTCCAAGCCACACGCCTTGTGCTTGGCTCGAAGCTTTATAGGACATGGCTCGCAGTCTCCTAGTCGGACTGCCTGTCTAAATTGTGTTTGGTGCTGAGTTATCTGCGAGGTAATGCCTGAATATGACGGGGGGCAGTGAAAGCCGCAAGGAAGCTGTCTCGCTTACGCTGCCTTGTTTTTGCACGATCGACAACTTTATGTGAGGATAGATTGTTGACAATGTGTAGGTGCCTTGACGCTGAATGTTTGCTTATGGCAAAGGGACTTCCCGGTAAGTCCCCTTTCACCCTATTATTATTATTATTATTGTTTTACAACTTTTATTGTTATTAGTATTGAATGTTTTGTTGGTCGGTGTGGCTGTATGGCAGCGAACCATCTGTTCAAATGACTGTCGTTGATGATGAGCAATAGGAGTGTTCTTTGGGGTGTAGTGATCAGGACGAAGGGCGATTTACAAAACTAAACCGAGGAGACTCTATGGTGCTGGTAGGCTTCGATTCAATCCATCCAACTGGTCAATCCACGTCACTCTGTGAGTACAGAAGTGACTAAGTCCTGCGTAGCACGCAGCTACTTAGGGACAAACTGCGTGAAGATTATATGGCCCTGCGTGCATGTAAGAGGAATTGGAGCTGTTTACTAATCTACTCTTGGAGAACAACTGTTTGGCCAGAATTTTAACGCCACATGCTAACAATAGCGGTACTAATGAGGAGCATCGCAGTAGAGATAGGCGAAACCGTTATCGGACTACCATTTACCTGTGCGTTTGCCACCATGGGACAGCAACGCGCATGGCCTCTGCTATTCATAGCACTTACTATGCTACTGAGATTGTCCATATTAACAGGACCAAAGAGCTATCTGTACTTCCAACAAAGGAAAGAGATTCTATCGGCGCCAATTCACACTGTATCCTCCGTGTAGCGGAGCACGCCACATCAGCCGAAACAATAAGGTGTTGGACTCCAGATTGGGTGGGGATTATGTGCCTAAATGTCTGCGGCGTGCAACCAATCAGTCACCTACTCACGAACAACACATGCGTCATCCAGTAGTAGGCACCTACTGGCCACCTGCCATCTGCTTGGTCATGGTACAATGGCCGGAGGCGCGCTGCGGTATACTAACACCAGAATTCTGTGTTTTGCCGAAGTTGTCTTGAACAGTCGGAGCAAGTCGGTACTCCGTCACTAACAAAACCGCGGTTCGTAAGCCTTAGGCTGCAGATGTGACATTTGTCCTCCACTCTTGCGTCTACTTTGTTCGGTAATAAACTATATGTAATCACACTTTTTCCCGTTAATGTAGTGGCTGTGATGTGACAAGACGAAAGATGGCCGAACTACATGCCTCAAGTATCGTCCAGTTCGCTTAAATGAAAAGGTGACCAAGCACGTAAACCAGGTACCTGGAAATTAGTCTGACCCCATAGACACGCTCATGTGTTGGTAACCATTAAAATTGTCCGGCATCATACAATCTACCGCAGGGACAAAAATGCAATGTTACTGGTTGAATATACTTTTTTGATGTACACTAACTGGTAGGCAAGCACACCAATACACGGTCTTCTGCGGAGATAAAGAATTGACCACGAAGACACATGGAGAAGTAGATGTGTAGAAGTACATTGCATGTGTATCTAAGGTGAAGCTGACAACCTGCGGCAGTTGGATTTGGACATTCGAGTCAATTGAACCAAGCGGATAGAATAGTGGGGCGCGAAGATGCTCTCCGACCAATGCCACGTCGATTGCCCTGTAGAATGAGCGTCGTCGGAATGTACGGTTACTCTCGAAACCCTTCGTCTCCGTCTGAGGGTTGAGTTCGAATTTGAGGTCAGCGTGAGCACGATGGTAAGATACCTCGACGGACGACTTATAATCATGAAGCATTTAAACACAGTCCGGGAATCCGTAAACACAGAAGAAAATGGGAAGCAATTTCTTACGTTTTGGTATTGGTGATATTCTAGGTTGGAAGAAAAGGAAACCGTGCGGAATAATGAGATAACTTTTAACTTCTTTGGTTCTCCCGCCGATAGGCGTTCATCTTGTGGAACTCGTGCGGAGCGGTAGTTGCCAAGCGCACGAGAGTAACATTTGCATATTGCTGTAGAAAGAAGGCTCGATAGCCTGATGGAGTTTGTCATGAAAAGAAGCCGTTTCAAGGTGCAAAGGGGCGCAGGATGGTTGTGTCAAATGTTGGATGCAAACGGCTCGGCGAATATCGAAAGATGCCTGCTTCTCTGTTATGTCATGCTATTCCACACGAATCTGGAACAGGTTTCCCAACTGTAGCTGTGTCTTCTGAGGAGGCTTCTATATCTTGCTATCATTCTCCATCACTGAATCCTCCTGTAGGTATTCCGAGAATCATAAAGGCATACTTGATGTTGGTTATGAGAGGGTATGATTCCGATATGCTCAATGAAGATCTTGCGGGTATTCTCTGCAAGAGTGAGTCGAGGATACGCTTCCTGGACCGTACTGTGTTAGAGCCCAGAGCATTGCGACGGAACGATACAACACGTGAGAAGCGGTTACGCCCACGCATTTCACTTTATAGACTTGTACATCTCTCATATTCCAATGATATAAGTGCACTTGAATTAACATGTTATGGTTTCTTTCGTTTCCATGCATCATATCAATTGTTACAACATGCCCAGCGTTATCTATCGGGAATCGCAATCGGAGATTTACAATGGTTTTCACGACTATAGCGGAACTTAGGATTCGTGGCAATCAGGATGGCAATTATATTGCTAGTACCGGTGGCATACCCAGTGTTGTTGTGAGTACCTGACGAGTCGGTATGTGATGAATCGCATGCAGCTTGTACTCCAAACACGACCACCGTGGTTAGAAATAGGATTCATTGTACTGAATGCAACTTTGGGTAGACTATTTTGGGTGCCTTAAAATGACATATATCCGTATGTTACACCACTTTGTAGCAGACCGGTAGCAATGGTTCACGCATAGATAGCAGCGAAGACATTCACTACTGACTATTCCAGGATGTGGAATAGCGTTTTGTTACTCGTCAGAGGGCTGTGAGAGCAACTACATTCGTTGCGCCAACTAATTTGTATCTAGGATTGCGAGACATCATCCGTCGTCCTCGGATTCCACCTACGCTGGTAGCACATCGTTCTACAGTATAGGCGCCCCTCATTCAACGGAGGATGACGTCGTGGTAATTGCCTGTACACTGGCCAATGCGAACTGCCATTTGTCCCTCGATTGTAATCAGCTGAATGCAGGTGGACTGCCCCACAACTACTAGGGTAATGTGATTAGGTTAAGCTGTGTGTGACCTCTAGTTTTCCTCCAGCGTAATGTGTGCCCACCATTTAACATACACTAGGGTCACAACGGCGCTTGCTGAGTACCGATCTCAGTGTGTGGGTTCAAATATCGTTCAACACAGTGGAGAGCAAGCAATACGCTGTACCCACTTCGCACATGGCAATCTCACACAGATGGGAGATTGGCTGAGAACCATGTTCAACACGTTCAAACTCCGTGGCGTCCAGAAGTGCCACGTGCGTCTTGCCAAGTGTGTGGTGTCAGTCTCGCCGGTTATTGCTGAGTCGAACGTGGCCAGTGCCCGTAAGACACGTTCGTCCTTTGGGCACGCAACGCTGTCCCAGTGGGTCTGGTTTCAATGCCAAGCTTGCAGTTCGTAGTGTGTGCTGTTTGATGATTTGGAATTGGCAACCAACGCAAACGGCACACAGTTTGGTGCGTCTGCGCCGTTTGGATTCATCTTGCTTGAGTGAAGAAGTAATTGAAAGTATTTACGGTGAAGCACGACTTTTCTTAATGAAGTATGTCACTGATTTTATGGACACAGTTGTCTGCGTATCTAGTCAGGGTACATTTTACCCGAGGTCAATTGGTTCTGCCGCAACGGGGAGCGCTGTCTTAATGGGCGGAATTGACGTGCTCACTTTCTTCTTATTCCTCTGATATAATGGACGCTAATATACAACTCCTCGGCAAGCGATATGTTCAGCTTTTCTCGTATTTATATTTGTTCTTATCCTTACGAAGGCTGCGAATCGCTGGCTGTTACGTTAGCGAGGCAACTTGAACTGGTTTAGGTTTTGACTGTGAATTCACACTACTCGAGTAGTGGATCAGAGTATTTCGTAACCCAAACCCAACACCATTTAAACGAAAAGGACTGTCTAGCAAATCTGCTTACAGCCCGACGAAATTCGATCATCATTTTTGACAAAGCGCAGTGACGACAGATCGATTTAACGGTCTTCAAAGACTCAAAGCATTGCTTTAATGCATGAAGAATTATGCACAATTTGCGAGATGACCACCGTTATTGGCTGGACCACAACACTTTACCCACATACACATTGCGACTGTCGACGTGCCTATGCGCAGTCTCGCGGTAGCTTTGCGTGTCTCACACAAGGCAAGACAGACATTCCCACACGACAAATTTCCACTCACATTGACAACAATATGAGTAGGTACTACGTAACCACATGGTGATGTCCGTGCTGTGTTCAAATATCCCCGAACATCTAGCGAGTCTTGAAAATGTAGACCAGCGAAGCAGCGGCTGAGATAAGCTGCGCACTAGAACTGAAAGTTCTCCCAACTACTCTTGTACACATCTTATGAAACCCATCATGTAAGTACGTAAGGGAACCTCGGTTACCGTGAGTAAGACATGAGACCTGGAATATATTCTCTTAGCACGTCATATCCTAGTGAACTATTATGTCGGTGCCTGCGTTTTTCCGAAAAAGTTATAAGCCCAAATTCAGAATCAGATATCCGAATCGAGCGCTTCACGTCAAAATGCGGAGAAGAAAGTGGTACTGGTGCCCTAAACCTTGTATGCACAATGTCCCCGAATCCAAATCTAATACAATTAAGGGTAAGTTGACGGACGATCGAAATCAGTGGGGTTCCATCTGTACGTCGATCGGTGTCCATGCTAATCCCACGACATTAAAAAGAATCTCGCTCCACCCAAAAGCGTTGCACTATGGCGAACACCGGTTACTTCGGGTAACACTAAACTCGGCGGACGAGACTGAGACCGTTCTGCTGTCTGCGGATCGTCTCCACAACGACTCAAGTGGAGTGCCCATACTACCTGAAATCCCGTGGAAAGAACGTCCAGTGGATCCCGCTAACAAAGAGAGACCCAGAAAAAGTCAAGATAAGAAAACTCATTACTCACGGTGTTCCTGAGCTTACTGATTCGTCTTCCGACGGTGCTCAGATGCACGACCCGCACGCGGTCCCAGGCTGTTAAAACTTGTGTTACAATCAGAACTAACCGCACAAACCCTACTAGAGAGCTGGACTAAATTCCGTAGTAGATTGCCAACAGAAATTCGTATGAAAACAGCGGGACCACCAATACCTTCTAATAACATTTCAGTAGAGGCACAACTCTTGATGAAAACGCCAACTGCAGGACCCAACTCGGGGACGGTTTCAAGAGTAGCCATAATATCCGGAGGGACACAGCAGAGCACGAGCAAACACCGGGATCCGGGGCATCTGATACCTGCTTATACATCAAATACTTCTCGAGGGTATACAGCCCCATCCAAAAAACGATTAGTCGCTGATCCTTTATTGGTCGGCATAAACTCGCTTGCTTCATCTGTCCAATCTAACACACTCTTGGTCTCCGAGAAGCTCACATGCATGTACACAAATGTACAAATGTAGCTGAGGCTTTGATGGGGTACCTGAAGAACAACAAAATTCTCGTTTCAGAGCTGCACGGCTTACACCAAAATCGCTCCTGTACCATTAATCGGTTGATTGCGCGTGCAAGCTGGACGGTATCTGTGGACGCTGGTGTAGGAGTCGACATGGCCTACTTAGATTTCTTAAAAGCATTCGACCGTATAGACCAACGCATTCTCCTCCACAAACTCCAGAAATATGGAATCAGTGATCCTGTTCTGGGCTGGATAGGAGATTTTCTCCTGCAACGTCACCTGAATGTGAGGGTTCAAAGCAACCTATCAGAATCCATCGAAGTTCAGTTCGGCGTACCTCATGGCTCGGTACTTGGACCCCGCCTGTTCCTGGTTTTCATAAATGATCTCTCCAGCGTGCTATCTTCTAACCGTTTGTTATTTGCTGATCATTTAAAGGTATGGCGTACTATAGCTGCAGTGTAGGATCACGCAGTGTTGCAGGAGGACCTGGACAAAGCGTAAACATGGTCCATCGAGAACATGCTGCATATCAACGTCATTAAGTGCAAAGTTCTCAGCATAAGGCACAAAAGTATGCACAAATACCGCCTAGGACCAGAAATTCTACAGCGAGCTTCTCACGAGTTCGATCTCGGCGTGATACTTCAAGATGACCTCGGTTGTTTGAGGCAGACTGAAAAGGCAGTTAAGAAAGCGAACCAGTACCTCGGCCTTCTTCGTAGAGCCTTCGGGAAGTTTGACCCTTCAGTCTTTACGAAAATGCATAGTGCGTACATGAGGCTGCACTCGGAATACGCCATTCAAGCTTGGCGATCCGGGCTCAAGCACCATCTCACCGTACTCGATACTGCAAAACGTAGGGCAACGAAGAGCGTCAGAGATTCGATCAGCCTCCCCTACCCACTCAGGCTGAAGACACTTAAAATATACAGTGGAAGTTATCGGCGTCTAAGGCGCGGTCTCATAATGGTGTACCAGATCATGAGAAACCCCAACAACCCAAGAGATTCCATTCTGATATTCAGTCAAAACACCCCGCTAAGAGGTCACCAGTTTAAGTTAGTCACGCAGTACAGCCGCCTGGATTGTCGGCGAAACTATTTCTCCCTTCTAGTGGCACAGCCTTGGAAAGCCCTTCCGGAACATATAATTCTTGCACCCAACCTATCCCTTTCCAAAAAGCGCCTTGACGGTACTCTGTCATATTTGCACTACATGCTATAGCCCATGACCATCAGATGCTGGCACTAATGCACAACAGACAGTGGATAGTGCCATAACCCTACTCGAGAATGAGTCACTCCAAACCCCTCGCACGAAATTTGATAAACGCTACTACTATAGAGAGTGGATTTCTGTATGCTATCGACCCATGATAGTTGCACACGAGTAAGCGTGGTATTTGCTATCTTTTTATTTTTTTCTCGCCTATTACGTGACCAATAACCACTCCGCCTATTGCTTTGTGTGCGTACATTCTCATTTCAAACTCCCTTTATACGACAGTGCAGTTACACCTGTAAGCGCCCGAAATAACGACTCCATTATCCCTTCGCTATCTTTTTTGTCACGCTAAACATCCTACGGGACATGTCAAGCACCTGCATTTTTACCCGTTATAAATCATTGTTCATGGTTCATTGTGTGCCAGAATTGAAGCATAATGACCAGAGTGAACGACAAGTACACGACGTTGAAGAATGGAGGTATACTGCATAGCCCCATAACAAGAAGAAGGTTGTGGCTTTCGATGTGGCCTTTCCAACGGACACCACAAACCACCACGGTAGTAGGCCAAATGTGCTGCAACTTACCTTAGATACGCACGAGATGGTGCCAATGGTGATCTGAGCATGGCATGGCCACCGGAAACGTGGACCGCTAGAAGTTCGTTCAAGACCACTCCTTCAAGCAGTACGGACGCCGGGTGCTGAGGTGCCAGAATCAGGTGTGCGCGCATCAGTTAATCATCCGTACAAACCCTCGGTTCGAAAAAACGTCGACAGACCGCCACTATTTGCCCCGGTTATACCCAGCGAAATGGGCTCCTTATGCTGGAACCAAACAACGCTCTATACCCACCCTCAAGAGCTCTGTACTAAGCTGCCAGAACTGCGATATGAAACAATAACTTGGGACATGCTAACCGTGTGCGCAACGTGGTTCTCAAATGGCATACCAGATGCGGAAAGTGGACTCTGTGAAAGGTTTGATTGAATGGCCTTTTTGGAGTACAATTTGTGTGATTGGATTGCCACACGCAATCTCAATGTGAACCGTAATCCACACTGAAGTCATTGCGAGCACTGGTACCGTAACCAAAGCAGCTGGTGATTGGGTGTTGCCCGCATGCAAACACTGCGCATCATGACGAGTTTCGATCTGATTTGATCTTATCAGGTAGAGACAGCAGGCCTCGAAACCGGGACCTTTGGAATAGTGTCCGAAACCTCGAACCCTTTTGGTTACCGGGTCACGGATGGCACGCATGGCACAACGATTAATAGGTGCTTTGAAGGCCATTTTGGGGTACACTTTGTGTGCTTTGCATTCCGATATGCAATCTCAATGTGGACCACGATACATACCGGTGAATGTTGGTCAATGCGATCACTGTGACCGATAGTCAAAGGCATAGTGGTTTCGGCTACTATTCCAAAGATCGCCGCTTCGAAGCCTATCATCTCTAACCGTTGAGAACAAATGAGATCGGAACAGGGTGGTGATATGCAGAGTTTTCCGGTGAGCAACGCCCACTGTCAATCAGTGCAATGTTACTCATTTGGTGTGATCGTCCATCGCTCGGTGACGATGTTGTTCTCTACCACAGAGATTAACTGAAATGTTTGGCTATTACTGAGCATTCCCTTCTTAACTCGGATGACTTATTTTGCTGATTGCAGTCAGTAATTTGACATTGTGGACCTCAAAAGTAGAGGCTTGATAGTTGACTATTAGCAGTTATTTACAGGCTCGCGGAATTCTTTGTTAGTGATTACATTCTTTTACGCGTTCTCTATTATGCTGTTTTAACAAGGTACTATGCGACTTCACTGCATCTTCAATAGTATCAGCGTCCCCAATTGCACCATACATCAACTAGAGGCATCCTTTCATTTATATGACTGTCTCGGATAACCATTTGCATCGACCAACTAGACACCGCGGTCCAGACAAGCAACCACACCTGAACTTAATCCCGACTAACGATGAGTTTATACTTGAGTCCGTTTCAAATGACCCTCCACTAGGTAGTAGTGATCATGCAGCCCTAACGTTTGGCTATGTATGTTGATGAAGAATGTGAAACTCAACAAACTTTTGCCGATCATTCAAAGCTTCACAACCTAGTGACAACCGTTGACTGGGACCTCCTGGTGCACGGTTTGGTGAACGACACAATAAATGGATTAAAAGTCAAAAGTAAACGGGATAATGCAAGCTGCCACAAACGTTGTACCTTTACGAGTATCGCACCGGGTCAGCCTTATGGATCAGTAGAAGAGACGAGATTTTGAGACAACATATGCTAAGCTCATGTGATAACACGCAGAAGAATTACAAACTGATTAAAAACTACTGTGGTTAAGCATTAGAGTAGGAAAGTACGAATGTAAATTGGCAATAGTACTCATGTTTAGGAGCAACAGCAAACTGCTTTACGGGTATGTAAATAACAGAAGAAAGATTAAGTATGGAACATCTCCAATCAAGAGAGCCAGTGGCCTAACGACTACTGTTGTGGAGACCGCCAATGCACTGCAAATTTACTCAGTGTCTACGAGCACCAAGGAACTTCACTATCACTCTCCAGAAAATATCGTCAGCTGATCCAGAATAATCTTTACCCCAGCAGCTATCGCAAGAAAACGGCAGTCTATCTGAGAAAACATTGCCCCGGAAATGGGCAAGATTTAAACAAAAGTACTTAAAACTCCTACCTCCAAGATAACAGCACATGGTGAAACTTTTGCCTAATTCTCTCTGGTTCCCATTCACCCCATTTGAGTGAAAAAATGAAATCATCGCTCCGATATACAAAACAGGTAGGTGATACGACCCTGCCAACTACCGACCACTTAATCTCCTTCCTGTGTAATCAGCAGTGATGGAGTTAATAATAGCAGAAGAACTGACGTGATATTTTAAACGTCTGCAAATAACTTTTACTGTCTAACATGGTTTCCGACGTATTCCGTCTTGCCTTACCAACTTAATTCCTGCTCAGAATTAATGGATCTTGGCGGTTAACGAAGGAATCAAACTATAGGTGATTTACTTAAACTGTTCGAAGGTATTCGACAGAGTCAACCACGTGGTTCTCCTCCGAAAACTTGGTGCATACAGTATCGACGGTCCTGGCTTATCTGGTTGGATGTTTACCTACATACCAGAGCAATCAAGCTAAGAATCGCTGCCACGCAGTCGGAAGGCCTGGGCGTCTTAGTGGTGTGCCGCAAGGATCCGTCCTCAGCCTTCTACTTTTCTTATTCACGCAGCAATTATTCGATGTCTTGTGCAAGTATTGCCGATTATGCTAACATCTAGAGAGCTATTCCTACGACATCCGAGCTTGCCTATCATCAGAAAGATCTGGACTGGATTTATGAATGGGTACAAATGAATCAACTCACACTGAACCCCGCAATGTGCCATTTATTGACACTGCGCAGCAGCTTCAACAACGCGTATGTTTTGAGGCAGCACGTCCTGCAACACGTGACTAGTAAGGGAGACTTGGGTATCATCGTTCAAATGATTTTGGGCAGTCAACTCAAATTTTCGAGGGCAGCGAATGTGACGAACTTTAACTTCAGTGTTTTTAGTCGAACTATTGGTGCCCTTGAGCGACAACTAGTACCCGTACGGATTAAAGCGTATATTCGTCTACATTTTGAGCATGCGGTTTAAGCCTGGAGTCCATGGTTAAAACAAGAAATTCGCCTTTTGGAGCAGGCTCAAAGAATAGTCACCAAAGTAACACATGGACTATCAGGTTTCAATTGTGAAATGCGTCTTCATTTACTCGTAGAGAACTCATTGACACAGCGCAGAGTAATAGAAAGTCATAATCTATGCACAGCAATGCTAACTCCTTACAAACAATGCCAAGTTCACTACCTGAAACAAATAAGACAACACACCCATTTTGTTAGTAGAAACATTTTGCTCTCTTCAAATCTGTGGTATACACATCGATGCATTGCCAGCAAGCGCAGTGAATGTACCACACATCGAAACCTTCGAAAAACTATTATTCATTATAAACCTTAACGTCAAAGCACTGCACGATTTAATTCCGGACAATTTTCGCTGCATATTTTTTAGTTCTGTACTCCAGAACACGTGAAACTTGACAGCATCATGAAGAATGAAGAAAGTTGAGGTAGCAAATTCACCTACATACGTAGTCACACATACACATGCACACAGATTATTGTCCGTGTGGCGTCTGTCTACTGGTTTACTACCAACCTAGAGCCAGTGTGACGAACGCGTCCTTCTGTACACAGACTAGGATTATGCTGTTTGATCGCAACCGCCTCAGCGTATCGCAGCACATGAGTGCTGTTTGATGCGTAGAGCTTTCATCGCTCACTTCAGTAAGAGGAGAAAGAGGAGCTCACAGTGCATAACGTTAAAATTACGCCCAGTCTATCTTTTAAGGGCGATGATGGGATATCCTAATCTGTCGGTATCCCATGAAGTGGACCAACAGAGTTGCCTAGCGTTTTTGGGTATACTCATTAGGGGACGGGCTGAAGGTACATTGCAGTGCAATGATCACCGCAAATCCTTTTGGAGTGGACAGTACCTTTATTTTTCAAGCTTCGTCCCGATCGCATACAAACGCGTCTTAGTGAAACCTCTCTTCTACCGGGTTAAAGGTATTTGCTTCTCTAAAACTATAAAAGCCGAAGAACAAATTCTACGCAAGAACTTAATTTCTAGTGGATATCCTGAGAAGTTTATACAAGTATACAGCAGACCTTCCAGCGTAAAAACACCGGTGTTGACGGCTGAGAAAAAGGATGTTACTTTGTTCTTGCCGTTCAAGGGGGACCATATGATGAATCATATCAGACGCAAGCTCCGGGCCGCCCTAACGCGCACCTACCCGACAGCCGAGTTTCGACTCAGGCATATCACGCAGGGACTTGTTCTTCATAACCGTCAGAGCATCTCACCGGGTAGTTCGGCCTCTGTTGTTTACCAGTTCACCTGCTGTTACGGTGACATTTACATAGGCAGAACAAATCGTCAGTTAGCTCAGAGAGTAGCTGAACATTTGCCAGGGTTTTTGGGACAAGTGATTACGTAACAAAATGGGACGGATCTGAGGATTAATCGGAGACCGGCATCGTCTATCACCGAGCAGCTCATGACAACCCGTCATCACGTGACCCCTGAGACAGCGTTCAGTGTTAGTACGTAACAAAAACCCGATAATGTTGGCAATTAGTGAGGCGTTGTTAATTAAGGCCAATCAACCTGTGCTAAGTGCACAGAATCTCTTCAGGCAATCAATTCGGTTGCCATGGCCTTGATTGTGACATTTTGACTTGTGTTGCTTATTTTTTACATGTATATAATCGTTTGTGTGTTTCGGCTCCTATTGTGTTTACGACTGAAGAGAACAATCGAGATGTTGACATATGGTAACCACTGTCTTCTCTCTGCTTTGACGAAATGGCTGAAGGGGACCCACTGTTTACGTTTTTACTGAATATTTCGTCGGGAAAAGATTGCTTTATTTATTAAACTTTCACCTGATTGATAAACGTTACAGAGGAATGGTAGAGCGATTAGAAGTGCAGCGCCTAGACTGTTGATAATTCATCTTCATCACCGGGATATTTTGTGTTTCCATCGTAAGCTATTGAATTATCGGAAAGTGACACGCATCTATTTGTATACAGAATGAATGTCGCTACAATACTACTAACATCAGAGAAAACAAGGGCATGCATTTTTCCTCCCTAGAATGATTTTTCAATATACCGTAATGCCCTCACATTTAATGTTGTCTGTCAACTCTTGCGAGTTTGGGTAATACGAAGAAATACTGATTTCATGGAACGAGCATTCGTATAGCAAGTTTCATCTGCCGTGTTCGGAAAAGTGAAAATTACCTAGTGATGTAGCTTTTGAGTTCTTATACATTCGCTACTTGTAGGAAGTGTTTCGGTAAGTTTGAGCCGCTAAAATCTTCAGGTGCCGAAAGGAATACATAGCAGGAATGGGGTGATGGATCCCCTTGGTATACTGCATCTGTGGCACAGTACTCAAGATCCGTTTGACGAAAAACTCACAGACTTCCTTTCTCTTCATCTGTTTATGGATGATAGATCTAAGAGTATATTTTTATAAAAAGTTACAGATGGTCGGGTAGAAGCGAATACCCTAATTTATGTCCACAAATAAAAGTGGGCCGGTGTGTCTGAGCTAATCACATACAGCGTTTTTGTAAATTAGGAAATGCAACGGACGCAATATATTCCCCATGAACGACAACATTAAGAACATTTCTGGGAGGAGAACACAGTTGCCCATCCACAGTAATGTACGCCACGACGGATTTTGTATTTAGTTGCATTCCTCAGTTAGATATAGTTTTCATCAGCCTCGGTTGTGATCATAGTGCCCGCTTAGAGAGAGGCACCCTTCAGAACTAATCATCACCCCGACTTGGATAGCGCTTCGCAATCCATTCACGCAACGACTGTCTAATATGAACCATGCAGTGCTCACATGAGGCAGAGGAGCAGAGGTGTAAAGTTTTTTCCTTCAGAACGGGTACCTCTTAATATAATTACGATGATAGGTAACAAATGCAGCTTTTCACAGCGACTTCATGAGTTTCGTCTCTACTAATTTAAAGAACACACCTCCTGACTTCTAACGAATCGGTTTCATTCAGCTCACTCACCTGGACGCTGATTACCCACATACGCAAGCAGGCAGTTGAAAACGATAATGAAAATCTCTCATTTCTGACTTATTGTGCTCAGGAATACACTTTCAATCTCTGGAGTGGTTTGCGTTTAGTAGATGTACGCGAGCAGCGATCTACCATTTTAACAGACTTCGAACAAAAATCTTGTGCATCTCTCAAAGGTGGCTACCGTCCCGTGGAGTCTAGCGGCAGGTAAAGATACAGCACCCAAAGAGAGCAAACTTATGACTTTGTGATGATAAGCTTGTATGTGAATCGAAAGTTTGACGCATTTTAAAAGGTGGCATTGGAAAATCAAACAGGATTATTCAGGTTGAATATTTTGGTAAAAGTTGGTTTTCAAGTTTAAGGCTACTAACAATTATCAACATTTTGAACGACCCACCCCAACTTTTCAAATCGGTAAACATGATGGCCATCGATATATTACCAAAATAGAAGTGCCGCATGTAAACACAGACGACTTTGCGACGAGGTGCAGTGAGGTATGAATGATGAGTGAATGATACTGATTGTGTTGCCAAGGGGATCGTTTTCACGGCAAAACAAAGGTTATCAGAAGATTTTTATACTCACCCAGCCATAAAAACAAACTCCTCACGGACACCGGCACGTACAGTTCTTCTCCTGTGACAACCTTGTGCAAGGGACGTGCCAACTGGTTGAAAAAAGAAAACGTGGCTGCATGTAGTTTACTCAGTTTGGTTAGATATATGTTTTCTGAAGTCATTAAGAAAGGAACCCTATTTTGTCGCTTAAAGTGAGGCAAATGACAACGGTGAAACTAGTGCTTGCCCGCAGTTGTGCTTATGTTCTTAGCATAAAGCAAATGGATAAACCTCGGCCAAGCACCGTACGGCAGTGATGTGTGCAACGTATAGTTTTACATGTTAAGTTGAATGAAATATGTGATGCGATGTTCACAAATTAATACACTCGCATTCACACTGTGCAAAAAGCTACGCTGTTCATTCAGCAGGCCTGCCTTCACAAGAAAACCTTGAGTGCTGTCCTAGTCAATCCTATTAGCAAGAAATTCAAACATTCCTTCCTTTGAAAATCAAAATGCAAATGAATGCCCGGAAGGCGTTCGAAGCACCATCTTCCCGTGTCCTTAGCGCATTCTACTATTGTTTAATGAAATTATCAAAGACGAGAAAAATTGCCCAAATCTATGAGTGCAGATGGTCACCAGCTGAAATTGTCACTTTTATTTTATTCAGATATGAAAGTGGCCTAGCTAGAATTAAACGGTTCATCATGGACTCAACTGCTTTGTAAGTCCGTGATGTTTTCTGGTCCAAAATTTACAAGCAATGTGGAAAGCAATTTAACAATGAGAAATAGAGGCTTGGACTCCCTAACCGCATGTCGATGATCCACTCTAACATACAACTGATAGCCAACCACTTTTTGCAACTTTCATATGAGTGAGAGCAGTTCGTACTGACTGTTTAAGGCATTACTTGCCCCGTTAATTATCGCGTACACTCGTCGAGTTTGTAACAGACTATAAAATGGCGAGAAAGCTCAAATCCCAAATCTGGAGACTACATAGTTCCACGGAGCTTTACTACGAACGCCGTTTTCCAACCTGCAAGTCCGCAATAATGTTGAAGTGTGGTGCTTACACATGGCATTATGCGTGTCAACTTTGTAGGACTACCGCATCCCCGTTCTCTTCCTAGAGACATTGGTGCTAGATCCTCGGCTGCGTGATCTCATAGGGACACCGATATCCTCGATTATTATGTCGCTCTGCAAAAGATCTTCGTGTACTGTTCTGCGGCGGCAGCTGCGTCAAACTGACAATTGGTTTGCGATAAGAATGCTAACATTTCTATAAGTACCAGGGTGAACAAACCGCGTCTTGACCTTTGCTAAGGCCTGTAACAGCTCTCCCGCGAAAGACCACCGTATATTTTTCGGACTCGCGGGTAGTGTGCACGGTCCCTATTCTTCAATGTACAGGGAATTAGAAACAGTTAGACGACTGTCCCAGGTGGCAACCCTAATTCGATCATCCAATATTCGGCGCAGGGTACAGTTTGAAGAACCGAAATATTGGGCCTGACTACGAGGCGATACCAAGCGAGAGCGTTGCAGGAAATATGGCAATGATTACTAGAGCCACCAAAGGTGTCTTCGACATTGTCCAACACAAGTTAATAGGAAGTACACTTAACCTTTGTCACAAAGGATTTTGCGACTTCCGACGCACAGCCGTAAACAAACTCAGAGTCGAAACATGAGATTTTACCACTTAGGTTGCACATAATTCCAGTGTATATATTCATGAATCGGAGGTACCAAAACATCAGTGCGCAGACAGGCATTAAACCGTATTACGAACAGCCTCAAATTTAGGTGCGGTAAACAAGTCCGAATGGATTGAATGTTACCTAGAGCTGCAGGTCACACACTGTCTAGTCGAATGGATATCGGTGGAGGCGGTGCTAATGCTTCTTTTTCCTCGTGTCTACATACAATTTAAGCAAGCATGTTTGTTCTCATGCAAGAACTACGAAGCAATCAGGTGGTATACAACCATAGCGCCTCGCTTATATTTGAATAGTGCGTAAAAGGAACGATATTGGGGTCAAATAATATAGATATTAGTTTTAACTAGATTAATTATGCGCCGTAAAGCTTGCTTGATTATTCGGTCGACGAACCTATTATCGCTAACCGAAGGGGACATGTCCGACGATACATGGGTAGCGGGGTTTTGATTGGGTTCATTTAATTCTCCATGAACTGGTAAGGTAAACTTATTTGCCGAGTCGTCAGTGGAAATATGCATCTCAAGAGTGATAGCTTGCATCCATTTACTTACGTAGCATGCTGGGATGTCCACAACTTGGAATCTGTATATTCAGAAGAATAAAAGCAGGAATGTACATCCAAGATTCTGCTGATATTCCACCGGATTTCGTCTGACGGATTGCGACGCATCCGCAAGAGCCGGGAAATAATGAGTAAATTCGACTCGGTGCGTCCCGAACAACCTAATGAATCGCCTCACATATACTCACAGACAATCGGAGCGATATCAGGAAACTCCAAAATGAACGACCGCCATGGAAACCATGTGATAAAATCATCATTTGCATTTGCGGTTATGGTTTCGCCTTCAACCCTCTCTCTTTTGAGATGTTGAAACTGAGCGCACTATCCATTAGGCATACCCCATGAGATTTGACTATCGTGCATAAAATGTCCTAACTGCTTTTTCTCTTGGTCTCGTGTTCTTGAGTGACAGTAAGTATCCTGGTTTACACTGATTGACACAGCATTTGTAGCACTCTGGTTGCCATGGTGATTTGATCAATTACAAACTTGTTTACCACAGTCTGGGGCCGGCCTAGTGTCACAAGAGTGTTTAATGCTCAAACGAGGTCACGGTAACCGTCTCAACAACAGCACTCTCATGTCTGGGTTTGCTTTACAAATTGACTGATTTCACCATGCTCATATTGCGATGCAGGTCAACACGGCCTAACAAGTTCCTATAACATATTTAACACATTCCAAATGCATAAGACATAAGCAGGCAAAATCAGTTGGCGTAGCAACCCGGAAGGAGTTACACAAACGCGGTGATTTTCCCTAAGGAGAGTTGAGGATACTGACCCTAACTTTTAATCGTATAACCAATATAAAGTGAGGCAGCGAATGTAACTGCTAATATTTTCAGCCAGCGACAGCGACAGCGGCCTTTAATGCGACGGATAATGATAAGCAAAACTAATGGTACGTCAGCAGTTCCATCCATGTTCAGAATTAATTCAATGGAACAATAGAAAAATGAAATGATATGGACAAAAAGCAGAAGCTTAGCAAGTCCCGTAGGATGACCAGAAAGAGAACCATAACATGGCGAATATAAAACAGTGTTACCAAGAAAATCGCTTTGTTGAACTCAGCACAATGTTAACACAGAGGCATGCAGAACGGGCCGACCTCATTCCCGTAGGTTAATCCAGTTTGTGCAACTTTCATCGCATTATATCGTCTGTCGAGACAAACAGACTGTCTCTAGTAATGTAGGTGGGCAAGTGCAACATCAAAACGTTTTATAAACACGGGCAAATTGGGGCCAAAATAACGTAACTTGGGTGGGCATTCAATGGCTGAAACACACGAAGAGAGCAAAAGTTCCGTCGACATTCCAACCGACTGTATTGCGTACCTAACTCGTACTGGTGGCCCCTCAAATTCCCATGGTTGCTCAGCTGTGGTAGGTGGCGTCATACGTGGTTGGGGATCTTTAGAATCTGATAGGCCATAATAAGGTTGCCACGTAGGCGTCGGTACCGGCTGCTGTATAATTTTATGGTCCTCAGTCTAAGTTGATAAGGAAGGTTGATCAACCCTTTGACGTACTTCATGGCTCGTCGCTGTGGTATCTCAAGCCCCGCAAGGTCACGCTTTGCCAGGACTGCCCCGCGTGGATTGCGTATTCACCATGAGGTCGCACGTAGGTAAGCAACTGCGAACAGACAATAGAAAAGAGACGACGAAATTTCCTCCGGAGCATGCCAAACAGATGGTTTCCAGACTGCTCCCACTTTTCAGATTGTTCTGAGCAGCCCAGATCAGCCTCGGATTGTACACCAAGATGGCCCTCCTGGCTGACTATCTACAGGACATGGTCTCAAAGCTTGTAAGGGATTTTCGGCTGGTAACAATTATGAACCACCTTACACTTCCCGACTTAAGCTGGAGCAGATTGTGGAGTAAACATTCATGCGCTCCCTCCAGATCTTGCTGAAGTGCATGGTAATCTGCTGGATCGGCGATCGTCCGCCATATTGTAACCTCATCCGTGAACCGCATGAAATCTGAGACAATCAAACGCGTAAGCTAGTAATGAACACGAGAAACAGCCGCGGCCCCAGTAGTGATCTTTGTGGAAATCCAACTCGAAATAAATCAGATCGGACAGCGCATTTCGAACTCTGACATGCAGTTGCCGGTCCTGCAGGATATGTTTTATCCACCCAAGGACAGGATCAACAACTCCATAGTTTTCGAGCCTGTGAAGCGGCATGCCTTGTTCCAGTCGATCGAAGGCATTGGAGAAGTCGAGGTAAATGACGTCTCTCCATCTACCTTCAACCGCCGCTTCCGTTCAACTACTGTGTGCAAAATGTAATTTGGTAGTGCATAAACGGTGCTGGCGAAAACCATGTTACTCGGGTGCAATGACGTTGGAGCATTCTTGGTGTTGCACTAAAGCCTCGGCGATGATTGCATCCATCAAATTGGAGTGCACAGGTAGGAGGACCACTGGGCCATAGATGGCGGGTTCTGAGCGAGTACCGATTTTGAAAATTGCAGTGCGTAATCCATATTTCCACATGGTAGGCACAATTTGCTTATCCAAGTATGTTTGGAAAGAATGCGATAACTGTCCGGACAGTGGTGTTGCTGCTACTTCCAAAGCCCTCAGGTGAATACAATCGATTGCGGGAGAGCAGCAGGGGCGTAGTGATAGCAGTTTTTCAACACAGCTGTGTCAGTAAAATCGATATTAGTGAGTTTGGATTTTTGAGCTAGGGATGTGCGTGTGTGACGGGTGAGGACGTCATGTAACCATGGGCAGGTTGAATTTGGTGGGCTTTGACTGCCTCCTCAGCACTCGGTGCCACAAAGGCTGGCGTGTTAGGTAGGCGGTTACATAGCTTCACTTTCAGGATGGTGTTAATATACTTGTACAGGTGCCTTTGTTGTTAGCACAATTCCAAGCCGCCTACCGTTTTAGGGCTAATATGTCCCCACGTACAAGCATGAGAAAATGGTTGCGCTGGGTCACACAATCGCTCCACGTATCAGGAAAAGGAAGAGTTCTGTAGTAGTGCCAAGGTGCATCCTTTATTGCCAGGTGCTTGCAGGTTCTAGTTCTGATGATAGTCGAGGGATTGGTGGAGCGAACCCACTCCGTTTCCGAAACAGTTGCGATTAGATTACAGAAAGGTCTGACAAACTGAACCCAGGCGTTGTCAGGTGAGCCATCTCATCTCATCTCAGCTAAGTGGTTCAGGATGCTCCGAGTTCTGCTAGTACGTGTAAGTCTTGTGCCTTCCTCCAAGTATTCAGCGCAACACCCTCACTTCTAAAGTATGGTGACATGATCGCTTAGCACTACTTGGGTATCTATAAATGGCCTGTCGACCATGAGATCATTATATGTAATTGCGAAGTTAAGTACCGATGGTATGATATTAGTTTTGTACCTGGTATTTGAGGTGATGTGATTGTAGAGCGGGACACATGTAATAATGTCTTACAGATCGGTCTTGTATGTTTCGCAGGTGGATGTCGAGGTTTCCAAGTCGTGCACGTTGAAATCGCCGGCGATAAGAACGTGGCTGTAAGTTTGAAGTAAGCATCTCGTCAGTGATGATATTAGCTTGGAATCCATCTATGGAGTATACGATAAGGGGCGATATAGGACCTCTACGAAGCATTTGTTATTGTGTCTGAGAGGCAAAAAGCACCATAGCGAATCGGTAATCCGCATCTCCGGATCTTCTAGTGGTTCGCATTGTAAAGTGTACGATAGTATAGGATAGCACCACCTGTGCTGCTAGGACGGTGGTGTCGGAACCATGACATTCCCTGAATCGTGATCTCGTTATCTGCAACTGCTGAGTGCAACCAAGTCTCAGTTAGTGAGGTGAGATCCCGCGCGCTTGTTGACTGGTGCAACAGAAGCTCGCCGGTTCTGCTCAGAAGGTCTTGCGCATTCGTATACATGTTGGAAAGTGTTTCGGTCTTCAGTAATGATCCGAGACGGTTGTGGTTAGGAGGAGAGGTTATGCCGACCGTTGTATGACCAGCCGCTGGGCAATTGTTTGTAAAATTATCGGCGAGTCGATTGGATTTGGATTCAGTGGCATCGTGGTTAGCTCCTCGAATAACACAATTTGCGCAGTATCTGGGGAGGGGTTACGGGGTTGCACAGGAACATCCTCACTTTCTTCAGACCTGCTTCGGGTGGGAATTTCGCATAAGGTCACTACTTCGTTTGCCTGCTGTGGTGGTGCTTTAAGTCGGCGACAGTTTCGCTCGCCGCTTGAACCGGAGCTCGGTTTGCAGTCTGCTCCGAAGTGAATGTCAGCATTCCAGTAGTGTGAGTGCCATCTGCCTAGTTTGTATCACAAACTTAATTATCCTTGGGCCGCACCGTTTGTAGCTTTATGATTTTGGTAACCTCGAGAGAGAAGTAGTTATAATGTCCATCAAGAGCAAGGTTTCACGAATATAGCTCCACTGCTCCTGGTCATGTGCTTTTGCTTCGCATTCATCATCCTCGTAAGACTGAAGGACGCGGTGGACTGAAACGGTTCTGGCTGCGTCGTCTAGCGTGAACTTTATTAATCGCGGCCTCGTTCACTTGCGCCCACCCCATAGAACGTCGGAAAGACGCCGATCAACCCTAATTCTTTCTGGAGACGAGCAATCGGAAGCAATGCTACTTCCACCTCATCGACAAAGTTTAGCAC